>BPLQ01008009.1:0-341464 GCA_021605075.1 Caerostris darwini | reverse complement strand
ATGCCCGGACGGAATTGGAACTGTACCAGAAAGGGGTGAATGATATTGGGCTTGTCCCATTGTTAATTGCGCTAGGCATAGTGTGGCTAAAGTCACATTAAAACCTAAGGTTAAACATGCAGTAACAATAACGTTACTGACCAATTTCAGTTACTGCTAAACGCCTAACTGCGAAAATTAATGTTAATCAGGAAATAGTGCTATAAGTGTAGATAATAAGTTCTCTAACTTAAAAGTGGATGAGGCCTCCGATGGAAACGCGAGTTACGCTCCCCCAGAACCAAAACTTCCACCTATAATGGTGAAACCAGGTGATAACCTAAAAACTAAACTTGCGGACATAAATAATGAATTTAAAGGAGACTTAAAAATCAAGCTACCACGAGGAATATCTTAAGATTTTCCCCAAAGATATTGCCCAACATCGTTTAATTACTGCATTCTTGCGCGCCACTAATACGGAGTTTTTCGTTATAACTCCAAAAAATCAAAGACCTCTGAAGGCAGTCCTTAAGGTCTACCAGTTATCTATGAAACTACAGAAATAGCTGAAGGCTTCAAAGAACTTGGCTTTGAGATCGATAAAATCATCCAACTGAACAACCTGAAGACCAACAAGCCCATGCCTGTCTGGCAACTCACCTATATGAGATCCGAAAAAATGCTAAACTCCTTTTGAGGTCACTAAATTACTATATTTAACAGTTCGCGTAGAGAAATTTAACAGGAAGCCTGGTGCCACCCAGTGCTTTCCTGTAACTTATTTCATCATTCTAGTCAAAATTGTAACTTTAAACAGAGATGTCTAAAATGTGGCGAAAATCACTACGTTAAGGAATGTCCAATCAAAGAACGATTAGAAAACCCCACATGTATCAACTGCCAGCAGACAGGTCACCTCGCTTCTTGGAGAGGGTGCCCGAAATTTCCCAAACCAAGGCAGCAGCCCAATAGGGACGCTTCCCGCACAGTTAGTCATTCTACTAAACCCTTCCAAAGCAAGAAAATAACGGAAGGTATCTCCTTCGCCTCAATGGTGAAAGGAGTTCCCCCAACAATTTTCATCGATGGCCACTACAGCAGGAAATCAGCACGACTCAAGTGCTCTAATATTAATTCTAATGATAAAGATTCCTTCGGTAAAGTTCTCTACATCATAAATGAATTTATTTCTATATTTAACTCCTTAGGAGGAATCGAAAATGTTTACAATAGTTTAAAAAACTGTACTTCTGATTTTCAGAAGATGCAAATAGTTCTTAGATGTTTTGAAAATATTGGTTCTAGCAATAATTAATGGTCGTGCTGATTACTGGGTTAAAAATATGTTACTGGAACGCAAACGGTATTATGTCTAAAATGAATGATTTAATTAACTTCACTAATACTCACAACCCCGATTTACTACTAATCCAAGAAACTCACTTATCCCCTAATCGTAATCCTTATATTCCTAATTATATTCTTCACAGAAATGATGGTAATCAATCACCTAGACCTCGTGGAGGTACAGCCATTTTTATTAAAGATAATATTCCGCATACTAATATCACACCCAATAACTTAACCGACATTCAAACCACTGTTTTAAATGTAAAAACTGATCACTTCAATAACCTTGCAATAGCCTCTGTTTACATCCCCTGTCAAATTAATCCCACTAATTTAATTAATGATCTCAATAACATACTTAATATTAACAATTCTTCCATACTATGTGGTGATTTCAATGCTCATCACACATCCTGGCGATGCAAACGTGATGATAGCACGGGCAATGCAATTGTCAATTTTGCTTTAAAATCTGGTGCAGAAATTTTTGCTCCTACCACTCCCACTAGGATTACTAACTCCTCCTCCTCAACTATCGACCTAACCCTTCTAAATAACTTTCATGTTCCCTTCACTATTGAATCTCTATCTGAATTATCGTCCGATCATAATCCTGTTATTGTAAATTTTTCTATTACCTATCAACCCTTAAATCTTGTGAGAAATATCTCTACTAATTGGTCTAAATTCCATAACCTACTTGCTAATTCTCCCCTGAAAATCTTGATTTAGATTCTACACTAACCATTGATGCCGAAGTTAATAGAATTACCGAACTAATGCATAAAGCATACACTAACTCTTCTAACCCAATTAAAAAGAACAATATAAATTTCATTCCTCCACATATTAAAACACTCTCTAGAGAAAGAAACAGAGCACGTAAAAACTGGCAATTCTATCGCGATCACTCCACTAAAACCGTCTACAATAGGGCACAAGCCAAGCTTCGTAAAGCTATTTACGCGTTCACCCAAAACACCTGGACCAATCGTCTTCAGACACTGGACGTTGCTGATGGCTCTATCTGGCAAGCTATAAAACAATTAAAAGGTAAAAAGCATAATATAACCGCGCTTAAGTCGCCGAATTCGTCTCCTGTTACAAAGGACGAAATTAAAGTTGAAATTCTCGCGGATAGTCTTCAGAGTCAATTCCAGCCAAATAATCTTTCTAATCATCTTACTAACATTACTGTTGAAAATTCAATTCGTAAATTAAATTCTCTTCCGAATCCCCATAAAATTACTAATACTAAAGTTGATTATATTTATGATTATATCTCCAATCTTAAAATTAATAAAGCCCCCGGGTCTGATAATATTACTAATAAAATGCTAAAAAATCTTCCTTATAATTTTATTTCTAGAATAGCCAAATTAATTGATGCAATCTTTAATCTAACTTATTTCCCTACTATTTGGAAAAAAAGCCATAGTGCTCCCCATTCTTAAGCCTGGAAAAGATCCTTCTGATCCCTCTAGTTACCGCCCCATTTCTCTCCTATCCACTCTAAGTAAATTAACCGAATTTATCATTCTAAAAAAAATAAAAGCTCATTTGACTAAATATTCTATCATGATTCCTCATCAGTTCGGGTTCACCCCTCAACTTTCCACCACTCATCAATTACTACGACTAACGGAATTGATCTCTGAAGGTCTATCTAATAAAATGCTAACAGGAGTCGTTTTCCTTGATGTTGCAAAAGCATTCGACAGGGTCTGGGTCGATGGTCTACTTCACAAATTACACGCTTACAAATTTCCACTCTACATTATTCTTTTAATCCAATCCTATCTCAATAATAGATCTTTCTCTGTTAAAATCAATAACTATTTCTCCTCTCAGAGAGGTATCAATGCAGGCGTGCCCCAGGGCTCCCTAATTGGTCCGTTTCTGTTTAATCTTTACATAAATGATATTCCTATTACTAACAACGTACACCTCAGTTTATATGCAGATGACACAGCAATCGCTGTCTCTTCTAACCACATTCAGGATCTCACTATTAAATTAAATCAATATCTCAAGCAACTTGAAGCGTGGCTTACTAGCTGGAAAATTAAAATAAATGTAGAAAAAACACAAGCTGTACTCTTCACGAGACGCAAAATTCCTCCGCCTAATGTTTCCCTATTTAACCAACGAATTAATTGGACTAACAATACTAAATACTTAGGAGTATACCTTGATAGTAAGCTAACATATTCTAATCCTATTGACCACATTAAACTAAATATAATATTTCTATACGCATGCTTTATCCATTCATTAATAGAAAATCCCTCTTATCCTTGGATAATAAACTAATTATTTACATGTACTATTTGCGTCCCATCATCACATATGCTAGCCCAGTTTGGGGTTCCGCTGCAAAATACCACATCAACTAGATCAAAAAAATAGAAAATAAAATTTTAAGAATGATTACTGATTCTCCTTGGTATTTTAGGAATGATGACATTCGTCACTGTCTTGCCCTCCCCTCTATTCAAAAATTCATGCTCAAGCTTGCAGAAAAATTCTATGCAAATCTTGAACACATCCCGAATGATGAAATCCGTAATCTTCCGAGATACGATTTCCATCTTCCGGAAAATGCTAAACGCCCAAGGGCTGTTCTTCACAACTTGCAAAGCTCCTAGACGAACTGGCTCAGTTGTCGTCATGACATCTGTGCTTTTAGTCTTCATTCCTAGCAACGAAAATCCCATCCTACTGTAGATTCCTTTTTAAATTTTGGATTCTTTAATTGTTCTGTTTATTTTATTAATTTTTGTTTTTTATTTTATTTTTCTCCTTGTTATTAGCTATTTTATTAATTTTTTCTTTGCTTATATTTTTAATATATATTTTAACATGGGACATTGCTCTTAAATCACTTCACCTCCTTTTAACTATCAATGTATATGTGAATAGAAACAGATTTTAAAATCATGAAATTTTACTTGTTCGATGAATAGAACATATATTCTGGTAAAGTTAAAAATGGTGTAGCTTTGAGGAAAATCCCTCAATGATAGACATTTAAAACAATTTAATCAATAAGATAATAGAAACTTTATATATTTTAGCTTGCACCAACACAATGTATAGGCATATCCGAAAAAATTAAATTGCACTGATGGTTTAAAAAGAAATAAATTATTTTTCTCAAAAAAATCAATAATGAAATTCGATTTTATTCTTCCAATTTGCAATGCAAACAAATCGTCATGAAATTAGATAAGCATTTAAGCTATTGTATTATATTTATGAAAAATCAATTTTAAGTGTATCAATCAATATCAAATATAATGCTTATCAGAAAATAACAAATATTTTATAACTAAAAAGGAATGGTCATATCAGTTACAGAACATCTAACTCCGGGGATGGGCAAACTTTTTCGATCACGGGCCAAAAATCGATAGAAAAAAAAATGTGTGGCGGGTCAAGACAAATATTTCTAAAATTTTAAAAACAATATACAAGTATTACAATTTAAATATGTTAATGAGTTCGAACTGAAATAGATTCGAAGTGAGATGTACTGATTCTAAGGAACGAGACTAAATGCTCATCTGCCAGTCTATTTCTGAAATAATTCTTTCTAAGATTCATAGTTGAAAACACTTGTCCACATATATAAGATGAACCAAACATAGCACTAATTTTCTGGGCGTGAGATATTCAATTTGGGAAACTTACTTTCGATAATGATTTGTAAAACTCTAATTTTGACATATTTAGAAACAACTGCTTGAGAAGATTGTTAGATTGCAACTCAATTCATTCAACCTGCAAATCCCCGAAAAAGATATAACGCTTGTTGGCGCCAATCTGCAGCTATTACTAACAAAGAACTTCCGCTTTTAACACTTTACCGATTGAAAGCTGTCTCTGCTTGCTATTTCCGTCGATTTATGTTTTGCAGAACAAAAATAGAGAAAGTAAAACGATCATCAGTCATTTGAAAAAAAGAAAAAATAATATTTAATCAAAGGAGATGGATATATAATATATACTTCTTTTAATTTGCCTTGGACCGGCAAAGTAAAATTCTATCCGCGGGCCGTAGTTTGCCCATTCCTGATCTAACTGGTTGAAATTACAAAAAGTGACACTTAATTATTGTACTCAATCCAAAGACAACTGTATATTTAGTACTGTGAAGCATTGAATTGATTAGTACCATAAAAGATTAATGCATTTGGTTTTAATAAGCAAATAAAATAATCAAATTATTTCATTTTTTTGTTCGAAACATATAAAAATTTTTTACCCATTTTAGTTGCAATAATAATTTACCACTTTTTTTTTTAGCTTTCTTAGCGAACGTTAAAAGACGCGAGTCGTAGAATGATCCCAAACTAAAATTCAACCCTGCGCTGTTAAAAATATTATATTTTTTCGTTGGAAAAATAACACTTTTGACTTTTAGACATCAAGAATACAGTGCTTAATACAAATAAAATATTCTCCATTAGTTTTTTGTGATAAGACTTAGAATATGAATTTTTCGTCAATAGTAGTAGTGTATATAATGTTTCTGACAATTCGATAGAAATAATTGAAAAAGCCTCGTATAACGGCAAGTTTGTCAAATAACCGCTTCTGTTTCCTGTTTTGTTATATTGCCAAGTCTTATGCAGCATATAAAAGAAAGAAAAAAAAAAAAAACTATTGAATTTTTGATTTTTTTTTTTTTTTTTTTCCCTAATTGCACATATAATGGAAGCTCAATTGTAGAGCAGAACTAGTATTTAAACACACAAATAATAAATTAAAGTATGTACTCAACGCATTTGCTACAAGATACTTGATTAAATATTTTAGGCTTAATAACCTTAAAATATATCTAAATAATAATTCATTAAATTAATTTTCTGTAATTAAATACATAAATAAGAAATGCCAATCAATTCAGATGATAAAGGATTATAAAATGAATGAATTTAAGCTTAATATAAAATAAACATAAAATATTAAAAAACAGTAAAATCCTTACTTTTCTAAATTGGCTGAAGCAAACGACAAGTGTGCCATAATAACAGGAGTACAAGCAGAGCAGAAGTAAAAGCAAACACACACACCAGCGAGACATGTTTAAAAATGAAATCGATCATAAATTGGACAGCCCATCATAAAACAAGTGGAAAGTAAAGTTGCCGTAAAATGAGCAATTGCCAAGCATGCTTGGCTACAAAATCGTCGATAGCTCACATGTTTGGCGTATGTTTTGTCGTTAGCAATTTTCCTTGATTTTTCAATTCCTTCTATTAGCTCACACTCTCCCTATCTATATCTTGTTCAAATTTCCAATTGTTCATAAAGCACTTTTTATTCATCCACTCAAGTTCAAATACATTTTTTTGAACTTGTAGTGGATGACACTTGATGTTAATATAGTTTTTTCAAATATTCATTCAGTAATTAAATTTAATTAATTAAATGTTAGTTTTTTTTAGACTTAAGTTGCATATATCTACCAATAGATGGCGACAGACAAACTTAAAAAAATGAATGAAAATTATTTATAAAGGAGTTTCTGCAATAGAGTGAAAAAAAAAAGTATGAATTGACTTTAAAAAATTCTTTTTTATATTACTTGTTTAGATATTTTTACACATTTCCCTTACTTCCCTGTTTTCTCCAAGAAAGTACAAGTCGATTACCTGATCTTGACTGCCTGAAACTGACATCCACTAATATCTGTAAGTAAGTGGCAACCCTATATGTGTAAATTGCAAATTTAATTTTTAGAAACTTTTTAATGCCTTTCTATATTAATCAGTAAATAATTCTAAAAAGATATAAAGTCTTTCATTCTATTAAAATTGTTAAAATTTTATTTGTAAAACAATTTTCTAAAAAAAAAAAAATCTCGTTACTTTAATAGCATTAAGGTATTTTATTAGAATTTAATCAGTTAACAAATCTTTTTGCATATAAACATAATTGCTGTTTAAAGTTAAAATATTTGTTTAAAATTTGCCCTTTATATATGCCAACAAATAAAAAAAAAATACATATTTTTTGAAAGAAAAATTTATACATTCTGATACTAACTTAATGCACTTTTTAACATACCTTATGATAATCAGGCAATGATTTTATTAAAAATTTTATTTTTATTCAATCATGACTTCAATAATTAAACATTAATATCATATTTAATAAACTACTTGAAAAATAAGTTCAAAATACAGAAGAAGTACATGAATTAAAAACTTTTTCAGATATTACCTTCTCTAAATTAAATATCATTCTGACAAATATTTTCACATTTTAAATCCTTTTATTTTTATTAAAGTTTTCTTTTTAATAAATTATATAATTTTCATTTCTACAAGAAAGTAAATATGAAAGCAATAAATGTATAATAATAAGAATGCAAACAACAAATTAACATTAGATTAAAAATAGAAACAACATGTCAAGCATTGTTCAATAATTTTATTTTCTTTATAAACTTAATGATAGGTGAAATTTCTTTTTTAAAAATCAGAACAAAGAGAAATTTTTTTAATTTGACTAGATTAATAATGAAAATGAAATTTCATTTATAATTGTTGCATAAAAACAATGAAATATTTTTCTCAAAATTAAAAACAGACTTTGCAATAAAGTATTTTATATCATTCTATCAAAGAATCCAGAAAAACAGATTAAAAACATTAAACAATCACTGTGTACATAAAAAACAAAACAGCACCATACACACAATTCCCCCAATACATCAACAAACACAAAATAAAAAATAGCAACATAATGAGACATTTTTCATCAACTTTTAATACTAATACTTATAGCTGCACAACAAAAAAAGACAAACAAAATGATAAAATTTTAAGATTTAGATAAAAATAAGTAATAAAGTTACATCAACTAGACTAGATCATTCTACAAAATAAAAAATAAAAAAACTATAACATAAAAATTGATTTCAAGCAGTAATTTTATTAAAAAGAATTTCACTTTGATCTAAATACACCAACAAAAGCAAGAAGTTTAAATAATAAATCATAACATAAAAATGAAAGAATTAAACACATATCTAAATGAATAGGTTTCAATATGAAAATTAGGAACATAACAAAAGCATAAAAAAAACTGCATTTTTGTTAACATTTTGGAAATAAAATTTTTTGTAAAACATAGTTTGAAATTGGCATACATAATTATTATCAAAACATAACCTTATTTACCACAATATCATTTTTTATAATATTTTTTTGGGGAAAGTTTAAATAGCTTTCTTTTAACCAATATTTATAAAAAAAATACCGATTTAATCAATTCAATTATTTTCCTTACATTGCTTATATTCTACTTAACGGAAAAACAACTTTTACTACAAAAAAAAAAAAAAAAAAAAAAGAACTAAGTAGAATGATTTGATTTTAAACATAACTACCACATGAAAATAAGAATATAAATGAATAGAAAATTGCTGAAGTAATTACAATTAAGAATTAAAAATAAAGTGTCCTTTTATTTGAGTATCATTACTCTAGTAAATGATTAGGTATAAATGCAATTGATTAACATTACACAACTTCAATACTTATGCAGTTATGGCTAGACAATTTAATAGTAAACATAATACAATATTAGTTGTTCATAATTGAAAAAAAATAACTAATAACAGTCCTTCAAACCTTTCCCTTAAAAATTCAGAATTTTACAAAAGTTCGAAAAAATAATAATAATTTACAAAAATAAAACTAATTGACAGAAATTATTTTGAGTGAATTATATTTGAATACTTTATATTATGACAATAATTATAAGTTTTAACGAATTCTATAATAATATAATAGAATCGAAAAAACACAAAGCAGCACTCGTTACAGAAAATGTACGACTTTAAAAAAACTTTATATTAAAATTATAAAAAAACACGAAAAAAATTTTAAAATATGTAAAATGTAAAAAAAAAATATATATATATTTAAAAAATAAGTGCAATCTTTAAGGCATTATTTTTAAATGTATACAATGTACATCAATAAGATTTTGAATAGTCATAATAATAATTTTTTGAACAATAATATTTCAGAATACCCACATAGATTTAAATTCCTTTGAGAAAAAATAGTTTTAGACTAACTAAATGTTATTCTAGTTTCAGAATAATCTAAAGTTGCACAAAACCCGAGCGATTTTTAAATCTAGGTGAGTAACAAACTACACAAAATACTATAACTTGACAGACAAAATAAATAAACTGAAGTACTAAAATAAATATATCACAGATGACATATTTCAGTGACTTTTTCCCTTTCCAGTGGAACCCGCTTTATATGTTCTTTCCTGTTACACAATATTGATTATTAAATAAACTGAAAACAATTACTTTTAACTACTACTATGCAATAGAGGAATAATTTCTTTTCTTTTTCTTTTTAGAAATTTTGGATTATGTATTTATGTTAAGTCAAATTATACCCTAAGTGGAAGTACATTTTGCTTATTACTCATTTTTATAACTTAATGCCTTTATAATCTATAATTCACATAAAAATAAATACTATACAGATGAATAATGCAAAGAATTTTTTTTCCCATAAAATGATACAGAAGTTATGATATTTTATAATAAGTAATAAAATGGCACAAAGAATATATCAATATTTAAAAAAAAAATTTTTTTATAAAAGAGGGAGGAATAGGAACTATGCTTTATTATTTGTAGATTTATGAATTTATTTAGTTGAAAGGAAACTTAAAGCAGGATATTTCAAAATATATTAATGAAATTTCTCATACATTTATAAATGAATACTGTATGAAATTTTTTGAATAATGCACAGAATGAATAATAAAGACAAATTTTTTTTTTTTGGTAACCTCTCTTTAATCTAGCACGCTTGGAGTAGCGATTTTGCTGGATTATCGAGCGCTAATATTGTTTTAAGGGAGATACCAAAGATAAAGAATGTCAGATAAAAATTAAAACATGAACATATTTAATGTTTTCTCACATTCTGAACCAGTTTATACAATATAAATATCTCACAAAATAAGTTGTCATTCTAACAACTACAAAATCCGCAAATGTGACGTAGCACTGTGTCACCATCTGACAGCCCAGGTCAACAAACACCCAATTCATATGAAAGGGAAGGCTTGATCAGCACTGGATTATAGAATGCCCCAAACTATTGAATGTCATATTAAAGAGAGGTTACTGTATCTGAATAATGCAAGAGAGATAAGGGCTCTATTAATATTAGTATGCTAATTAAATATATACTACAGTACATATTTTCATAAATTATTTAAATCATATATTATGATGATATAGAACTTAAATTGTGTCATACAATTTAAGTGTCTTGAATTTTGTCTGGCTTTTTTTTTTTTTCTTTTCAGCAGACAAATTTGTTTGAAATTGATAAGGATAGGTAAAAAGCGGGTTCTACTGCTGCAAAGTTTATTTGGGAACCAGTCCTCGAGGCACAGGATATTGCTCAAGATCCACCTTTGATTTTAATTGACGACCACAGTGAGAAGATGTTCTAGCTCTAAAAAAAAAGTAATCATAAAAATTTTTTTAATTCATAAATGACACAAAAATTCAATAGCATACATTTTTGAACAATTTATCCATGCTAAAATAGCTTTCTATTAAAATAAAATGCAATGATTGAATCAGAATTCAAACTATTAATTATATAACAGAAGCGATAAATATATAAAGAACTAAATTTTATTATGCATGCAAAAAAAGTTTAGCTTGAATTTTAAATCTTATAAGAATATATTCATTCATATATAACATTTAGTGTCAATAAAATCTTTAATGACAATCTTCCATGAATGGCAAATGGTTAAAATGCTTTCAAGACTGACAGCCCTATAAAATTGTAATTTTTTTCTTAAAAGCATCAAATTTTCTTAGTCAATGGAACCAAAAAGCTAACAATGAAGATCATTATGTGTTTTTAACTGTCCCAAATTAACTAATGAGCTTTGATTTAGGGCAGCTCTATTAAGTATCGGTTTTTTAAATATACGTATATAGAAATGTATTGAGAGCAAAATATGCAGGTTTTTAAAAATATTGTTTGGCAAATATTCTCATAAGTTTTTATGAAACCATAATCGCACAAAAAAATTCTTTTCACTTTCATCAATTAGCAATAAATAACCAGCACAAAAATTTTCTTTTTTGTAAAAAAGCACATTATTGAATTAATACATGAAAATATTGTGATAATGCTGTTTATATTTGCTTCCAAACGTAAAAAAAAAAAAAAAAAATGAAACAGTTTTAGATAGAACATTCTGTAAAAAAGCATACATTGTTTTCAATTGTACATTGTACAATCAAATTTTTGCCTTTTTAATAATGTATTTAGATATAATTTTTAGAAAAAAGTTCGAAAAACTTTGGGAAAATGAATGAACTAATGACTGCCCTCCCATTTTGGAACTTCTTGGCACCCTAGTGGTTATCAAATTGCTTATATCTGGAAAATGGATATCAGGCACAGAGGAGTAGGATGGACCATGCTGGGAAGAGGTTGACCATGTGTGGACAGATTTTTATTATTAGATAAATTAAATTGTAAATATTTAAATAATAATTAAAACCTCTAAGTATATATAGCTATGTTTTCCTTCAAATAATGAACCAACATCATTAAGGAATATGGTAAGGTGGCACAGCCAGCAAAATTAGTGAAAGAAATTTCTAGTTATAAAGAGAGTGAAAAGTTTCTGGGGTGTGAAGCAGGTTTTGTGTTGGGTATCGTTAACTGGTGAGTGATGTTGTTCAATTTTTCTCTTTCAGAAACATAAGAACTGCTACAAATAAACAAAGGGATAATACTATCCTGATTTAAGATTTTTCTAAAATAATATTACTGTGAAGGAATGTCTTAATTTTTAGCTTTTATTTATAATTAGTTTATTTTGGTTTATGGAATATTTATTATTTAATAATTGCAGTTGAGCAATGAAATAATGTTGACATTGTGTATAGTAAACTATATCTCTCATTGGAAAATGAAAACATTTATGTATACAATTTTTAATTTATTAATAGAATTAATTGAGGAAAATTACTTTATGTTTTTCAGTCTTGGGTTTGAATTTTTTTATACACTCTTTTTAGAAAATTATGAAATTAAATTAACCAAATAATGTGCTATTGTGTTAAGTTGAATATAATAGAAGAATATTAATTTAAAAACAAATGATGTTAAAACTTTTAAGTATTAGAATTATACTCACTTAGTATTAGATAGTTATTTGCTTTTATTTTAATGAAATATTCATAATATATATACAATATTTAATGAAATATTGTATATATATAATATTTTGTATGATATATATATATATATATATATAATATGTTTCATTATACACACATATATATATATGTATAATGAAACATATTACTACAAACTATATTTATATTTTTTTATGGGTTGTATTTTATTTTATACATATTATGTACAAAGAAAATTGTGCAATTAAATTTGTTATTAAAATTTAATATTACCCAAATCTTCCTAATGTCCTCTGAACAGGTTCAGGACTCTTTTCAGCATTTTGACGAAGAAATTGACTGAAATTTAAAAATTAAACTTTAATAACAATCTCTACAATTCAGAACTTCAATACAATAAAGTTAAATATGCAAAAGTGTGAAATTAAACATATAAGATCTTAGCAATAATTATAATTGGTTGGAATAAAACCTAGCAACATTTGTAGATCCATATGAAACAGTGTTATTTTTATCCAATATATTCAATGGTATCGAACTCATTATTTATTTATAAAAAAGGGTTTTTGTAATTAGTTAAATAAAAAATTAAAACACTTAATAACAATTTGATAATTTTTTAAAAATTCATGCTCATATATAACACAAGATTCAACATTATTAATTGAATTTTTATGCACAAATCTTGGATTTAAGGATACCCAAGTTATGGCTTGTATATAAGAAATAAGCATGATTATAAATAAATATATTTATTAATTCATCAAATACAATTAAAAATTAATAAAAAATATTTTTTTAATTGTATGATTATAAATATTATCAACCTATATAAATATAAAAACTAAACTTACACATTTATAATTTGATCAGCTAACATATTCTTAATCGCTTCTCGAGCATATGGATCCATTTCTGGTTCATAATGTTCAATTGTTCTTTTCCGAGGAATAGCAAAATCAACTACAACAATGTTTTCACACTAAAAGAGAGACCAAAGAACCATAATAATACAAGCAATAAGTTGAAATGGAATAATCCAAAAAATAAGTCAATTAAATTTCAGGAAATTATTTTGCTTAGAAAAATAAAACAAACATAATCATAAAATAAGTTCTGCATAAAAAAAAAGTATCAATATCATTTTGTTAATATTTCATTTCCAAATCCCAAGGTCATATCAACTCAATTCATTTTTAAAAGCATAAAAAATAATTTCTAATGTTGAAATTCACCAAACAATATGCAGTTCAATAGAAAAATCATCTAAAAGATTATACAGAGATATAAATAAGTGGCAAAATGAAAACTGTTATTTTAATTTGCATATTTATAAATAATACAATAAAATGTGAAGAAAAATTAAAATTTGAAAATTTTTAATAATGCATTATATCATTGTTTAAAAGCTCATGCTTATTTTTTACAGAGCTTTAAAATATTTTTTTAAACTGTTGAAATACATCTAATATAATTTCTGATAAAATTTCAGAAAGAGAAAATAAAAAGAAGCTTAATAAGTTACTTTGTATCGAGGCTTTGAAGAATGAAGTCTGTTCATTTTCATGGCATGACCGGTCATTGGACGACGCAAATGATTAGCCGAAGCTGGACGTTCAGCAGGGTTAAAATGAGAGTAGGACCTAGGAATTTAAATGATAAATTATTAAAATTTGTCAACAAATTTGATTACCTAAATCTTATATTTCCAAAATAATTGATGCTGGAAAGTTATAAAAATAAAAAAATTAATATTAAAAACATCTATTACAAATTCTGCCAACTTTTTATAATTGAATATACAATTAAACAGCTAACATAACTTAATTTAATAAAAAAATTTCAAGAATAATGGATATAGTGAATTTAATATTTTGTTTGAGAATATATATCGAAATATATTTGTGGGTTTTTCTTAATAAGCAATTACAGCAAAAAAAATTATTAACACTAATCAGTTAAGATATCAAAATTACAATTAAATGCAGACCTCATAAACATTCCAGAAAAAGCATTATGAAATCAGGTTTTATTGAACTTAATATTTAATTACATGACCATATACCAATTTTGTTTTATGGAATTTCTTTTGCTTTGGCCTGCTGTAAGGCGATGCCATCACTGGAGTATAATTCAGAACAATTAATTCCATACAAGCAATCAAAAATAGACAGACCTAATCAAGTATGCCAACAATCTCTTGGGAATAGTATTATCATTTGGCTGGCTATGCTGAGAAATGTTCTTGGCAAAAGACATTACTTATACACTTTACATTATATGTTGCCACACCCGATATAGGAAACTTGATAACAAAAATATTGTGTCTACATTGTGGCAATGTTGTTTGCAAAATATTATCACCTACTTTTGCCCATTGAGACCCATTTGCAACAATACGAATGAATGATGAACACTCATCTTAAGATTTTGCAACACATTCAACATTCTTTTTTACTTTATATCTCTTCTATTCACATGTGCAAGATGCACTGCAGATATGTGTTCTTATAATATATACTTATGGTAAATAATGATTTCCTAATAGTTGATCAATGGAGTACTTATATAAGTTAAAAAAACAACCTACCATATCTAATTTAATCTTAAAAGAAACGTGTTTACATAAATATATTTTCTTGAAATATCTCTCAACAAAGCAAAAACATTTTTTTTAAAAGTATTTAATATCCAAATTTGTTTTTATAGTGATAAATAAAAATGTAATATTTTAATTTGCATACATAACTTCAAATTTTGAAAATAAATACATTAAAACATAAATTACTTATATGCAAAAAAGCTCTCTCAGCTGACATTTTGAAGAAATATAAAATTGACTAATACGGGTTCAACAAAATGCATGTTATACAAAAAAAGCTCTTCAAATTAAGTGATTTTTTTTTTAGTTTAGAGATTTATTAAATTAAAAAAAAATTGCTTTACTTTAATTCCATGGTAAATATATTTTTGAAATAGACACAGATTTTTATTTAAACATAAGATGTGTAATAAGATGTTCTAAGACCTAATGGAAACTTTGTTGGAAATACTCAAAATTCATTTCACAAAAATTTTGATTTAAAAATTACTTGACACAAAGGTCAAAATGAAAAAGATTCAGCAATATATAAAAAATGGCCTACATAAACTGGCCATTTAACATGACATACCATTAATTTAAACATTAAAAATATTTTCCCAAAAAATTACCAATTACCTGAAATTAAATAAAAAAGAGAAAAAAAATGCATCATTCTATAGTTAATTCATTAAATTTTCTAGAAAATTTGGCTTAACTATGCATAGTTTTAAATAATAAAATGCAAATTTAATTAAAAAATAAATTACATTTCACTGGGGAAAATGACATAAGCATCCTCGTCCTCATCATATTTTACATGTTCCAGGAATTTTGCTTTGTCTTCAGGATTTACAAAATTGTCAATCACAAGATTTCTGAAATGCAAAACAAAAATACACAAAGTTATTTTAAAATGCAGTAATTAGTAATTATAAAATCTTGAAACAATTAAAATTAATATTAAATCTGCATAATAATAGAAAAAAATTATTAAAAAATAAATTACATCTATTATTAATTACTGTTAATTAAAAAAAATCATCTTTCTGAAGTACTTTATTAAAACTTTTCATTCAATTGAATACGTTATTTTAAAAAAGAATGTTTAAATATTATCAGGATTCGAAGAACTAAAAATCTCAAAAATACTTCTGTAATTCAGGAATAGTGGCATAAAAAATGATACATGAAAAGGTTATATTATTAATTTTCATCAATTTTGAATGCACTGCATAGTTGTTTATTTAATCTACATAGCATTCAAACTGTAAGTCAGTTTTCAGGAGGAAAACGAAAAAAAAAAAAAAAAAAAAAAAGCTATGAAATTTGACTACTGTTAACGATGAGAAAAAAAGTTTTGTAATTTTTCTTTTAATAATTTGAAATATACCCTATTATTTAAAACTTCATTAAAAAGAATATTTCTTCATAAAAATTTTAAAACTATGAATATTTTTAAAAATCCATAAAAATTGAATAAGATTAATGTGGCTAATCGTAATAAGGTAGTTAAAATAATGATGGGAACTGAGTTATGGCTCTTAAGAAGAAGATTATAAATTTGGTTTTCAACTCTTTTAAAATGGTACACTAATGTATGCATTAATAATGATATTCAAATTGTAAAACTGGATATGCAAATGTTTTTCGCCTGCATAAATAAAATGAAGAATTAATTCCTCTTCCATTTCATGTTGTTGATGTATAATGCAGTAAGTTCCAATAGGATGTATTGTGAAAAAACTAAATTTCTCATAAAACTATCATGTTAGAGAAAAAAAGACATCAAATAAAAATAAAACTTGCCATCTGATTATGATAAGCTTTAATAAGAAATGAAGATATAATAATTTTCTTAGAACAAAGAAAATTATAAGGGTGAATTAAAAAGGATCCATACTCTTGATTTTTTAATAATACAGCTCAGTTTTAAGAAGTGAATTTTTTCTACATAGACTTTCAAGTACATAATTTTCATATAAGATTGTATAATAAGACTAGGGATTACATGGAATGGTAAATATCCGGTTCAGTGATAATGAATGAATCAATTACTTGTTAGGGGTCCTAGTCAAATAGATGCCGGTACAAAACTGCTTTGAAAGAAAAAAGTATAATAATCAGTGTGGAAAGTTTTTCATCTAGTTTTTCTGTTAATATTGTGCCATCTAAACTTTTAATTATTAAAAAATAAAATTCTTTTTATTGCAATTAAAATCCCTATTAAATGACATTTCTTCCCTTATAATATAGCTACTTTTCAAATCTGTCCAGTCATAGCCACTTGCCGATTTTCCATGTGATCGGTGATCATATTATATATAATTTTTCTATATAGTCCTCAATGCATTTTGATTTCAGCAGTTTGCAGGAATATGTATGCACCCAGAAAATGTTTATGGATTCATATAGCCATTCAAATGTTTTATTTCGGCATTTATATGCAGAATTGTAACTGATTTAAAAAAACTATGTAACCTCATCGATAGTCACTCTTCAATTTGTCAAAGTTTTGTCCCAAAGTATTGAATCTGACCATTATTTATGCAGGTTAATGGCTTCTAACACTATATTTTATGTTTGTTTGGTCACTCATAAAATTTTCAGTAAACTTTAATTTATAGAAAAATTAACTCATAAAATTTTCACACAAAAAAAAAATTTCGCTCACAAATTAATTATAGTAAAATTCACTCATAAAATTTTCAGTAAACTTATATTTTTGAAATGTAGAGCACAGTTTTTGTATTAACTTGCAAACCAGTGATGCAAAAAATAAAATGGAAAACTATTAATACAATGCAAACACTGTTAGAGAAAAGTACATGTCTAATTTGTATAAGGGTGAATTAAAACGATCAAATCTTAGCAACAAGTCAGAAAATTGTTGCAGTACAACATATGCATTAAAAAAAAAGTGCTATTAATTTAAAGCACTTATGACAAAAGTGAAAATAATTTTTCATTTCTCCTAGCATAAATATAAAATCACTATTATAATTGAACTGTGAAACAAATTGGAGATAGCAGAAAAAAAAGATAGAGAGGGAGAGATTAATTATCAAAAAATAACAATACATAAATAGTTATTAATTTTCTTACGATAATTTTAAGTCCCTAGTCAATGCTTCTATTGTTTGCTCCTTATCTTGCCTCTCAAATGAGTTTATTTCTGATTCATCATTAATATCATCCTTCAGAGTTTGAAAACGCTGAAACAACTAAACAAGAAATAAAAATTTAGTAAAAATAATGAAATACATTAATGCATAAGTGAAAATAAAATTTTACAAACTTTTTTTAGCTTCTTTGTTTTCATATCAACTTCTTGCTGTAAAGAATCATAAGTTTCCTTTTTCTCTAAAGTACTTTCTTCCTCTTCTAGCAGTTTTGCTTGCATTTCTCTCTCAATACACTGAAAATTAATTTAAAAATTCTATCATACATTCAAAGTAGTATGAAAACATGTAAATAATTTGATCTCAATCAAAAGTAACTTTTTTATTTTAAAAATTACAAAAAGTTTTTTTAATTCTAAAGTTGAAAATTGTTATAATAAATCAGTATATTACTATGTTTTAGCAATGGAAATAATTTTAATAAAAGAAAAAGTGAAAACACTCATGAGCAAAAATTTTAACAAAAAATTATCAATCAGTTATTTAAAGAAAAATACTTTTTTAAACTATATATATATACATATATATATTGCAAAAAAGCCCATGCATAAATGCTTCAGTGAATTGTTCCATTATTATCCTTTGATGCTTTTCTTACAATATACAATTTTTTGGCAATTCATTGGGCATTGGATGTTCTATTGCAGTGAGTTTGTATTGTGTCTAATTAGTTAGTTAAATTTTAAGAAAAGAACAATTTCTTTAACATATTTTGAAAATTTTTATTTCTTCAATTTAATATAAATATACAAGATTTATAGAGTTATTAGCAGAATTCTGCAAAGATTTTTTTCAATTAATGTTGAATATAGTCGATCCTTCTATAATAAAAACCCATGATAATTATTAAGTACACAACAAAAACTGGCATGATTAATTACCCAGATTGCCAAATAAGTTAATATTTAATATCAATAGAATTTTAGTAAGACAAAATCTGTTACCCTCAGATTGTCATATTTTTTGATAACTTAGCAAAATTTTTTAACGAAATCCAATAGATTAAAAATAATTAATTTAACTTATACCATTTTTACCAAGGTAGAATCATATTTATGGCCAAAATAAGGAATAATTAAAATAAAAAAAAGATCTATTGAACACATTAATTAATACTATGAATATTAGAGGTTGATCAGCATTTTAGATTTTAAGTTATATACATTATAAATTTGTTTTTTATTTTTATTTTCTCAACACATTTTAGAACTTAATATAAAATTAAAACATGTGATTGATAATTATTTTTTATATTTCATTTGTGATAAAATTGACTAACATTAAAAACAAAAATAATAAATTAATAATAATTAAATTCAAGAACGCAACTATTGATATATGTTAAGTAGTAATATAAGTGATAATAGTGCATTAATTCAGTTGTAGAAAACATGAAATAAATTCCAAAATATTTTACTTAAAAATATTTTAATGTATATCCCAATATATTCAAAATAATTCTTAAGATAAAGGATTAAAAGTTATTTTTTTTTATCTGATTATGTTTAATATTTAGTAAATAAAAAAAAATACACATATATTAATATATTACAATATATATTAATAACAAATTTTCTAAGGAGTTGCCCCTAAATGCTGGGTCATTTCTCATTAAAGCAGCATATATGTTATATAATAAATATAATTATATAACATAACAAGTATTATAAGAAAAACATAAAATATTACAAATTAAATACCTTTTGTTCGGCTAGCTCCTGGCGACGCTTTTCTAAAATTCTTTGTTGTTCATTTGTGTGATCAATGATATTCTTTCCCCCACAAAGAAGCTTTGCCTCAAGTTCCTTTGATAGAAAGAATGAATAAATGGCAGTAAAACTTTATAGGCAGACGTTTTAATAATAAAAGAACAGTAATAATTTTATTCACACAAGTTTATAAAGTCTTATACATAAAAATATACATATCATAACTGCTAATTTTTATAAAAAATATTTTCATAAATTTCTACAAAAATAAATACAAATTGGAATTTTTAAAAGTTTTCTAATAAAGATTTTTAAAAACGGCAATAATTTAAAAAATTAAATCTCATAAGTTTGTATCATCGTTTTAGAATTTTCTATCTTAGATAGTTATAAATATGACGATTATTTTTAAATAGACTTATTACAAAAATCTTTAAAGTATGCAGGTGTCATATATTCTTAGCATACAAGCTGAATTTAAATAGTTATGAACATAGTTACAATATCTTATTTTTATACTTTTTAAATTAATATAGTTAAAAATCAACTTACATTAATATGTTTTCTTATTTTTTCTTTTGCTTCATTCTCAAGTCTTAACTCTTCGTCTTTAGCCTTGATGTCACGCATTATCTTCTCCTTTTCCTATTAACAATATAAACATTAAAAAAAAAAAAAAAAAAACATTGCATAAAGAGTCAACTTAATTTTCAGAGCATAAATTACATATAATAAGAATTAAACTTACTTCCGTCATCAAGTTTTGTTCATTCAAATAGGCTACACGTTCTTCTTGTAAAAGATTTTCCATTTTCTGCACAATTTCAACACTTGATGCATCTAATTCATCTTCTATGGTTTCATCTGTTATTTTTGTGGTCTCCTTCTTCTTCTTACGTTTAGCTTCTTTAAGAGCTAACTGTGCTTTTAACCTTAAAAAATATTATAATATATAATGTCGATTATTTAATTGAATTCCAGAAAAATATAAGCATACTTTTTTTAATTCTAGACAAAAGATAAATGTAAAAACAAATTACATTGAAATTTCTTGCTTGAATTGCAGCAAAATTGCATCTTTAGGATCAACATTAACAACAGGCTTGTTCTTAATATTCTTTGCCCTATTGGCATATCTATAATGAAGCACAAAATTATTAATTTCAGATTTAATTTTATAAATGAATTAACAGATAATAACAGGGATGGTTAATTACCTTAATGTGGTAATTGTTTCTTCCAAGTTGAAACTGGCAGGTCCAATATTTGCAATCATTATAGTTTTTGCATTACCTCCTAACGAATCTATATAAAAAGAATTAAAAAATAGTCTTATAAATGTAATGTTTGCAACAGTAATATAGCATTTTAAAGAAATAAATGCTCTTACAATTTTTATGATTAAATAATATAAAATGGTAAAACTTTTAAAGATAAAACTTTATTTTAATAGAATCTATTTATGATTTTTATTTTCTAATTTAACATCAAAAAATAAATGTTAATACTCCTTAAAAAAATTTTTAAATATTGTTTTTCAAATTTTAGTATCAAATTAACATTTTAAACAGAAATTTATTTAAATAAATTACTAATTTATATTAAATTTATTAATTAAAAATACCTTTATTCCAGATTTAAAAATATAGTAGGAGAATAATATAATAAATTATTCAGTTTCAAAATAAAAACCTATATTCAATAAATAAATGCTGAATATGATATTTCTAACAAAAAAAAATAAATAAATAATAATAAAAACTACCAGTTTTTAAGTTAATATTTAATTTTTAAATTAGTAAATTTTCATTCACATTTTATACTTATATTTAATCTTAAATTATACCATAATTTGAATTAAAGGATATTCACAAGAAATAAATAAAACATAAAATATAATAACCTTGAAGTAATCGAGTCAGTTTAGAATCACGATAAGGTACATGAGTACTTTTCCCATCTACAAGAGCTGAGATAACATTGCCTAAAGCAGACAGTGAAAGATTTATTTTAATAGATTCTTTCTGAGTTGAGCCCTGAAAATAAAAAATAACATTTTAACATTTCACACAATCAATTAAAATTAATTGTACTAAACTGTTATGAGCACTGACAGAAAATAAAATAACAACACCAATAAGGAGTTGTACTAGTAGGCAAATGAAATTTGAGACATATTTACGTATCTGAAAAATAATGTCTACTTAAATTTCGAACTTGGACAAATACAAGTGGAACTCTATCATCACTATGAACATGAAAATTTTGTTTGCTTTTAAGTATGTGATGTAAGCATTGTGAGTAATATTTGCTTCCCTTATTGAGAGTTGTTAGCATGATTTCAATTAAGAATACATTTACTGAGAAGAACAAGGCAATATCAGCAGCTCACTAAGTTTGAACAGCTATGCGAAGGTGATTTTTTTTTTTTTTTTAATATTGCAGAAAAACTTAGCAAGAATATATCCACTGTGCATGATTGTTGGCAGCAACAGTCAAGGAAAAGTACTGTCTAAAGAAGTCTGGGATCTGCCTACACATAGTCCACTACTGAGAAATACAATTACCATATTTGTCATATGACTAGACATCATACTGCATCTGCAGCAGAAATCCAGATACTGTTGATACCAGAATGATAATAAGTCAATTACTTGAGGGATAGCACTAAGCCAGATGCCTTATAGCGTTCATGGTGTTATAGTTCATTGGTGGGCAAAGTAGAGATTATGTTCTTGTATCAGCCAATTTCAGTCTTGGTGCCAGTGATGTGTATGCCATAGTCCATACGTTGGTATGATATGTATGCCGGATGTTGGTAAGAAGGAGGCTAGGTGAATGTCTAGATCCAATCTATCATCGTAGGTATGTTGAACCTGCTCAATCACTATCAATTTACTATGATAGCAAAAGGAGTTTCATTATCTCAAGCCTCTTGACAGCAAACTAATACATCAGATTTGTGATTATACTAGTTTTGCTGCAATTTTTGATTATTTTTTGTGCGCATTTTATGAAAGGAGTGATTACAACCATGTAACATTAACTAATATTAATATACTTTAAAATAAAAGTGCTATTAATTTATATATTATTATCTACACTGTTTGATATGCTGGAATAACATATACTAAATTAAACTGAAAATATCAGAATAAATGAAAATACCCTATTAAATTTTACCTTATAAAAAATGTTATCAAGTTAAAATATTAGAGCAAATTAGATTAATTTTTAAAAAGATTTTGAAATATGAAATTTTTGATAATAGTTACAAAGAATTTCTTGTAATTATACAATAGTAGATGGAGTAGTCGATTATAAGAAAGAATGCATTACCACAGCCCCAGTTTTTGCTTGTTTTTCACTTCCAGCTAAATCAACTAAATTTAATTTTCCCATCTTCATGTGTGTATTTCCATCAGCATCCGTCTAAATTGAACGAGAAAATTAATGTTTGAGAAAAATAAAACAATGAAGCAATAATTAAATAATTATAAGATAATATTTTCATTAATGATGGGTTATCAGTAAATCAACTGCTAAAAAATTATCTACATTTAATTTCCATATTTTGAAAATTTTCATCAACATAATAAATAAAATATCCATTAAATCTTTCAATATAAAAAGAAAAAAAAATTTTAAGTCAAACTTCCCCATATTTGACTAATTTTCATTTATAGCTAATTATATTTGTAAGACATTCTCTGTTTTTCAGAAATGTTGGCTTTGAAACTGAAATTTTTAGAATTGATCAGTCTATCCCAGAGATCCCAAGTTTCAATAAGGTCTATACATAATTAAAGCATCAAAAATACAATAATCTTATTACACATGCAGAAATTTTTTTTAAAAAATATTCATAAGAAAGAAAGAAAAAATTAAGCATGTCTTTACAAATATAGTAGTAATCTGTAATTTTTGCTTTCCATTTGTAATTATGTAATTTTTATCATGAATACAAAATTATTAACGGCAAATTCTAATATTTGGTTTCTATGCTTATCCTTAAGGAAAAAGACTAGCTTGCAGATGTATTTAATACATTCTCACAATATTTATAAGAATTCTTTGATAAATAAGTGGATTGGGACAGTTCTTATAATTAAAGTAGTTACAGGAAAAAATAGATTTTAGACTTGTAATACAATTGAACTAGCTACATACTCAAAGTTATCAACAAGTATGGCCCTATAATTTCTGCAACTTCAGCTTAATAAAAAGCCCCACAAGAGGATGATTTTGCATTAGAATGAATGTTTTTTATGAAAAAAAATGTCTTCATATGAAATGTTTTTTATTATTATTACTTCATAGCATACTTGTAGAGTTCTACAATTGGAAAAATCTCACAGAATCTAACAAATCCTCAAATCTGTAGGATTGTTAATTTAATAATCCCAATCCCATTGTCAAATCAAAATCCTTTCTGAATCACAGTGAGTGAAGTTTACCTTATTTATCAAATAATTTTTATATTATAAGAATTGTATTTCATAAGTAATATTATGAAAAACAAATAAATAAACTGTTTATTGACATTTAAAAAAAAAATTTTTAATTTGATTAAATTCTGTGAATTTTTGAAATAATTTCTTTTACTTTCCATTTTTTTTTTTTGCTTTCTATGAACTCTAGATGATAAATAAAAACATTTTTTCTAATTGAATAATCCCAGAAATAACGTATTTAGCTAACAGGGCAAGTAAGCAAAGTTATGTTTACACTCATAACAAACATTGAAAAAAAATTTCGGTAAGAAATCGATTAAATTTTTTTTTTTTTACACATCTCTATGAGATTAAATGCGGAATTTTAGAAGATTATTGCTGCTTGACCTGTGCTAATATTAACATAATTAAAAATTTAACTACATTGTCGAGAATTAGCGGAAAACTCCAGTTGACAAAAAGAAGAATCAACAGTTAATTTCAGCAGTGGTACTCGAGCTCAGTGCTACATGGTATTGGCGTAGAACTAATTTTAATACTCATTGAATTCAATTTTTCATAAAGTATAAGGAATGATAACAGTACTTCACAGACTCAGATCTCGGTGGTGTTAAATACAACTTGAATCATCCAGAGTTACATTAAATTTAACATTCAGGTGGTATTATTTTTTTTACTCTAAATAAACTTGCCATATATGAAACAAAGTTTTTTTTTCAAGTGCACTTAAATTTAACGATTGCTTCTCTATTGCTTAATAGTAATTATTTATTTACCTGCTATTTTTTATTGCATCTTATTATTTTCAATTGCTCTTGCTTCATCAAATTATAGCACATAACATAGTGAATTATTTGAAAATGAAAATTGCATATATGTTTAATACAGTAAAAAAATTCAAATCCATTAATTTTTCTGTATATTTCCTTCAGTTTCCTGTGCATTTACTTCATACTGATATGTTGTTAATTTCAAACATATTTTGTATTGGTTGTAATGACAATTAGTAATAATATTATTAAATAATTCATCTAAATGTAAAGATAAAGCCTTTTAAACATTACATTATTCTAGGTCTCAATATGTTAAGACAGCTTTGGTCTTGCCTTTAAAAAATAATTTGCTGTACAATAGAAAAATTACTATGAAAGAAAATTAATTTTTTGGAATTTTGATGCAATTATCAAGAGACATTTCACAAGATTCAATAATGTGATCATACTTCACATGATTCAATGGTAATCATAAATATTGCATGGGATCTTGAACTGTGAGCATTCATATTGGTTGTTCTGAAAATAAAAGAATTTTAAGAAATCAAATACATAAATAACACTACAATATATTTTATAATTAAAATAGAAAATCTCATCATTTGGTTCTTATTTCAAACTTATAGAATTAAAATTAATTTAGTTTTGATTAAATTTTAAATTTTGCTTAAAAAGTTGCAATTTAATAAAATGCATAGCAGCTTTTTTAATAAAAACAATCTAAAATAATTAAAATTAAAAAAAAATTTTTTAATATACTTTAAAACTTAAAATATTTTTAAATTTCATAATGCTTTATAATATTCATTATGTATTTTATTTACAGCAAAACTTACCCAATACTCCTATTAAGTTTTCCATCAATCATGACTTTCTCAAGGTCCTGAACAGTTTTGCAAACATTCACACTTAAGTCCTATTTAAAAACATTCAATACATTCATCAGCTTTATAATATTTATAAATGTCAGATAATGCATAAAAGGAATGAAATAAATCTTACTTTAACATAAACACCAGTATCATTTCTTTCTCGTACTTCTAATTTTCGTTTTGGTTCAGATGACAGTAAATCACGAACCTCTTCCTGCAATACAAATATATTAGAAACAGTATGAATATTGAAGTAGGTCTTCAAAAAGAAATTGATTATTAAGAGAATAAAAAAAAATGATGTCAAATTTACTTAATCATAATTCAGTTCATATTCTTATGTAATGCAATGTTAAATCTCAGCAGAATTTGATTTTAGCAAAATATGTATGTTAAAACACAGGATTTTACATCTATCAAATACAAAATTAAAAAAAAATGCAAATACAAAATAAAAGTTAATATTAAATATAAATAAAAGGAAAAACACAAACTTTTTAAATTTAACAGTGCAATTATCACTCATTTAAAACAAATGTTCACCTTTCTCCTTTACTTTTTCATTACTGATGCTGTTAACGTTTTGAACAAGATATTCACATTTTTTATAATCTCCTGATTATTCTTTAATATATGATAACTTTGATTCCTAGATAGAGTTTTCTTACAATTTCAAATTTTATAAATCTAAAATTGTTTTATGTTAATGCCAGTTATAATTAGAAGAAAAGTTACAATTGTTTAGAAAAAAAAAATTTCTATAAATAAAAAACCTTAAAAGTGTTTTTTGGCAAACTAGTTTTTAATTAATTTTGTGTATGCACCACAAAATTACTCAAAATAATTGTTTTAGATATTTTAATGAAATTTTGTGATCGCAATGTTTATTTATATACAATGTTTTATATATAATTAATTATGTTTGGGAAAAAATAAGTTATATGTAATTGAACAGGTACAGGTAAAATAGCAAGAAATATTTTTTTAATTTGTATTTTTGATATAATTTGACATATTTCATTAAATTCTTTAAAAAATTGCAGAAGTTTACTTCCATTCACAGATAAATGTTATTAAAACAAAAAAATCATTGAATTATTATTGCACTAATATATATGTATATATAGTCCAACCCATGTATAGTGTGGAACGGTAAAGTCAGTTTAACGACAGAAAAGGACAAATCGATGACTTGTTAGGGATACTAGTCAAATAAGATGTGGTGTAATAATCTAATTAAATAATCTTTCTTTTCATTTATTAATCTCCTCTAAAATGGCATTTCCTCCTTCATGACAACGATCTTTTCGAATCCATTCAACTTGGCTGCTCACCAATTTTTCACCACCATTTTGTACTATACCTTAATTTTAAAAGCGTTTAGCTGTTTTAAATAAAAATGGTTAAAATTTGAGATATTGCACATTACGGAATGCCTATGCTTGGATTGCTTCACTTCATTTTCTAATATTTTTCTGTTACTAAGTCAATAATAATAATATGCTAATGCAACAATAATATATATATTTTGTTACTTTTTTTTATGGTTGTCATCTGCAGATTATATATTAGTTATTTTTTAAAAATATGCAGAATTATACCCGTAATATAAATGCAATATAATGTTTCAACTCACTTGATATATTTCAATATAAGAAGCTGAAACCAGAAATTGAGTGTTTTGTGACCGAGCTATATGATTGAATATATGTCTAAAAGAATTAGGAATAACACCTTCGTGTTCAGAATCGCCAAGTTGACCTACAAAAAAATCCCAACAGTTATTTTCAAATTTAATAAACAACATTAAAAGAAGGAAAAAAGAATTAGACATTTGACTGGTTTTATAATTTAACTCAACCAAACATGAATTTTATTTTTTAACCAGAAAAACTTTACATTCAAAAGCAACATGAAAGTGTGTGCAGGATGAATGAGTCGCCCCTAAAAGATTTTCTGAGATGTATATCATTACGTAACTTCCATGTTAGTAAAAATTTTATTTAATGATTCAGAGATCATATATGCTACTCAAGATCATTTAACATTTTAGTTTAATAATTTTGTCACTCTGGCTTTTTTTCTGCTCTAAGCTTTATCTTCTCCATCTTTTTTTGGTATATCTACAATTTCTGGTACACTGCCTAAATATTTTCTCACATAATTTAACAATATATTTCCAATACAGATATTAATAATTTACAATATAATGATTTTGATATGAAAATCAAACACTAAAAAAACAATTTCCATTATTCTAGGGGTTCAGTTATATTTTGAGAAATTATTTTTAACTCTACCAAATGAGTTATATTATGAGAATCTGTTTTCCCTTTTTAAATTAAATTTTGATTTTTACTAAACTTACTGTTTATTTTATACTATTAAAAACATGCCTTCCTAATACATAAATGTTCTTTTCCTTATTAAAACTTAAATTTGTTGTTGGGACTATTACAATAAAATATCATCAGAAAAAACTTGCAAAGTACTTCTGATAAAAAATATAAAGATTAAGAAATATCGAAGCAAAAATGGTTGTGTATGGCACAGAACAAACTAGAAAAGAAATGCTATTCTTTCAATCAAGAAAACAGGTGTCAGTAACAAATAATATTTTATGATCACTATCAAATTAAGAAAATATATAAAGATTTCTGGAACAGTTAATTAAATTAATGTGATGTGATTAAATGTTATATGCATCTTCTCTCAGGTTAACAATGCACATGAATGAAATTTTAATAAAATTCTAAATTTTAAATAACGAACGGTTATCAAATACTAAATATATTAACAAAAATTTAATTTCTAACCTTCCATTGTCCATGTTTTGCCTGCCCCTGTTTGACCATATGCAATGACTGTTCCATTAAAGCCACTGATAACAGAATCTACTAATGGACGAAATACTTCATCATATATATCTGCTTGATTCCTGAAAAAAAAATGCAAATTAACACAAAATAAACTTAGTGCCAACTATTAAAGGCTTTCAAAATTCAGAAACTACAGCTGGAAATTTTGAAAAATATAATAAATGTTTTAAATTATAGTTATTAATTAATTATAAAATGCAATTCAGCTAATCCTTAATGAATAAAAGGTAAGAAATAGTTTTCAAACAAAACTAAATAAAATTAATTAGCATATTTATTTTTATACAATATGCTAGAAAAGTTAAGTTATAATCTTTTGGTAACAAATAAAAAGTAGTTATCCAGATCTTTCATAAATAAAACTTTTCTCTGTAGGTGGGATTATCAAATAGTTATTAATTACAAGTGATACCATATTATATTTCCTCATTATTATCCTTCATTATTTCCCTATATTTATACTTTTATGTAAAACAAAACACAATATTAAAAGCATATATTTCAAACTCATTATTTCTTTCTTATTATTAATTTGTCGAAAATAAGCTTTTTAATTAATATATATGTTTTCTAAATTTAGGAAACCTAACAGAAATATTAATTGTCAATTCAAAACATTTGACTATAATTTTTTTAATAAAATTAAGTGATGTGTTGTATTTAAAAATTTCAACACAATGAAGCCCAAATTTTCTTTTCTGAATCCATTTATTTTTTATTTGGTAAATAACCGCAGAAAAATTTTATTTTTTAATTAAATAAACACTGTGGTTTTATTGTAATGTTGCAATTTTAAATTACTGACTTAAAATACGATTAATCAACGCATCTTAACATTCACAACAAAAACAGATTTTAGGTGTAAAATTAGTTTTGTTCAAACATAATTATTAATATGAATTTAAAAACAATACATACATATACAATTTTTTTCCTTTAAATTTATATGCTTAAATTTTGTATATATGAAACAAAACATAAAATATCTCTAATCTAAATTGATCTAAATCTAATTGTTTTAATTAAATAAAAACTATAATTTTTATAAAAATAAGTGATAGAACAGAAATGGCAACTTATTTCTTTAGGTATTCTTATTTACATTCACTATCTATAATTAACATTTAATATCTTTATTTACTGTTTGAATTTTATTCATTAAAATTTTTTTACATATTTGGATTGAATACATTTATTAATTAAATATCAGATTGGTAATTTTAGATATAATGATCAAATGCAATGAAATCACATAATTCTTTTCAATATTTTCCTTATTAGGTAAAACTTACTATAGCATAATATATTATCTGTAAAAGAATAGTATCTATTAGTATTAATGTAAGGTTGTGGAGGAATTGATAGCAATAAAAAAAGTTGTTTTGTGATAATTTATTGAAATTATGATTAAGAAATTTATTATATTTAAAAAGTCATTACTTTGATTTGATACCCAATGAAACAGAATTACTTACCCACCATCATAAACAGCATCAAATGTAAAATATTTTGAATTTTGTGTTTTTATTTGAACCTCCACCCCACCTCTATCAGGATAAAGTTTCACAACTCTAAAAAAAGAATATTTCCATATTAACAAAAACTATAAGAACAGATATTAAAATATACTACTTCTCTACATACTAATATTAAATGGATTAATCCCATTGTATTTAAGTGGAAGTTCTTTATTTTTTTTAAATTTAAATATATTAAGAAAATAAAAATTCCAGAAATAAAATTCGAAGAATTTAAAAAATATATATATATATATATTTACACATTTAAACAAAAAGAAAAAAAAAATTATACACGAATTCTAATTTTTAGAAGAACTACATTTTCAACAAAAAAACAACTTTTTTAGTAAAATTATGTTAAATAAGAACTCAGCTATTGATAAAGTTATATTTAATTCAAGAATCACAGCAGAAGAAAAAAAATAAGAACAAATTTGAAGTTACATAAAGAGTATTTAGTTTCAGCTAAAAAAATGTTAAAGAATCTCCAATAAAAAAAATTAAACTAGTTTCCCTTTTCCTACGCTTTTCTGAAAATTGTAACTGTGCATGACGTAAAAAATTCATAAAAAATAAAACATACATAAGTATATACACCAAATATATGATTAGTTAGAACTGTAAAAAAAAAAGTTATTGTTGAAAAAGTAAATAATTACAGCTTATTATTATTATTGAAATATGAAGACACATAAATGTTGATAGCCTAACAATGTATTATAATAAGAGAAAGGGGAAGATTAAAATAAAATCATTAAATTATAACAAAATAAAGAAAATAGGAATATTTATATTTTTAATATGAAAATTGTTCATTTGGTGCTATTTTTCCTTTTATGAAAAAAAAAAAAAAAAAAATTAAAATCTATAACAGCATATCATAAAAATACACACCATTCTTTTTTTTTTTTTTTTTTTTAAATAAAATCACAATTATGCTTGAAATTGATAATAATGTAAGTAAAAGGTAAAATGTTAAACAAATATAAGAGATATATGAGATTAAAACTGTATATTTTGATATTTGTTTGTTTAACTCGATTGTGCCAACCTTTTATCAATTTGTGAAAGAATTTTCATAAAATAAAAAAATTAAAACTTGTGCAATAATAAATGTAAAATTATTTTTATTAAGATGTAAACATTATTATCACCTGAAACAGAAAATTAAATTTGTAATTCATAAACCATAATCTGTTTAAGATCATACAAGAAATTATACATTATTAAAAAACCCTATTGGTAAAATTTAAAAATTAAAGATGTATTAATACAATGTAAAAAAAATATATTTACTTGTGATAACTAGCAGTAGTTTCTTTTTCACTCATAGGTCTACATCGGACAACCACTTTAACTGTTTCCAATTTACTTTTCACCTAATTGAATAAAATACAGTAAAAAAATTCATTAGACCCGACAATTTTTAAAATTGAAATTAATAGTAGATGCAATTTCCTGCATAGTATGTTTTCACAGTGGGCATGAAATTTTATATAATTGACTCAACATTTGGACCTAGATCACATGTTATACGTTCATGAGAAGTACAGTGATAAATATTCAAATAACAAAAGTTTAAATAAATGATATGACATTATATTTTATATTTGAGCCTTAATTAATTAAATATTATTTCAAAAGCATTTTTTCCCAACATAACAAAAGAAAAAATTTTGTATATTTTTCAAAAATAAACCTTATTTGCAATTTTCCATTCTAACTATGAAAAAATTTTTTACATAACATTCATGTATAATTAGTTTATCTACAAATTCATTCAATATTATTCATTTTGTTTTTGTATAAACATGAACAATTTTACATATAATAATTTCCTACCCATTCCCCAAAGTGCCATATAATCTAGACTAACTGAGCATTTGGACTGCCTTCTTTTTATTATTCTTGTTGTTTTGAGTATAAATCTTAAAAATGCATAACATTTTTTGAAACATAAAAAGTTTGTCTGTGGCAAAAATAATATGTAAAAAATAAAATGTAATGAGGAAAATAAATGAGAAAATAAAATGTAATGAGAAATCCAGTTTAAAAGATACATGAAAGGATCATGATAGTAAATATATATATGTATATATTCACTATTCTAAAAATCCTACAGAAAATCCTTTATTAGAATATGTCCAGTTAATACTTTTGTTTATCAAGATCCTTTCATTATATATATTACAATATTTATAAAATATTATTCCTTAGAATAAAACATCCTTAGTCTTATCATTTAATTTTTTTTTTATTTTCATATTTAAAGGATTTCATAGAGAATAGTTTTAATAAAATTAAAGTGGATACATACATATGAGTCAGAATCAAAAGATTAACAATTATAAAAAATTGATAACATTATTTTTTCCCACTTTGATAAATTGTAATAAAAAAAAAACCCACAACAATTTTAATTAAAAAAATCAGACAGTATATAAGATATAAAAGTAAGAAATATATATATATATTAATGTGAAAGCTTAAGAAATAAATAGTAGATTCTCAATTAATTAAGATCAATATTTACATCTAACTTATTATTAGAACTGACATTGATACACCAATAAAATATAAAAATTAAACTGACCTCAGAATTGGAATCCATGGTGAATTTTTTATTTTTTCTGAAATGCAAAAAAAAATCATATTTAATAGAATAAAACATGAAATATTTGAATGCAACTTCTCAATCTAATGAAATATTTGGCATTAAATTATATTATACAATTTGACTTAAACCTAATATTTTCTTTTCTTTTTTATAACAGAAAAAAACAAAATATTCAAAGGCATAAAAACAAAGTGTATTAGTTCATCTTTATTCAATTAAAAAAATATTTTTCTGGTTTTAAGGAAAGATAGAGGTTAATTGTACATCAAATTCTAGTTTTATGGGGCAGGTAAGCTTACTAAAATAAAAATTAATCACTAAATTAAACTATATTACTCATTATTAAACTATTATTAATGTTATCATTATTAAATTAATTGAAATTTAAATAATTAGATTAATTGAAATTAAGTGAATTTAAATAATTATCATTAGTAAATTAAATTAAATTATTAATCATTACAGCCAAGAAAAATTATGAAGGTAGAAATAATTTTATTTTCTAAATGATGTTTGGGTTTAACTTATAATAAATGTAAACTGATTAGCAAAAAGCTAAAACACTATTTTAAAAGAATTAAAAAAAAGAAATCTAATTTTAAAACTTTTAAATATTTTTTTATTTAAGTTTATGAATTTATACTAATGATTTATAAAATATGGATTACTACCATAGGAAAACAATAAATTTATGTATTAGAATTTTTGAAGTTAAGTCTATTTTTTACTTTCATTCTACTCCTATTCAATGCAAGTGAGTAGTAAAAACTTAATAGTTTTAATAGTTGGCTTTAACTTGTAAAAAGTATTAAGTAAATTAATTGCAAAAAGCAATAAAGTAAAAAAATAAATGCATATATTACTTGCATTGAGCATTATTTCTTAAAAATGAAAACATTTAAGACACTTAATAAAATTTGAGAAAAAGTTAGAGAAAAACATATAATTATTTGAAAATGAAAACAAACTTTGAAAATTTTATATAACTCTGATTCCATTTCATCTTATTGCATCCTTAAAAATAAGTAATGTAAATACCGAATTTGTTAAATTTCAATGTCCATTCGATTACACAACTGCGAAAATATTTTAATATTCTGGAAATTTTAATTTTTAGAAAACCCCTCCCTCCTATGTTATATACTAAAAAATACATCGAGTAAAACGTAATATTGTAACACAAGTGCAATTGCAACATTTTGTTTAATAATGAAATATATGCGAAAACGGCAGGGAGGAGTCAAGATAAAAATTAGACAGCCACAGCTCTAAACCATGTCAAATTATTTACCCGATAATCTAGTAATACCAAAATTTACAAATTTCAAAATTAAAGTTGAAAAATTTTTTTACATCGGTTTTTACAATTAAATATTTTAGAAAGAATAAATTTTAAACGAAATGGAATATAAAAAAATTGCCTCAAAGTAACAATATTAATTCAATGAAATTAAATACGAATATATAAAAACTTACTCTTTATATATTTAACTATCTGGCAAGATTGTTCAAAATTAAGCTATATATAATGTGCATACTTAATAATCATGAAATAAAAAAATACAAATGTTCAAAGTAAAAAAAACTTAATGAAATTTTTAAACATTAATACCAGTTAAAATTTACATGTAATGTAGTTAAATTAATTGTAAATATCAATATTACTTACGTTTATAATAATTTAGAAAATGCGGCTGGTTGATTTGTTTTCTAAATAATTGTGAAGTACTGTCACCTATTTGTTGCCAAATATTATGACTAAGTATGACGAGTCTGTATTTTTTCAGTTTCCAAGGTGATAATGGGAGGAGCAAAGGGGTTTTTCCCCCCTTCCCTCCTCTTTTCCTCATTATGAACGAAATAAATGTTTAAACAAGTAATATATAAAAAAAAAAAATTTTAAGTCAATTGCTACTTTTTTTTCACTCTATTGCAGAAAGTCCTTTATAAATAATTTTCATTCATTTTTTTTAAGTTTATCTGGCGCCATCTATTGGTAGATATAGGCAACTTAAATTTAAAAAAAAAACTAAAATCAATTAATAAATTTAATTACTGAATTAACATTTGCAAAAACTGTATTAACATCAATTGTCATCCACTACAAGTTTCCAAAAAGCGTATTTGAACTCGAGTGGATGAATAAAAAGTATTTTATGAACGACTGAGATTTGAGCAAGATATATATAGGGAGAGTGTGAGCTAATAGAAGGAATTGAAAAAAAACATATTATTTAATGATATCAGTCATATAGATACGTATCAAATATTCTTTTAAATTTTACGATCTTAAATTAATTATTTTTATAACAGTGGACATAAATTTTTCAACTCAATGTATTAAATTTAATCAAATGCGTTCGTGGAGATGAAAGAACAATATTCAAGAAACTATTTTCACACACAAATAGTTTTAGATATCTTTATTTTTATTTTTATTCCGTCTTCATTAAATACTAATAATTTCGATTTGTGTAGAATAATTTATAATTGATTTTAAACGGACTTTTTTTTTTTTTTTTTTTTTGGTTTTTATTATATAAATTTATTACTAAAGTGGCAAAGTTTAAATTGTTTAACAAGAATTTTAGAAAAAGAAGGGAAGAAGGCAGTGGCGTAACAAAACAATGTGAAATCCTTGGTAAATTTTAAATTGGAACCCTCAATTTTCCGGCCTGTGAGATTGATCACACTTTTACAAAATATATTTATCGCATCATGATCAATGTAGGGAAAACCAATGTATTAAAAAAATGCATTATGTGTGCATCCCTGTATTCAAAAATTAATTGTCGAAATTATGAGAAAAAATTAACTTTGATTTTAAAATAATATTCATACGAATATAGGACAGATATTGCCTGTTTTATTTATGAGTTTACAGTTATAAGTTCGCAAATTAATTAAATTATGTTCTGCGAACTCATGACGCGCGCATCTTGGAACATCTAATATAGCAGGTTCTATGTTTCTTGTTAGCGCTTTTGGTTCAATTTACACCTGCTATTCAGTTTTTACAAAAATGAAATTGACCCAACACAAAACACGCTCACCATAGCGGACGCTAACATGCAACACCCATTACGACGTGAAATACTCAAATTGAAAGAGTGGCGAAACAAATATCGCACTAGTAAAATAAATATTTTTTAATTATTTCAATTTTTTATTTTTATTTCATTTATATATTTTTCATATTTTATTTTTAGTGTTCTATACTTCTTTACAGTGTGCGTTTAGTATCATTATTATTGTATTATATTATATATGGTTATATGTAAGAATAATAGTAAGCATAATAATAATAGCTCATTGTGTTTCAATTTTTCACTCCAAGAAAATGTCTATGGTGAGTCATCTAATATGGGGATATAAAATGTTATATGCGGCCCGCAGAGTTAGGATGCATTTCCAAAGTGGCCCGCAAGATCATTTGGGTTGGCCACCCCTGAACTAGACATTGATTTTTATTATTAGTGTTTTTAATATCTCGTTGTACCTCAGTTAGCTTAATAATAATTGGGATAGTCAAGCATATTTTTAGATAAAATAAAAATTAATATTACACTGATTTTTAATTTTATTCATTTTTTATTTTTATAGTCAAACAAGGAAGGAGATGCTTAATAAAAATTTAAATTAATATTTTCAGATTTAAATCTCGGCAAAATTTGTCAGTCAAATTCCGGGCCAAAAAATATTACAACTTTTCTTGTGCAAAAGGAATTCCTTAAATAAGTTGATGGAAAATAAATCTCATCACCAAAAAGGAGTTCTGTTCGACAAACGAAATTTGATAGGCGTGTTTGCACATCTGAAAGATGGTGTCTATTCAAATAGAGATTTTTGGTTAAAGTGACTAAATAATTTGTGTAACTGTTAATATATGTTTATTTTAATAGATAAATTTAAAATGAAAGTAATATGAGTTTAAAGAAATAATTCTTTCCTTATTTAGAGAAAAATGGAGAATACCTCACTTTAGTTTTATTTATTTACATTTCACTATTTCTAAATTCTAATTAAATAAAGCGAATTGTTTACAGTTCTATAATTGGTGTAATGCATTAGATTTATTAAAAAAAAATTGAAGCTAATTTTATTGAATGAAGTCATTAATAAATGCTAACTAATTGCTTAAGAATATTTTCTTAAACTGTATTTATTCAAAAGATTAATATCCGTAATATTATATCAGATCATATATAATGCAACTTTTTAGTGTTCTCTATTAATAGATTTCTAGTATGCTTTACAATATTTTATGTTTCTAGAATTCTCCAAAAAAGAATTGATGTTGAGAGATTTTCGTTCTAATACAGCTGGCAAACACTTAAACAATTATCTTGGATGCCTTAAGGCATGTGTGGGAAAACTACGGCCCGCGGATAGAATTTTAATTTGCCGGGCCGAGGCAAATTAAAAGAAATAAATATTTATATATTATCTATCCATCTCCTTTTCTACTTTGATAAAATATTTTTTTTTTTCTTTCTTTTTTTTCAAAGGACTGATGATCATTTTACTTTCTCTATTTTTGTTCTACAAAACATAAATCGATGGAAATAGCAAGCACAGACAACTTTCAATCAGTAAAGTGTTAAAAGCGGAAGTTCTTTGTTAATTATAGCTGTAGATTGGCGCCAACAAGCGTTATCTCTTTCTCGGGGAGCAGACATATGGGAATCCAATATAGGGAAATTAGACCTCACACGTGGCAGACTGCGCATTTTAAGCTCCAGCTTAAAATACCAGCAGCTTTTTTATTTGGCGCGAGTTCTAATATTATTGATTGTGTATGGAAAGATTGCGGACATATAGCATCAGTGTGAATAGTGGTGAAATTATTAAAAGTATAGCGTAGCCAGTGCTTGTTTGGGTTATTCGTAAAATGTTTCAGTTCCAAAATGGCTACTAAAAGTGTAAAGTAGATTCAGAGTGCCGTGCTTTTAATGATGAATGGACCTGGAAATATTTTTTTACAGTTGTTATTTCAGAAGTAGACTGTCAGATGAGCATTTAGCCACGTTCCTTTGAATCAGTACATCCTCACTATAAAGAACTTTTAAAAATGAAATCGCAATTTCATTCATCTCATTAACATATTTAAATTGTAATACTTGTATATTGTTTTTGAAATTTTAGAAAAATTTATCTTGATCCGCCAAACTTTTTTTTTTTTTTTCTTCTTTCGATTTTTGGCCCGCGACCGAGAAAGTTTGCCCATCCCTGTTCGTTGACCGTTTTCTTCGATGACCGTGGTGTGGTGCATTATGAATTCCTTCCGCCTCGCCAAACGGTCAACAAAGAATGTTATTTGAGTGTCATGCGTCTTTTGCGTGAAGCTATTCGCAAAAAGAGGCCGCACTTATGGAAAGACAACTCTTGGTTTTTGCATGACGACAACGCGCCACCTCCCACTGCATTGAATCTAGGGATTGCAATATTGGATCAAAAGTTCAGTACCGGTATTCGGTATTTTTTAGATCTTAATACCGGGATAACGGTTTTAATACCGGTTGTAGAAATTTTAGAAAATGCAAGTGTTTTTTGTTTTATTTGCCAGTTTTATTAGAGAATGTAAATAATAAGAATGTAATATTAAGAAAGTTTGCTATAAACTTGATCAAATTTGAATTGATTAGTCTCTTTTCTTCTTTTTCATTCTCATCTTTAAAATCATTATAATTTTGTAAATACCGTAAGGCATTTTCTATTTCGGTATGCCTTTCTTCTGTGTGGTTTTTCAATGTAATATATAATTCTTCAGATAGTGATGCGTGCTGTTCTTTCAGTGACTGCAGCATGAAATTTATTGCTGCATTAGCTGTTAATAAGCCTCAGCAGCCAATTTTATTGGAAGTAGAGCTGATACAGTTCTGCATATTAAGTCGAATTCACTATCGGAAAAATTAATTTGCAGGTTTAAGTCGATCATTGCTTTTTGGATTGGATTTTTCACTTTCGAAAAACGTTCCCTCATTAGGAGTAAACTGTTCCAACGTTCCTAGTTTTCAGATAAGAATTCTGAGTAAGAATTTCACAGATAAGAATAAGAATTTCACAGATAAGAATTCTAAATTTGTAGTAAATACCGAAAAAACGATATTTAAACTTGTGAATACCGGTATTATAAAATTGCACAAATGGCTAAAAATACCGGTATTCGGTATCCCGGTATACCGGTATTGCAATCCCTAATTGAATCTTAGTGACTTTTTTGCCAAAAATGAAAAACATATCGTTCCCTTGATTAAACACCGTGAGACTGCTGGCTATTCCCTAAACTCAAAAGACCACTCCGCGGATACCGTTTTGTGTCAATTGAAGAGATTCAACGTGAATCGGCGAGGCTTTGAAGGCCATCCCTGCCGATGACTTTTTAGCATGCATTGAGGATTGGAAAAAAAGTTGGCATAAGTGCATTGTGTACGGAGGGGATATCTTTGAAGGCGATGAAATAAATTTGGAAGAATAAATAAAGAGTTTTTGAAAAAAATATATATATAAATTGGTCTTACATTTGGGCACAGTAGTAGATGTTTGTTTTTGAGAATAAATTCAACTTCAAAATTTCATAAAATAAAACATCGTTGTTTGTATTTATGTATTATTGTTCTTGATAATAAATATTGAAATATTAATTATTTATGATAAATATTAATTAGTTGAATAACAAAACAAAAGCTGCGAGATATGCCACTTTTTTCTAGTTTTTTTAATGTGTAAATAAGTTTATTGAATATAAATCACTAAACTGTTTATAGAAACAAAGTGTCGTTCTCCAAAAAGATTTCAGAAAAAGATTTTCATTTTACAGATAGTTTCCCATGACATATAACTTTGGTACAGAGATTAAAATGATAATAAATTAAAACCATTCTAACCTTGACTTTCGTAAATTAATGTATAACTGGAATGCCTGAATGAGTGATGCCTTGGTATGCATTCACAATCCGTTACAGATCCTCGGACTGAAATGAAAGGAAACCGTCTTATATCTTTATCACTGGTAATTGTGTTCTCATATAAGTTTGAGAATTTTTTCGTGTTGGAATTTCGTATTTTAAAAATTAAATATTTACTGAATTTGCAATAAATATATTGTATTTTTGTAATTTTAGAATGCAATTTTGAATTTTATAGAATATATAATTCCATGGTCGGAAAAAATAATTCCATAGCTTAAACATACACAGTAGAACCTCTGTAAGTCGAACTTCAAGGGAGACGCCAAATAATTCGAATTATAGAGTTTTCGACTTATGGAGGATTTCGGATTTTGTAAGGAAATATTCGACTTCTAGAGGTTTGGATTCTTTCTAACTTATTTTGAGTTAGAGAGGTAAAAAAAATACAAATTCAAATTTTTCAGTTTAAGTTTCACAGCACATATTTTTTAACAATATTATTCGTATACTGTTGTTAAAATAGATGTGTATTGCAGTAAAACCAAACTACTTCTGATATTTTTGCAAGCAATCGGCAACAAAAGATTTGCTTCAAATGCTAGAGTTCAAATGAAATCAATAGCAAATGAATTCATAGAATTGGTTATTCTATTTCCTGTATACTCATACATTGTTTTCTAAGAAAAAAGGACGTGCATTGCCGGCAAATCCTTAAAGTCGGTCATTTATTTTTCTCCGAGCGATAGAGGTAATTAGTTTCAAATGATCGAGTTGTAAAATCAAACATTGCTAATGTTCGAGATACAGAGGTCCAATTTTTTTTCGAGTTTCTGAGGGAAAATTTATACCAAAATGTCTTGTGGGGATTGACTAATTATTTTGACTTACAGGGGGTTGAAATTTCGAGTAATTGAAGTTTTGGGGCTTGAAGGGAAGGGAATAAAATTTTTTTCGAGTTTTGGAGGTTTTCGACTTATCGAAAGAGGTTCTATTGTAATTTCATAATCACTTCACATCTATACAAAAGAACACTATTATTGTGCCCTATGACACGTGATCTAATTTCTAGACATAATTTGTAAATTAATATAAAGAAAGTGAATAGAGACCATTTAACTGTAGTATTGCATTAAGCAAGCAGATTAAAATTAATTTAATCTAATTAATTTTTTTCTTTGCTTATATTTTTTAACATGGGACATTGCCCTTAAATCACCTCACCTCTTTTAACTATCAATGTTTTTTTCTTCATCAATGTTTCTCAGATGCAGATAGGAGTTTTAGGCCCCTTCGGGGCCAGGGCACTCCGATATCCTGTAAAGATTTTTTTTTTCTCGCTGAAAAATTTGATGTGCTTGAAGCTGTCATAAGATTATTCATATAAGCCCAAGGGTGGTCTAACATAACTTGCGACTATCCTAGACGAACTGGCTCAGTCGTCAGGAGCACCCTGACCTGTTCCTTTAGTCATCATTTCTAACAGCTGCAACTCCATTCTGTGGTGTATTCTTAATTGATTTTTATTTTAAAAGCTCTCTTTTTATATAATTATATTATTAGAAATATTTTGTTTTGTTCTAATGCAGCCGGTAAACACTTAGACAGCTTGGTCTTGGATGCCTTAAGCAAACGCTGCACAGACGTTACTCACTTTGCATTACCCAGGGGCGCGTGTCACTTGAAGATAAGCCACGGACGCGGAGTCACAATGCTCCCACAACGCTCTACGATCCTATTAGGACCTGGACCTACGGTTTTAAAGTGGATTCCGAACCATTACAAACATTAAAGGCACCGCTGGGACTCGAACCCGAAACCTGTGGTACCCAGCGCCAGAGCGCTAGCCACTCGGCTAATCAGGCCCCTATTAGAAATATACATATTTATATATATTTTTCCCGTTGCTCTTTTAAACTTACTTTGAACTGGGACACCCCTTGGTCACTTGCTGCTTTGACTTTTATTTCATGAACTTTATCTACCATGCTTCCTACTTTCCAGACAGGAGTTAGGCCTCAGTGGGGCCAAGGAATTCCGAAAATTACAAACTGACTGATTAACAGGAAGTGTTACAAATGAACGGAGTAAATAGAAGCTCAGAAGGATGCTTCTGAGAGTATATAATTATAAATTCATGTGAAAATTTCTATCTCCTTATTATTGCACATAGAATTTGCGTGTGACATAATTTTCATGCTGTTCAACCCTGACCTGTGACTTGAGTCGTCATTCCTGGCAGCGAAAATCCCATCCTCCTGTAGATTCCTTTTTTCTATTTAAATTTTGGATCCTTTAATTATTCTGCCAATTTTAATTCTTAATTTTTGTTTTTTTACTTTATTTTTCTCTTAATTATTAGCTGTTTAATTAATTTTTTTCTTTGCTTATATTTTTAATAAATTTTTAAACATGGGACATTGCTGTTAAATCACCCCACCTCCTTTTAACTATCAATGTTTCTCAGATGCAGATAGGAGTTTTAGGCCCCTTCGGGGCCAGGGCACTCCGATATCCTGTAAAGACATTTTTTTTAAAGATTTACACGTAATACTGCATCTCCTGCGTTTATAAAATCTCAGAAAGAAACTTCTGGGCGTTACTTTAAATATAAGCAGGTGCTATTTAACAGTACGGTACATCCAATTTTCTTTTGAGGTATTAACTGCTGCTGCTACTATGGTTTAACGGAATTGTTAATGTAGGTTTGATTATCCGCTTTTATTAATAAGCAGCATAAATTTGAATTTTAACGTGGCATGCGTCAACCGTGTAATCTAATAGAAGAAATTGATATATATATTTGTATTTATTTTTGTATATCCTTTCATTGCACATAAAAATTTTTGTAGCGGAAATTTTTTTTTTCTATATATATATATATATATATATGATTAACACAATGAATTGAACATTGTTTATTTTTATTTTTTATTTTTACATCATAACAGACTAAATCACGGTCTATTTGCCAGCTGCATCATAACAAAAAACATCATAACAGATTTTATCAGAATTATTTTCTTATATAAATTTAAAATTGAAATGCTCCGTGTTAATAATAAAATATGAATTCAATAATTTGTTACATGTGAAGAAAGAAATTAATTTTTAAATCAGAATAATTAACACAAAAACAAAATATATCGTTTTAATTCTGACTTACGAAATTACTTATAGCAATAAAAAATTATTAACTGTTTAAACAAAAACGTGCTCATGCATAGAAACATTATCGTACATTTTTATATAACATAAATTATTTAATTCGCAAATTAAATCTGAAGAAAATAAAAATCTTAATTTAAAGCAGAGCGGTGAAAGTGTTCGAATTACGTTTCCGAGTACGTTTGCAAAAACCTTTTAACAATTCAAATAAAGCACTGTATAAAATAATTTTCCAATACCTTAAAAAATTATTTATAGCAAAAGAAAATTTATTAGCAGGTAGAATTAAAAAAAAAAGGCTGATGCATAAGATATTCACCTCCATTTTTATATGGAATAAATTACTAAGTTTGCAAATTAAATATGAAGAAAAAAAACTCCTTCATTAAAAGGAAAAGGATTAAATTGTTCCCATTTCGTATCCGAGTCACTTGCAGTTAAAGAAAAAAAAATTGCAAAATATTCAAATAACCACTGTATAAAAATATTACCAAATATTTCATAGACATTTCCCTGTAATTTTAGACTTGTAATACAAATATGATAACTGTGTAGCAGCGCCATTGGATTTTTGGCATTTAGATCCCCTGAAAACAATTTTTTTGGCTTAAAATATATAATATATATGTGTTAGAAAATGTTTCTTTTTTTTTCCTAATGCAGCTGGCAAACACTTAGACAGCTGTCTTGGATGCTTTAAGGCAAGCGTTGCACAGACGTTACTCACTTTGCATTATCCAGGGGGCCGTGGAACTTGAAGATAAGCCACGGACGCGGAGTAACAATGCCCCCGCAACGCTCTACGATCAATTTGACCGAGACCTACGGTTTAAAGCGGATTCCGAACCCCTGCAAACATCCATGGCACTGCCGGGACTCGAACCCGAAACCTTTGGTACCAAGAGCCAGGGCGTTAGAAACTCGGGCCCCGTTTTTAGCTGTGTTAAAACAGTGCAATTTTATGTACGATTTTATGTGCTTATATTTTAAATAACTCGTATCTCTTTTTTAAAAAAATGACATGATTTATGGAACAAGGGGAAAAAAAAAAAAAGAAAAGAAATTCAATTAATTTTAAAATGAAAATTCAACGAAATTTAACAAAAGTAATTGAAATAGATACTCAATTATAATGACACTTTCAACAAAACTATAAAAAGTCTGATCAACTATTCACTTTCATCCACAAATTGGCGCTAAGAATAAAATCACTTTATTCATAAGAATTTCAAACAGAACACGATCTGGAAATAAGAGCCTAACCTTTGGTAAAAGAGAGAATGACAAAAAGAATTCTATTATACATAGGAATTTGCTTCTAATTACCACTTTTAATTTAAAATAAATTTTCATAAGATTATTATTAGATTGTCTAACAAATTAACAGGAAGAGTCACTAAATAGCGTGTTAAATAGAAGCTCAGAAGGTTTCTTCTGAGCATGTAATAATAAATTCATTCGAAAATTTCTTTCTCCTTATTTTTGCACATAGAATTTGAGTGTGAGAAAATTTTCATGTTTCTCCGCGCAGCCGAAAGGCTATTTTGGATTTTTTAATTATTCTGTTAATTTTAATTCTTAATTTTTGTTTTTTTTACTTTATTTTTCTCTTAATTATTAGCTATTTAATTAATTTTTTTCTTTGCTTATATTTTTAATAAATTTTTTAACATGGGACATTTCTGTTAAATCACCTCACCTCCTTTTAACTATCAATGTTCCTCAGATGCAGACAGGAGTTTTAGGCCCCTTCGGGGCCAGAGTACTCCGATATCCTGTAAAGACTTTTTTTAAACATTTACACGTAATACTGCATCTCCTGCGTTGATAAAAACTCAGAAGCCCTTCTGGGCGTTACTTTAAATATAAGCTGGTGGTATTTAACAGTACGGTACAGCCAATTTTCTTTTGAGGTATTAACTGTTGCCGCTACTACGGTTTAACGGAATTGTTAATCTAGGTTTGATTATCTGCTTTCATTAATATGCAGCATAAATTTGAATTTTAACGTGGAATACGTCAACCGTGTAACCCAGGATGGGCTAACTATGGCCAGCCGGAACGTTCTATACGGCCCGGGGATAGAATTTTAATTTACCGTTCTATATATATATATTTAGATATTATATATCCATCTCCTTTTCTGCTTTGATTAAATATTTTGTTTCTTCCTTTTTTTCAAAGGTCTGATGACCATTTTACTTTCACTATTTTCATTCTACAAAACATAAATCGATGGAAATAGAAAGCACAGACAGATTTCAATCGGTAAAATGTTAAAAGCGGAAGTACTTTGTTAGTTATAGCTGTAGTTTGGCTCCAAAAAGCGCTATCTCTTTCTCGGGGAGCAAACATATAGGAATCCAATATAGGTGAATTAGACCTCACATGTGGCAGACTGCTCATTTTAAGCTCCAGCGAGTGGATTTATCTTTTGCCGTGAATTCTAATATTATTGATTGCGTATGGAAAGATTGCGGACACATAGCATCATTGTGAATAGTGATGAAATTATTAAAAGTATAGCGTAGTCAGTGCTTGTTTGGGTAACTCGTAAAATATTTCAAAAATAATGTGTATATATTATTGGTTAATAATATTATAAATATTGTGGTAATAATAAATGTTATTAATATTATAAATATTTTTAAAATTTTAGAAAAATTTATCTTGGGCCCGCCAAATTTTTTTTCTTCGAATTTTGACCCGCGACCAAAAATGTTTGCCCATCCCTGCCTTAAGGCAAGCGCTGCACCGGCGTTACTCACTTAGCACTATCCAGGAGATGCGTGTAGCTTGAAGATAAGCTACGGACGCGGAGTAACACTTTTCTGTAGCAATTGCTGTTGTTGCTGTAATGCAGTTGGCAATAGAGAGACAGTTAATCTTCATGCCATAAGCAAGGACGGCACTGTTGTTACTCATTTAGCACTATCCAGGAGGCACATGCAGCTTGAAGGTAGGCTACGGACCCGAATAACACTATCCCCACAACCTCCTACAGTCCTATTAAACCGGGACCAACGGTTTAAAGCGGACTCCGAACCACTACAAACATCCATGGCACCGCCAGGACTCGAATCCGAAACCTGTGGTATCGAACGCCAGAGCTCTAGCCACTCGGCCATCAGGTGCCCTAGAAAGAAAAAGAGAAAAAAATTTTAGAAAAGTTTTAGAAAGAAAAAATTCTTTAATTAAGGAAGTATCTTCCAAAATATAAAATTGAGAGAATGGTGAATTTATTAAAATTTAATATATTACTTTCCCAACGTATAGAATATTTTTAAAGAGTGCATTTGATAAGAAAAACCGCGATGCAAAATATTTTTCTTTTAACTATTGATTTGTTTTTAAAAAATTAGAAAAAATAAAGATCGATAAATTCTAGAGTAATGAAAAACAGGTTTCATAAGAATTAATTTGAAAATCAATTCTCAGGCAATATGTAAAGCTTTATACATATATCAAAATTCTCTCTAGCCAACACAGTGGAAGTTGCATCATTGACATGTTAAAAAATGCAGATGATTTTCAAAAGAAAAGGCTCTGATGTACTGTTTGCGTCACATGTTAGAAATAAAATTTAAAAATTTAAGCTGAATTTATTTTGGTGTTATATTGAAAGATTTTGGGCTGTCCATTTATTATTCTTCAATTCCTTCTATTAGTTCACACTCTCCCTCTCTATATCTTGTTCACATTTTCAGTCGTCCATAAAATACTTTTTGTTCATCCACTCCAGTTCAAATACATTTTTTCGAACTTGTAGTGGATGACACTGGATGACAATGCAGTTTTTTCAAATATTAATTCAGTAATTAAATTTAATTAATTAATTTTAGTTTTTTTAGATTTAAGTTGCATGTATCTACCCATAGAGGGCACGTGATAAACTTAAAAAAAAATGAATGAAAATTATTTATAAAGGACTTTCTGCAACAGAGTGAAAAAAAAGTAGGAATTGACTTAATTTTTTTTTTTTTTTTATATTACTTGATTGTTGTGAAATCCGAACTAATTGTGGATTTTCATGTTTTAATACCACATATTAGAGTTTATATGGTTTTTGAATTTTTTCTGCTTGAAGACGGCAAATAAACGAAATCCTGATCCTCCGTTTAATAAAGTGAAACATTAAAAAAGTCTCAGTCATTTCTATTGTGCTGTAAGATCTGAAAAGAAAAAGGAAACAAGTAGATGTGATGTAACAATATGGTTCTCAAATTTTTAACCTTCACTACTCCTTTTCATAAGAGAAGGTTTTGCAGTAAGTCACGTCGGTACATCTTTGTCCAGTCGGCCTTCAACGATTGGTTTTTGCTTAAAACTAGTTGATTAAATATTCTATAAATATCTTCTGGGCGTCATTTATTTTTTCGAGTGTCAGTTCTAAACATGTCACTTTTTCCTTTTCCAGCCTTGGTTTTGAGGAGTTACTGGAGTATCAGGCACAGTATCATTATTTCCTTGTAATACCACAACAATAAAAAAAATTCTTTAAATTTACACTTCAAGTTATTTATTAAAATCACAAGTTTCATACGATTTCTAATTGGTTTTTTTTTTTTTTAGTTCTAATGCAGCTATCAAACACTTAGACAGTTGTCTTCGATGCCTTAAGACAAGCGCTGCACCGACGTGACTCACTTAGCACTACCCAGGAGGTGCTTGTAGCTTGAAGATAAGCTACGGACGCGGAGTAACAATACATCCGCAACGCCCTACGATCTTGTTAGACTGAGACTTAAGGTTTAGAGTGTATTCCGAACCACTACAAATATCCATGACACACCGCCGGGACTAGAACCCAAAACCTCTGGTACCGAGCGCCAGCCACTCGGCCTTTCAGGACCAGAAACATTACAAGAAAAAATATAATAATGTAATGAATCGCACAACCTTCATTGATTTAATCACAAAATTGGAAGTATGGTACAGCAAAAAATGAAAAAAAGACAAATAATGATATTAAAATTCATCATTATCATTGCATTTAAGTATTTAATTTTATTTTTGTTTAAATAAAAGCATTTTATCCCCAGACACTGAATACAAAAATTTAATGAATGAAATACAACAAAACTGGATTCTCATGTAGAAAGAAATAATTTTACAATCTAAAGAAGAAAAAAAAAAAAGAAACAGCAATGAAATAGAAAAAAAAATTATCACACATAATTAACTTTGTGTCATTTTAATTGAACAAATGAAATATAGAACCTCAATTGTAATTATTTAATTCATATACTATACTGAAATCTAGCCAAGACCGGATTTTCCTATAGGCTAACTAGGCTTCAGCCTAGGGCCTCAAGATCAAGAGGGGCCTACATTCAAATTGTTAGCAAAATTAGAATGACACTATTCTAAAAACAATAAACACTAAAACACTGAATCGAAAATAAGGAGAAATTCTACACGTATGATTAATAAACAAACATAATAAGTAATTTACAAACTTAAAAAGGGGAGGTGAAAAGGTCTCATAAGTGGAATAGCCTAGGGCCTCTTTTCATCTAAATCCGGCCCTGAATCTAGCAATAGCGAAGCAATGCCGATTCGCTGGTATTTAATAAAACATAGATTGACAACAAATATTGCTTTCATATGCAACAAATATTTTCATTTCGAACTATAGAAACATAATAGATCTTAAAAACTATTTATGATCCTATAATAATTAATTTATAACTCATCAAGATTCCAGTTTAAAGAGTTAAACATTGTATTGAAAACCTTTGAAGAACATCGCAATATCATTGGTGCAATTTAGCAACTTGAAGAATCCATTGTTGAAAGCATAGCAAACAGATCAAAGAATATGCTTGTAACACATTAACGTAGAATGATAGTTCAAAGACTTCTTGAATCGGAACAGATTTTTAAATATCAGAAAGTCAGATTAAATTTTTCAGTTTTTTTGTCAGCGTTTCTTTATCCTCCATTCTCAAAAATAAATAAATAAATAAAATTACTCTTTATTCTCAAAAAATATATAGTACAGTAGAACCTCTGTAAGTCGAACTTCAAGGAAGACGTTAAATAATTCGAGTTATAGAGTTTTCGACTTATGGAGGATTTCGACCTACTCGGATTTTGAAAGGAAATAGTCGACTTTCTGACTTATTCTAAAGGCTCGTGCTCCCCAAGGCGACAAGATGCAAGCGACCAAAATTTGACCTCACCGCGGTCGCCTGAAACCGGTTTGCAGTTCGCCGCGTGGAGTAGCCCAACTTTCAACTTCAAGCGGTTTTTCACTATGCGTAATGCTATTTCTGACGTTTCGCTGTGAAGGGGTCGAAAAAATTTGGTCGCTTGCCTCTTGCATCTTCACGTCTCTCGCCTCGGTGGGAACGAGCCTTAAGTTAGAGAGGTAAAATAAATAAAAATTCAAGTTACAGAGGTAATAAACATGTTCATTTGCAATTTAAAAGTTATATTATGTACTACAATAAAAAATCAAAATTATTCCGAAACTACCTTAAAATTGAAAATATTATGTATTAAAAAAGTCAGTTATTATCAGTCAAGTCAGTTTTTTTTCGAGTTACGGGGGGAAATATATATACCAAAATGGCTTGTGGGGATTGAGACTCATTATTTCGACCTATAGAGGGTTGAAATTTCGGTGGTTTGGAGGTTTTGGAGCTTGAAGGGAAGGGAACAAAAACATTTTTTCGAGTTATGGAGGTTTTCAACTTAGCGAGGTTCTACTGTAATATAACCTTATGTATTTTCTCAGAGTTTTATCAAAAGTTTATTTCGAGTTTAATATCAAAGCTTACGGTATTAAATTATTGATTGAACATAACATAAGCTTAAAGTTTACCTAATCTTCCAAGATCTCTTCAGAGCTAGAGAAAATTCTTTTGTATTATTCCATATTTTCTTAATTTGTTTTCTGCTTTTCAAAATTTTCTTCCGCGATTTTAGTTCTCGAATTTTTCTAAATAATTTTAGACAACGATTTGAAATCCTTCATTTTTCTTGTAGCATGTCAGCAGTGTAATATCAGCTCAAATGTGTTCGAAAGAGCTTATAATTTATCTGGTAAGAAAAATTATATTTTATCTATTCTGCTTTCGGTCAACTTTTGAAAATATTTATTTTTTACCATAAGTTTGTCTTATAAGTTTCTGAGCACGAATGACACGATTCCATTCCATTTCGTTTCATCTCAAGTCGTTAGTTTTATTTCACTGACACTAACAAAAATTAAAACATTTTACTCATCTAACATTTAATCATTCAACATTCTGATTGAAACATTTTACTAATCAGATTTCTGCTTCATTGTGTGAATTAATTTTGTTTGGTTTGGTTTGTCGCTCTACGGTTATCTTCTGCGCACGAGGGCTTAACAGACCGGGACCTACAGTTTCCTACAGGGACCTACAGTGGATTCCGAACCACTACAAACATCCATGCCACCGTCGGGACTCAAACCAGAAACCTTTAATTTCGTTTCACATGTTCCATGTTTCATTTTCTTTTAGAATATGATTTCTTGATATGATACTTTACAGCTTTTGAGACTAAATTTAATTTAATAAAATTTATTGAGCAACAAATATAAAACTCAAATTGTTGCGTTATATAAATTAATCTACTTTTTATCTCGTTATTTTAACTAAATTTCTTAAATTCTTTATTATGTTTCATTGGCGCTGCAGTATATATCCATGCAAACCTAGTATGAATATTATATATAGTATATATATAATTGCTGGGGCCTGAATGGGTAGCGCTCTGTCGCCTCGGTACCGTATATATATATACGGTACCGAGGCGATATATATATATATATTGGGCCGTGTGACTAGCGTTCTGGCCCTCGGTACCACAGGTTTCGGGTTCGAGTCCAGGAGGCGCCATGGATGTTTGTAGTGGTTCGGAATTCACTTTAAACACTGGGTCACGGTTTAACATGATCGTAGAGCTTTGCGGGGGTATTGTTACTCCGCGTTCGTAGCTTAACTTCAAGCTACACTGGGGTAGTGCAGGTAAGTGAGTAACGTCGGTGCAGCGCTTGTCTTAAGGAATCCAAGACAGCTGTCTAAGTGTTTGCCAGCTGCATTAGAACAATATATATATAACTGCTTTGCTTATAGATAAAAAATACACTTTTACAAAATTATACTGAATGTATAACGCTAAAACTCTCAATATTTTAAGGAAAAATTCAGAAAAAAAAAATAATAATTTTTTTATTTTATTTCCAATGGCAGATTATGAACAGTTACAGCAAAAAAAGAACAACGGGAAAAAAAACATACAACAACAACAACAAAATAATACAACAAATACAACGAAACATGCTGAAACAGAGTTCATTCATCTAACACTAATGCCAAGTTGCAGATCTTTTAGCCACTCAAAAGTGTTACCAGGTGCACCACGGGGAGGTAGATCTTCTGAGGCACACAAATAATTATAATTAAGCTTATTTTATTAATATTTTCATATTTGTCATTTTTATACACTAATCATGAATATGCAAAATTTAATTTAAACTAAAAATCTTTGCAAAAATTTTCATCAGAATTTAAAGTTAACTTTGGTAATAAATACAAATTAAAAAACACACAGCATACACAGAAATACAATACATACGTGTTTACATTTCCAGTGTACACAGAATTTAAGAAAAGAGCACCTGTGTCTTCATTTTGAGAGGAGACATTAAAAAAAAAAATATGCAAATTAAATCAAAATACCTTTTACAATTTTCCAGAACCATATAGTCTGATCATTGTTAGTGTAGAATATTGGAACGTCGTCAGGTCGAACTGATTTAAAAAGTACGGCGTCATAGGAAAAGAAACTTCATTTAAGAAGTATTTTAATTGTAATAAAAATAATTTTAAGTTTTAATAATAAAAATTTTAGATTACCCAACACTAAAAGAAAAACTGGATTTAAAAATTTGCCCCCTATTATACTCAGTCCAGTCACATTAATGTGACCCCCACCTACTTTCGACGTCAACTCGAAATAACCCATCACAAAAGGCGGGGGGCAGCACATTGCAGTGAAGTATATATAAAGAATTCCACTTAGTACCACTTAAATACCACTTAATACCACATTCCACACTCCACTTAAAGCCAGAATATACAAGAGTGAATATTCTAGCATTTGACAGGTGGTCACATTAATGTGACTGGACTGTTTCGGTTTTCATTCTAAGCCTATTTTCGTCTCGTATATCTTACTATCCGCTCTAACAAGTAATCAATTCGTCCCTTTCTCCGTTAAACCGGTTGTTTATCTTTTCACTCTATCCATAGTTGGACTATATCCATACTGATTTAGGCCTTCTTCATCCTTGGTTATTTTATTTTTATATTCTTTGGACTTCGTTTGAAAAAAAAAAAAGCAAAATTAATCTCTTTTTTTTCCCGTATATTTATGCATGTACTAAAATATTTAAATACATATAATAACCAAGTATAATATTTATGTCTTTCAAATCATAAATTTTTCTTTGAGCATCATTATTAAAAGGAATTGCGGAGTCTGTAATTTCTATTTTCAACACTTTAGATGTAATGAAGTGTATTGCATTACTACAAGGAATATATTTAAGTACACTCATGCCCATAAATTAAGGATAATTCAGAATCACACAGAAATTGAACTCTAAAATAAAAATTTCACTTGTAGAATTATCACACACATCTTGAAGAAGAATATGCAAATAACAGGAAACCACCAGATGGCGCGGATAGTACGTCACAATGACGAGAGTGCAACAGAGGGGTATATAAGGAATGGTGGGAAAGAAGTAAAATTGTTCACAAGCGCTTTAAAAGCCTTTCAGTGCAATAATTGTGCCATAGTTATGGCACAAAGGAAGCATTTGGATGATTTTTTACGTGGTAGAATTATCGGACGACTGGAATGTGGACGTACCCAGCTGGAAGTATCCGAGGAACTTGGAATCGCCCAGAGTGTCATCTCCAGGCTTTGGCAACGATTCCAAGATGATGGTAATGTGAGTAGATGTTACAGCACAGGTCGCCCCCGAGTTACAACGCCAAATGAGGACCGGTATTTAGCAGTTACTGCCAAAAGAAACAGACGGAGCACAGCATCAGACCTGTCTCGTCAGCTCTCTTCTGCTACCGGTACAACAGTTTCAAGGCAGACCGTGTACAGACGCTTAGGGCACATTGATCTATATGCTCGTAGGCCTGTCAAATGTGTTCCACTTACCGCAACTCACTGTCGCCTGCGATTAACCTGGAGTAGAGAGCATGCATTGCGAACACCGCAACAGTGGTCTTGTGTGATGTTTTCCAACGAGTCCAGGTTTAGTTTGCAGTCTAATTCTCGCCGGAATTTCGTATGGAGAGCGCCAGGTACCCGTTACCACCAAGAGAACACCATTGAACGACACCGTTACGGTGGTGCAGGATGGCTCGTTTGGGGAGGAATTATTCTTGGTTCCAGAACTGACCTGCATGTTCAGAGTGTGACGATGACAGGCCACATCTATCGGGATGTTATTCTGGAACAACATGTTTGTTTGTTTCGGGGCGCCATGGGTGCTGAATTTCTTTTTATGGATGACAACGCCCGTCCTCACCGTGCAAACATTGTAGACGAATGCCTTCAATTGGAGGATATCACCCGTATGGATTGGCCAGCATACTCACCGGACTTGAATCCAATAGAGCATGTGTGGCATATGCTTGGCCGACGAATTGCATCCCGTCAACCCCCTCCCACCTGTCAACCGGAACTTCGGAGGGCATTGCTTGATGAGTGGTGTAATATTCCCCAAGATCAGATTGATAATTTGATACTCAGCATGCCTAGGCGTTGTAAGGCCTGTATTGCATCGTCCGGGAGACATACTCCATATTAACCATCATACTAACCATGTTATACTGTTTTTTGTAAATAGTTCTTTTTTGAAATTTGCTCCAGGGAGTAAAAATCGCAATTTTTATTAATTATGTCGAACATATGGCATCTTTTTTGCTCTTTACCTTTTGTTTAATAAATAGACTTTACAAATAAGTCAAATTTGTTTTGCTTCTGTCTCTTTCTTTGCCTGAACTTCATTATCCTTAATTTATGGACATGAGTGTATAATAGAAAAACTGCCACGTTTATTTTTTTTTTTAGATATCAACTGGAATAGCAGCAATTTTGTTGCAATATTTGTATTTAGTAGATTTAGTTTAAAGGAAATAATCTAAAATTTACATCATTAATAATAATATTTTCGCTTGGTAAAGTGAAAATATTATAAAATACTCAAAGTGAAATTAGAGTTCATTGTGGTTAAAGAGAGAATAGGCAAAATGTACTGTGTTTATTATGCAATATACAACAATGTCAACCTGAGAAGCATATCCTTAAACCCTAATATTTATAAATAATATTGAATTTATTCTTCAAGACCACCTATTTCAGATTCATAAATACAACTTTCTTCAATTTATTGTGATTAGGTTTAATTTATTACGAATAAAATATTCCTTCATATATCATTTTTAGACAAAACAATAATAATTAAAACACTAAAATTAAAACGAATTTAAAAAAATAAAAATTACTAAAATAACAAAAGAAAAAACTCAATTTCGTCTCTAAATTTTATATTTGATTTGAGACATATGTTTGCCTATTTGCTTCTCCCCCCTCTTATTAACCTTTCGGTCTCATTAAGCCTATTACTGTCGTAAATACCCAATTCTAGTCCTTCAAAGTTTTTCAAAATTTTTTTTCATGGCAGTATTTCTACTTATAACAGCGTCTTTATTAAATTAGCTATTGGAGTCTTATTGCTTAACTCGTCTTAAGTCAACTCATCTTATGAGCTTATAATATTAACAGCTCTATCAGCAGATGCGATCAAACTTTCCAGTTTTCAATCCATACAGGTCATAAATTATCTTGACCACACAATTTCAAGGAGCTTAAATAAGGCCTCAAACCACGATAATTTCCTGTTCACTTATTTATTCTACTTCAGTTCAGTAACTTAAAGTCTTTTTTCTAATATTATCACTCTTTACTGATCGCAAATTTCATATTACATTTTTTCCCCCCATGTTTTTCCTTTTTCTTCCATTTTTCCAATTCATAAGATTGCTATTATCTATCCATCCTGACGTTTCTTTCCTATTTCCATCCCATACCATTGAGTAGATAAACGTTTCTCGCTCAGGCACTCTACCTCTTTATTGAACTTAGTAGTAGGAGCTTAAATATCATCTATCGAACATATTGTGTATCATAGAAAATAATTTAGCTAACTTTCTAGCTAAATCGGCAGCAGATGATTTGATCGTGCACTGGATTTCACCTAAAGTTATTGTTACTCATGAAAAATATATATGTGAAAAATAGAATTGGCATGATAAGACAGTAAATACGATAGATAATTCTTACATTAGTATCAAATATAAACATTGTCTTTACCCTTTAAACAGGAAAGCCGATATGTGTCTATCTTTTTTCCTTATCAGATCTTATCCATCAAAATCTAAATTAAATAAAATAGACTTAATTTCTTCTTCAATGATTGGGAAAACAGTAGACATTCTTTTCCAATGTTATAGATATTCTAAGAAAATGGAGGGAAAAAAAAAAAAAAAAAAAAAAACTTCAGAGCAGGAAAATTTTGGTTGTAATATCTTTCTCCTGTATTTAACCAACATATGAGGCTCGTCAAAATACTAAAACAAGTTTGCATTTCTTATAACTCGTTCAGTAATTAGAAATCATCCTGCCTCTGTGTTTTGCATCATATTTTCTCAACTTTCTAAATTCACTCTTCACTGTTTTTTTCTTCTCTCCAATCAATGACAATGACGCGGATTGATAGTCAATTGGCTAGCGCTCACAGTCTCCAGGTTCGAATCCTGGTGGTGGCATGGATGTTTGTTAGTGGTTTGAAGTCCACTTTAAAAACTGTAGATCCCGGTCTATTTAACCGTAGTGTCCGCAAGATGACTGTAGAGCGATAAACCAAATCCAATCAACGTTAGTGTTTTTTGGTAAGTTGGGGTGATTAGTGTTATTTTATTTCGGAATTTGTCGAGAAGTTTTATTTTCAAGGTTCTCTCTTTCTTAGTGGACAAAAGATTTATTGTTGATTCTGTTTTTTTTTTTTTTTTTAATTATATTTTGTGTTTAAGCTGCGATCCACAAGAAAGTAAGTTTTTCATATTCCTTAAAAACCAGAAATAGTGTAATTTGAGATAAGGTAGCTGATAGGTGAGCATAAATCTCGAAGTCCAATCTTGTCAGGGCTCTAGTTCATCATGTCAAAAAGATTTGTAACTGCAATTGCAGCTTCGTTACCATGCTTGTTTACAATTTCATAAACATTGTAAAATTGGATTGGCCTGGTTGCTGTGAATCTTCAATTTCCTTTATAATAAATTTTTCATGACATAAATATTAACTTTCAAAAATTATTTAACTATGTCAACAATTTTGCGCAAAACAAATTTAAAACATATTTCTCTGCTGACATATATATTAAGAACTATGAATCAACAAGACAAGAATCTTTTCAAATCTTTCACAAGTTTTAATTTACTTCCTGTTAGCTGCATTTCTCAGAAAAAGTAATAAATATTAACAGTTTTATAACTGATTATTTTAAATAATTATAAAGAGTTATTGTTGTACTAATTTATTATTTTTTTTAACAGAATATGTTTTACTGTTCCTGAAAAGATTTCTAGAACAAATGTGACAACAACGGTTAATAACAGAGTTATAACTGAATTCCTTAATTATGTAAAGACAGAAGATGTGCTTCAAGCTTTAAAAGAATTGCAAAAGTAATGCTGGCAAATGTTTTTGATAAATTTAAATTTTAAAGATGCTTGAATTTGGTTTTTATTTTTTCAATGGTTTTAATTTTACCAAGTATTAGTTTTGGTGTTAAATTAGGGCATGTATCTCTTTAATACAATCTTACCACAGTCTTTTTTGGTAACAAAATTTTAAAAATTTCTAAAAACAGCGATTTTATGAATCTAAAAACACTAAAATGATAAATGAAAACAAATATTAAGGTACCTAATGAACTTGCCCAGGGTGGAAGTCATCATGACAAAATTTGATATTTCTTGATGTCGCTCATAAAAATTTTGTGATTTTGAAAAACACATTTCTTCACATCATGTGTTTTATTATCTACTTTTACCATCTAATTATCATTTATGCTAGTCAAACTCCTATATCCTCCCTTTTTTTTTTTAGCAATCAATCCTTCAAATATATATAACTCAAAACATTTGGCTTGGACCATGAAATGGTACATATATCCTTTCTAAAATATTGCGATATGAGTTCTCAGTAAGTATACAAGATAATTAATAGTAAGCTAAGAAAGATGAAATGCACATCCTTCAAACCATAGCCCCAAAGAGGACAAAAAAAAAAAAATGGTCTCATATAACCAAACCTTTTATTTTATAACTTTTATCTCATCTGATGTGCTATTAGAAAAAGAATGTTTTAAAAACTACTTGAATCTAGATGTTAAGGAAGGAAATCTCATTCAAATTACATTCTTAATAAATAGGAACCCCTAACTTCGCCTCCACCTTTAAACAAATTACCCAACATCTAGTCATTGAGTGTGAAGTTGATAACTCAAAGTGTCCAATTGAAGTAAAAATGAGAAAAATGCATTTGGCTCCATATTTCCTATAGGAAACAATATCATCAAATCCCAGGATCTCTTAAACTTTCATTGAGCTATTGTTTCTTATATTTTATCTATGTAAATTGCAAGTACTTTTGTGGGCTCATTAATGGAATGACAATGTTTGAGTCATCATAAACGAAATCATATATGTTAAAATGAGAAAAATAATGACAAAATGTCATATTGTTGATTAATTATTTTATTATATCCAAAAGATATACTTTAAATATTAATGAATTCGTAAAATTAAGTAGTAAATATGAAATTGCACATATCCGATAAGATTTTATTTCTGTTCATTTCTTTGATTTCCACAACAATATCATAAGTGATTGTATAATTTTGGCGTTGTATTAAAACATCTGGTAATGTTAATAACATCTGGTATTTATGTTAACTTTTTTTCTTTTTGAACAATTTCACTATCTTGAAACCTTTTGATGGTATTTTCTTCATTATCTAATTGTGAAATTTTGAAATCCATTTCAATTTATGTACAACAAAGCAATCAGAAGACAATAAATACTTAAATAAATAAGGATAAGTCACAATGTTTGGAGAAAGATTGAAATTCCTAGTGAACTTGCATAAATTTTTTTCTCACCATTGGAAAAATATCCTATGACGATGATCGTCAAATTAAATACTTAAAAAGTAAATAGAAGGATTTAAACATGTTTTATTATAAAATCATTCAACTTTTACTTCCAATAGTTGAAATTGATGGCTTTTTTTTTATTTTAAATGATAGAAATTTATTTATATAATTTTTTTTATAACTTATGATGCAACATGTTTTATATGTAATATATATTTTTATTGTTACTTATTTGAATAAAATTTGCACTAGTAACATGACAATAGTTTATTTTAAGAAATTAAATTCATTATTTTTTACCTCTTTTCTTTATTTATCTTATATTGATTCTTTTGTAAATTTCTGGTCTTTCTTACCTTTTTACAGTATGAAGAAAGGTTATATAAGATCATTAACATTTAATGACATGACTTTATTTCTTGATTTATTGATAAGAAAGAAATGTTTAGCTGGTAAGTTGTTTCATAAATATCTGTTACATTTTGTATTATGTATATTTGTTAGAATATTTTCATTATTTACTTCTCTTACAGATTTATCATCAAATGTACAAGCTATGAGTTATGTTATCCAGTTTGTAAATGAAGTTTTTAAACCTTTATTGGAGAAGTACTCTTGTTCTGGAGACATTGATTCAATATATGAAATAGCAACACTTTTACCAGACTTTGCCCTTTCGAAATGCAATTTCAACCAATATTTGACCACCGCTTATATCAAAAGTGGAAAGTGTGAAGATTTGCTATATGAATTGGAAAAGCATTTCTATCATGTTAGAATTAAATTGTTCACAATTCCTGCATTTTTAGAGTTCTTGAAGAGACCTGATTTAGAAGAAAGAAGTATGTTGAATTACTCATATTTTAATAAATATGTGTATTAAATTCATTTTAAAACATATGTTTAAATATTCCTTATCGATATAATAAAATAAGAATTGTTTTATTTTAAAATTTATGCTTGGAATTAGAATAATATTTTTAAATATTATTCAAATTTCATATGAATATTTAATTTCTATAAAAAAATATTTATGATAATACTGTAATTATATTTATTGTAACTCATTTACATTTTCCTAACTTACATATGACATTGATTAATCTAAAATAAACGGAAGAATGTATTTTTTATTATGATAAAATTTTAATTAAAACTGCACATATTTCTAAATCTTATTATAAAAATAGATTAATTAATTGCATATGAGTGTAACCTAATTTTATGTTTTCATTTATTATGGTGGTGAATTTTCAGCAATAAAATTAGCCAACAAATATTTAGAAGTCAACTTTGATTTACCTATTGCTGTTGTGTGGGCTTATTATTTAACACATGAAAAATATGAAAAAGCTAATGAATTTTATCAAGTAAGTAATTATATTATTCATTTTAACTGTTTTATTCCATCATACATATATATATTATAGCTTAAACTTTGAAAGTATAAGTAATTAAATTTAAAGAAGACATTTATTCAATTGTTGCTGATTGAGGCAAATAAATATTAATGTATATTTAAAAAATGAAATTACTATATTTGATATTTTTCTCATCTTACAAAATTGTCTTGCAGATACAAGTTTTAAATTTTTTTTTTTTTTCACTTTGTTTTTTTATTTCATTTTATTAACTTTTTTTTTAAATTTATACTTGGATTTCTTATAACTTTATTTCTGTGATTTTTTTTTTTCTTTCTTTTCTTTTTTATGTGTTACTTGAATACATCCTGAATGCCAAATTTAATTAATAGAATATCATTAGTGGGATAAGAAATGGATCCACCCTCTGCCTTGTCCCTAACCCATGAATGGGTTGTGGCCTTGCGTGAAAGGGCTGAGCCAGTTGGTCATCAATTACATTTAAATTTGTATTATTTTTATTTTAATGTAACGAATCTTAAAATTATAAATTGCCATATAATTAAGAAAATTTCCAAAGAATCTTATTTTTACTTTAGTTTTATAAAGACTTTGTATTATAAATATTTTATGAAATTTCAGTTATATAAAATACCTGTTGAAAAGGTTGCTACAATGGTATTGAAAGCTATTCGTGAACAGGAAAATGTGAGTTTAATTTATAATTCAATTGTTTTAGTTTGATAAATATTTTTTATTAATTGATCAAAAAATTATTGATACATATTTATAGTAATTGATCCTTAAATTGTAGGTTGCCATGGGAAAAGTGTACATTTCTATTTTAGATGATAATTCTAAAAATAGATTGAAGGAAAGAGCTTATGCAACAGTCTTAGAAATCTTGAGTATATAATCTGTTAAATATGTTATTTAAGATTATTTACACTTTAATTATTTAACATTCTGTTAGCAGATCAGCATAAATAATAATAAAAGAATTAAGTTGGTTTAATATAGAGCAACTTTTTATTATGAAATAATTTGTTATAAGTAAATCAATAAATTGTACATGTTTTTTTTTTTTACTTGGTTTAATATGACCAAATTTAAATAAATAAATAAAAATATCACATATACAATTTATTGATTTATTTATTAAAGTCTTGTGTTCCATTGAATTCACGTTACAAGTAAGTTAACCCTTTTTGAAATAGAAGCAAATTGTATAATTAAAAGAAATTCCAAGTATATATAGTTCCAAATGTGTCTTACAAAATTTTACATTATAACTATAATGAGATAATATCTTGAATTTTTTTATTATTATTTCATGGAATTAGTAAATTTCAATTGCACTGTATTAATGTTCATGACACTTAAAAAATTTTCAATGTAATGAAAAGGTTGTTGGACTGTATTAATAGCATTGGGAAACTAATTATTTTATAGTTTGAGTGTTATTTATTTATTTTGTGACATGTAATATTTTAATTTTTGTGTATAAAACATAAAATTTTCTTGTAAATATTTATTTATTTTGTGAACAAAACTTTTATTTCTTAGAAATTTGTTAGTTTGCTTATCTTGGTAAACAAATTTTATAAAATAATTAATGATTTTTAATGTTATGAAACAATCATTAACTTTTTATTGAAAAATTATGTTTGACCAGTGTGAATAGAACAATAAACGGAAGACTATAGTTTTAATAAATTTGATTTGGGAAAGAAAACTGCACTTATTTTTACTATGTTAAAAATGTATTCTTAAATATTAAAACTTTGTAAAATTTTCTTCAAGATGTTTTTTATAATATTTCTTAAATGTTGTCTTTCGTAAAATATTTTAGTTTCAAAAGGAATGTATGATGATGCAATTGCTCTTATAACTGAAGCTCGGGAAAAGAATATTGATGTTGAGAAACAATATCGATCAATATTAGTAAGGCTAAAAATCGCCTTGGAAAAAGAAAAAAAGGAAGTCCCATTTGCTGTTTAAGTAAGTAATTCTGACCTACGTTATATTACTCCTACTAAAAATTTTGTCGTTATAAATCTTATTCTTTAACTGTAACCATTTAACTAACATGAAAAACATTTCATTTAAAATATATATTTCCAAAATATTGATTTAACATGAGTATGTTTGTCATTAAATAATATGTTTAAAAATGCTATACAAATTTTTAAACAATTAGAAAATAAAATTAGTCCTCAAGATGAAAAGAAGGTAATGTTAAAATTGGGCATAAATTAAATAATATTAGGAAGGTATATTCTGTTGCAATACATTATTGAAGGGAATTGGTGCAATTGCACTTAAGAAAGTCTTGATAATGTAAAATCAAAAATTTGCTATCACTATATTCCCTACCTGGTTGTTATAGCTACAATCTAAAATACAGAAAAAAAATGACTACATATTTTTGAAGAAAGGACTTTAAAATGTTATCTAAATGTATATGTATGCCTCTTAATATAAAGTACTTTCTATTTATGAAAATGCTTATTTTATTACAGATGTTTTATTAAGATTTATATATATATATTTCAGATATGATGCTTTCTGGGTAAAGAATGCTACAGATTTTAATTTGCATTACAATATTTATATACTGATTTCTTATGTACAAAGAACATTTTATTTATGAATTGTACAGTTATTTATGAATATCAGTTAAAAAATCAACAAATTTTCCTAAATTACTCGACTTGTTTTCTTAAAAATGTGCAGAACAATGATTACTAATTGTTACTGAAATTAAATGCATGATAGTAATTAGCTATATTGAACATAGAAAAAAAATGTATTGAGATGAATGAACAGAAAAGGAGCTACATCTCGGATGACATAATTTCAATGGTACTCACATTTTAAATAGTTAATTTTGTTTGTCATATAAAAACTCTTTTGTCTGTTAATACTTAAAAATGTACACTTATTGAAATACACACCAAAAAATCGAACATCTTACCATAGAAAAATTCATACTCTGGAAATAAGTCAAACTTTCTCTCAAATTCCAGATGTCCAAATGAGAAATTATATTGCCTGATTTTTGATTAAATCAGTATTAATATCCTACACATATTTAATCCTTCTCATGTGAATGTATGCAATAAATTGATGTAGTTATTTCATGCTTAAAAGGGATATAAATCTGGAATTCCATGGGGAAAACCCATTTTATTGTTAAAACTATTCACTATTAATTTATAAAAACTAAAATTATGAGGGTGTGAAACATAACAAGAGTGTTAACTACACTTAAATGTTCTCATTCAAAATAAAATTTTTGCCAATTTCTTATAAAATGTGTACCTTCCTACATTTTACAATGGAAAGATATATATAAATATAGTTATAATTTACTAATAAATTTAATATTGAAAGAAGGAATCTACTTAAATCAAATATTCTTGTATTAAAAAAAAAAAAACTTGGATTTTACAAGTTAATGAAATTTATGGAATATACAGACACCCATGTTCTAATATCTTTGCATTTCAGTACAGTGTCCAACATTTCTAAGGAATATATTTAAAAACATTTCCTTAACAAATTCATTTATGCTGTCATAAAACTAGACTTGAAATATATATAATCTCATTCTAACAATTTCTAGTCTTTAAGATCTGAACTTAGGCTATCATAACATGAGGCTTGGCTTTCAAGATGTAAAAACTTAAATTTATATATATTTGCAGCACAAGTCATTCATTACAATTTGCCAACTTTTTACATCTGATTATAGAAATTTTTTTAACTTGTGCATTATACCATTCAAGTTATGACTTTAAAAAACAATTTCCTTTTCCATCATAAATCATTTATATTTTTATTAAAAGTGTTTTTTCTTTTTATATGTATTTCAAATAAAGAAAACTCATCATTAACAATGTAACTTTATTTTTTGAATATTTCTTACAAAAATATATGTATATAACAAAGACATTCTTGGATAAAAAAATTTGTTATAGCAAATCATTTACAGATATATTTTTTTTCTTCAATTTAAGAAAAAGTTTTACATTTTTTTTTTCTACTTCTTGAAATTATGTGGAGAGTTAATTTTTAAAAAATCCCAAACAATTCACACAATTTAAATATATATTTCAATACAGCTAAATTGATCCACCATGTAAATAAAAAGTCTTGTATAAAAACATTTAAAACCTCAAATTTTGTTTAGCAGTTCAATTTTTATTTATAAATTAATAAAATAAACTTAAAATGTAATCTGGGTCCAAGATTTCATTTTTAATAATATAAGCAATATTCTATTTAAAAAAATTATCTTTTTTTGACATTTTCCAATAAATATGAATAAATGAAATGAAAATTTTAAAAACAGTCTTATTTCGGCAAAAAATAAAGTAAATAAATAATAATAAATAAATGCATTTGTATTAATAGAGTCCACGAAGAACAACAAAGGAGAAAAACAACATCTTTTAAAAACTGCTAAAATAATGAACCAATTTTAGTTGCAGATATTTCATAGAAAACATTGAACATTCAATTCTTTTGATTTCCAAATTCTATTCAGATACAATCTGATTAAATTTTTCAAAGTAAAAGAAATCCTTACTCTTTTTAAAATATAATATTAAGAAGTTAAGTACTCACAACAAAAAGGTATGCAGTAAAAATTCCATATATTTCTGAAAATAATTGACATATGTACTTTTATCGAATTACAAAAGTATGGAGGAATTTCATTAATTTTACAACACACATTATAATGAATATTAATACTTTCAAAAGTATTGACACTAGAGAAAAACATCCATCGTTCAATATTTTATTAATTTATCTTATACAAATTTCAATGAAAAAATACAAATTGGATGGTATACTGATTATAATGCTTATGAAATCCTCTTGAATTCTTGCAATGTTAGATAATAAATAAAATGACTCAATTATCCTTAAAAATGGAAAGATGATTTTATGAACACAACCATAGAATGAAATCAAATCAAATATATATATATATATATAGCAAGTCAAGGGTTTTTTATGTATATAATCTACATATAAGGATCCCCCTAATAAAAATTGAGCTTTTAAAATATTCCATACATTTAATCTAATATTAATATTTAAAAATATGACAAAAAAATAAGGAAATTAAGATCTCTTATCACACATGTTCAAAATATCCCCTGATAGTGCTGATTAACCTCAATATAATATAAGAAATTATAACATGATGATGATAGTGATGATATACAATATAATTATATTGAAAGAAATCCTTATCCACTGCAACTAATGCAGGCATCTTTGTTATCAAGCGAGCACAACATATTAGTTTGTTTTTCATTTAAAACCTGCCTTGATGAAGAGTATTCTTTTAAGGCTTGCTTGTCAACAGTAAATTGAATAGCATGAGCAGCAGGCTTAGTGCGCAAATAATACATTCCAGTTTTTAAGCCCTAAAAGAAAAATCAATTATTTTTGTGAATTTCAAATATTTCGACATAAGAAAAGGATTTTGATTGTTAAATTAAATTATTTACATCTTAAATCAACTTGTTTACAGAAAAAATTAATGTTTTAAAATTATTTATTAGATTTAAATAAAATAAGAAAATGTGCATTATAAATAAAAAAAAATTTCTGGGAATAATTAAATAAATTCTTATTTGAAATACAATACAACCCTACTATAATGTGATTCAGAACTTTAGTAACAAATTGAAAAAAATAAATTAATACATCTAGCTCTGTGAAATTACATTTAGCTGTATTATATAAAAACATAGTAAAATAAAGATATCCAAAATTTCTGTTGACATAACTTAAAATATAACAATTCTATATAACATTGGAATTGCATGATACATTATAAACAGCATGACTTAACTGCTGGTCAAAATGCATGAAAAACAATGTCTACGAAGACAATATTCAATGCTAAAGAATATTCTGCATACTTATTAAATCAATAATTATTAGAGATCTAGAATGATGGATTCAACAAAACAATATTTCTGTAGCATACCATATGACAAAAGATGAAATTTCTTGCTACATTTGGGAATGATTTGATAGAAGCGGAAAGTGACTCAAATCAGAGTATTAACACAAAATAAGCGAAATTCTGAGCAACATTTATCGTTCAATGACATGGTTGAATCAACAAAGCCATTGTTATGACTAATCCTCAGCGTGGGATGGACACCTGCAGCATGGGATGAATATCCCATGGGTAACATAACATAACATACTCATCGATGGAGGGAAAGGAGGCAGCTTTTGTTGTGATAGAGCATCCTTAAGTAGAAGCCTGACTTGGTTCCAAGTTGCTGAAGGAGGGCAGTGCCTCCCAGGAGAAAGTTTAGAGGGAACTACCCAACATTTGCATGTCACATGGGAGGCAAGAGGTTGAGCATCACAACACCACTGAGTGTCTTATTTTTGAAACAGTGTTTATTACATTGCTGCCCTAATGCTCACCAGCGGCCCTGTGCTCGACTGAGCTACGAGTCGAGCATAAAGCTATTGTGATCTACTTAAAAATTTTTCATATTTGCACAGAACTTATATAATATATAGATGAATTTTAGGAAAGCAAATATAACTTTCTACTTTTTGAGATAATTGTCTTAAATCTAAGGGTTTAAATTATATACATTGAGATGCATAATGCTAATAAATTTTTTCTGTATATACCGTATGTTACTTTACATAATCTTTAATTCAGATTATTTATTACATACAGTGTTGCATTTCATGCATCGCATTTTTATTACATACAAGGTAAATGCTTAAATAAATTGTAGAAAAATAAAGATAACGCACTGGATCTTTATTTTTATTTAATATTATTTTTAATTATGAATAAATATTTTAACTATGTTATGATATTAGCTTATAAAGAAGTTTTTTTTTATTGAATTTTTTATTGCCCCTTTGAAATAATACAAATTAGCCTATAATATGTGTACAGAAGTTTACCTAGATGCCACTTTATAGCACAGTCATAGTGTAAATAATAATCTAAATTACTTAAAGAAATTGTAGAGTTTTTATTCAATCAGAAAAAACATTTCATTTCATATTCATGGTCAAATAAAATATAAAACAAATTGTTCCATTGGAAATACTGAGTTCTTTATGAGTAAAATTTCAAAATGACTAATCTACTTTTTCACATAAAATTTTAACTTGCATATGCAAAAGCAACAAAAATTAAGAAAAAAAATTACATACCAATTTCCATCCATAAAAATGCATGCTTGTCATTTTTTGATAATTTGGCTCTGCTATATGAATATTTAAAGATTGACTTTGATCAATAAAAGGACCCCTATCAGCAGCCATTTTCACAATGGCTCTTTGCTTTATTTCCCACACAGTACGATACAGTTTCTTCCTATCTTCAGGTATGCTATCAATATTCTGAATTTTGAAAGAAAGAAAAATAAATTAATAGTTCATGTTTCCCGAAATTATATAAATTGAGAAATAGCTTTATTTTTAAAGAATGAGGCTAATTTTGCAAAGAAACATTATTACTAAATTATATACTTTTATTTAGTTGGCCATGTAAATCTTTTCTGATCAAAAGAATTAGGATTTTAATATAACAAGAATGTGATTTAAAAAATTATAGAAACTAAATTTTTCAATGTGGACAGTTAAACAACGATTCAGAATAATTTAACTGCTGAAGAAAAATTAAATTATTCATTTTTTTGGTAATCATTGTCTATATTTATAAGAATTAAACCATCAAAAGTATTCTACACTAAAACGCTTCATTTTTGGTGAGAAAAAATGTAGTTTGTGATTCGCTTCAATGATTTGTATAAGAAATCTTAAAATACGTAAATTTTTATTATTCTACACCATAAGCAAATTATCTAATAGCTACACACATTTTTAATAGAAAATGATTTTCATGATATATAAAATGCATTTCCAAAAATTTTATAACTGACTAGTTGTGAATTTTGAACAAAAATTTTATACCTTAATAAATAAAGATAAACAATTTATAAATTAAGTTTATTTAAAATCTATTACTTGCAATTTATTAAATTAAAAATAAAAGCAGTATGGTTTGTATAAATAAAATTTTGCCTAATTCAATAGAATGAATAACCTTGTTTAGGAAATTTAGAATTGAAGTAATTATTTGTATTTTGTATTATAAATACTTCCATTTTAAATTAAATAAAATAGAATCAAAGCCCTTATAAAGTTATAAAATTGAAAATAAAATGTATGATTACAAAAGCAAATTAATGTCTCGATTTCTTTTAATTATTAAGAAAATCACTAATAAAAATATTTAAAAAATAGCAATAATAAGCAAATTTAAATATCTAAACATTTCTATAATTTATACCTCGTTATAATGTTTTTTTCTATGACAAATTCATAAATTTTTAATAAACTAATGATTGTAATGAACATGCATCTGGGAATTTTAATAAAATACAATCTTTTAAGAGATGAAAAAATTGTAATAATGCTAAATAATGGCAAGCTATCTTATTATATGTTCCTAAAATTCTTAAATTAATAATAGATTTAAATCAAATAAAACTTGGGGGGTTTTTTTCCTGAATAATAAAACTAAATATTTTTTTCTTCAAGAGTTGAAAATGTTAAATTGTTGATAAAGTTGTTTTATTGGGAATACTCAAAATTCATAAATCAATTAATATATTTAAAACAAAGTTAATTTTTTAAAATCATAATTTACCTGTATAGATCCATAATCAGCTATAATTTGATTCCTCATATTTTTTTCCCAAAGACCAAGATTTATTAAATCTTTCACTAAATGATGATTTACAACCTAAAATGAAAATAATAATAATAATTTTTTCATACAAAAAGATGATAAAACAAATGTATTATTTCCCTTACTAATTTCTAATATTTTGTTAATAATTTTTTTTTAAATTAAAAAACAATCAAATTAATAGTAAAACATGATTGTAATAATGCATCCAATAGAAAACTGATTTAATAATTTTCAGTTAATGGGGCACCAATCACTAATTGTTGTGAAATATCACCAAACGAGTGTGATTTTCAACAAATACATTTTTGGTGAAATTACATATATTTGAAGTGCATCTCAACTGCTTCAATTGATTTTTATTCTTTTAATGCAAGATTGGTTGATTTTTGTAAAAAGAAATATTAGAAAATTTATTTGGCAAATGATAAAGGATCTGCAGTAAAAAGTTTTAAAAAAAAAAGTAATCATCCATAGATGAAGATCTTATTCTAAACTTCACAAAATGAAATCATAGCATTCATTCAAACTACATTCTATTTGTTTCTATATGTATAATTTTGTGAGTGTCATATAAATTAATTCTCATGTATACCAAAAGGACTCTTCAGTTGAATAATAATATCTATGCCTCTCCAGAAATCTACATGCTTTTTTAAAAGACTGCTACCAAGCATTACTTCTAACAGATAGCAGGCACATCAAATATGTTAAAATTCAAAATATAAGCCTATTTATTATAACATAAAATTCATTTAATGAACTTTTTTTTTTTTTTTTTTTTTTTTTTTTTTTTTAATTTAATTTTACTTTTGGGATGCTTTTCTTCTGTCACTCTGTAAAATAGACATTTAATCAATAAAATCCTAAGTTCATCTGCATTCATAATTGCCTCATTTTCATCACTTCACTTAAACATCCCCATAAAAAATTATGTATCAAAGTTCTGCTTTATATCTTAATACTTTAATAATAAAAACAGAATGTTTGAATAAAATATGATTTATAATATACCTGAAATTCACCAGAGAGCACTCTCCTTGAGTAAATATTGCTGGTATAAGGTTCGATAGATTCATTATTACCCAGAATTTGGGCAGTTGAGGCAGTAGGCATGGGAGCAACTAATAGGCTATTTCTTAATCCATACCTTAAAAAGAGAATGACAAGATATTTGAATTTAAAATGCATTTATTGTTTCAGTATTATCAGTTTAATTTGCTTATAATATATACATGTATATATTAAAACAACACATAAAATGGTTTATTTTCCTTGGCATTTTATCTTTAAGAATATAAAAATTTTAATATTAGCCAAAAAAATTGTCTAATAATAATTCCAAATATATAATTTAAAATTTTAAATGTTTCTCCTAAAAATAAAATTTTTCAAATTTAATCTTAACTGCACACTTCTGTCTAGAAAGATTTGATGTTTAATATTTATTAAGAAAATTTATGTAATTGATGCACAAATGAAAAAAATTAAATTTTAACTGAAAGTTTCCCTTTATTTAAATATTCTGGCATATATTTTTTTAAACTATGGAAAATCATGAACAAAATTAACACACAATACAATATTTCTACATTCACAAAACATTTCTATTTCAAAAAATAAAAATATTACTTTGCAATCTTCTCCTTTAAAGTATTCCAATCCCATCTTTGAGATGGAGTAACATTCCACATATCATATTGAAGTATCTGAAAAATAAAATGTTTGCAATATATATGTGTGTGTGTGTGCAATAAAGAATAAATATATGGAAAAAGAATATCTATTTTTATATAATGTGAAAAATTACAATTAAAATGATAAAATAAATATTGCTATCAACATGATATTTGCATCAAAAGGAAATGGATCATGTAACAATAAACCAAAATTACAACAAAGCAAATTTTCGAGTGCAGTATGGAAAAGAATGCCTAGGGTACCAAACAATTAATTGGCATAGCTAATAAAAATTATTCGTTAAGAATTTAAATCTTAAACAAAAATTATTTTATATTTATAATCTTAAACAAAAATAATAATCAATTTATTAAATATAAATCAGGAAAACAACATTACAAAGTTTACTAGCAATATCTTTATCCATTAAATCTTTTTAAAACAGAATAATAAATTTAAATTAAGATCATTTACCCCTTGTGAAGCAGGAGAACCATAATAAGTTTCATAAGGTCCATCTTTTTCAGCCAGCTCACAACTTGCTTCCAAAGCTGCATAATAAATAGTCTCAAAAATTTCAATATTCAACTGTTGGGCCTCATCACTATCAAAAGGATAACGCATTAAAATAAATGTATCAGCTAGTCCTTGAACACCTATTCCAATGGGTCTGTGTCTTTTGTTAGATCTTTCAGCCTGCAGAAAAGTAAAGATATTAAATTTTTTTAAAGATTTATGAAATGAAATAAACTGGAAAATTAATTTATGCATCACTTATTAATAAATGCTTCTTCAATTAAATTTTTAGTACTGACTGACAGCAAACAGTATAAAATGATCAGAAAATTTTAACTTGTTTTTAAATGATTTCTTTTAATTTGTTCCGCAGAAGATAAATTCCGCAAAAACACTTTGTGATATTAAGTACACAATTTTGATATGTGGTATTCCAAGCCGTAATACAGTTTATTGGATTTATTTCCTTAAGCAAGGAAAATTGAACAAATATATATATATCCTTAATTTCTGTTAATGTTAATTTTTTTGTACTGATTGGCAGTATAAGATGATTAGAAAAATTTCAACTTGTTTTAAAATGATTTCATTTAATTTGAAGTCTATTTTTGTACTTTTTGAAAACTTTTTTTTTTCCAAAACTTATTGAGGATATTATACAATAGCATATTTAAATAAGGATAAGGATTAAATAACTATGTTATTGTTGTTAAATAACTATTACTTATATATTGTGAAAACTGAAAAAGAAATGGAAATTACTAACTTCAAAAAAATGTAAATTAATCAAAACATGCATAAAAAAAGACTAAGTATCTCAATTACCTCTGGTATTGGATAGTAGTTAATATCTATCACTTTGTTAAGATTGTAAGCAACAACTTTTACAACTTCCTTTAACTTCTTGAAGTCAAATATTTTATCTGTCACACATTTATTCAATGCAACAGAAGCTAGATTACAAACAGCAACCTAAAAAAAATAAATGTTGAAATTGTTTTTAAATTTTTTAATTTACAATAAATTTTATGTGAATTAAATTTCACAAATTCTGCACAGTTAATATTCAAATGAATGTCATTTACAGTCAGTTTCATACGTACCAATTTATTTAAAATAATTATCAGTAAAATACCATAAATATCAATACAAGATATTTAAGTTTGCAACAGTAAATTTACTAAACAGAACATTTTCAAACCATGTATCTAAAAAATTAGATTAAACTAAAAACTTCCAGCACATATTTTTTATAATTAATGCTTCATAAGAATAATAATTTTAAACTAAATTCTCCAGAAATATGCTTTATGAGAGAAAAAGAATAAATTTTAATTGAATAATTACAATAGTTCTGCATTCTATATGTATATACTTGATACATAAAAGTCAATTTAAATGAAATGCTCGGCTTAATAGAGTTATATAAACTCATGTCATATGAAATAGAAATATTATATAGAATTTTAAATGAAATTCAAGAAATAATTAAATAAGAAGAACTATTAATATTTGTTGGGCAACAATTAACAGATTACTAAAAATCACTTTTATAAATTTGTTAACCAAGCTCCATTTTTTGAGAAATATATATATTCACACAAACTAGAGAAGTAATTTATTATAACTATTGTCATTTAATTTAAAAAACTATAGTGGTTTTATTTTTACACTTTCTGTATACTACAAAAATAATCTTGAAATTAAATTATAACATTTGATTTTGATTTATTTACTTACTTTTTTAATTTTATATAATTAAACAATTAACACTGTATAAATATATATAAACAAGAAATTATGAGTTCAGCTATATATAAAATTATTTTTATTTCTTAAAATTGTGAAAATCACAATATTTAAGAATCATATATATTTCCATCTTAACTTATTTTATATCTTATAACATTTTAATATATCCAAGCATTTTCATAAAAAGATTTGATGCAATATACATAAATAAAGAATATTAAACAAACCTCATCTGGCGAAGTATATTCAATTATTTCAGTACATAAATTACCCCCTTTTATTGTTCCCAAATTCTTTTGATTAGATTTGCGATTGCAGGTGTCTTTGTATAACATATAAGGAGTTCCTGTTTCTATTTGAGAGTCAGTAATTTTTTTCCAGAGGTCTCGAGCTAAAACTTGTTTCTTGAATTTTTTTTCTTCTTCGTATCTAAAAAATCAATAATAGTTTAAAAATTGATTAAAAAATGTCAAGATAGTAATACAATGTGTAGTAATATTTAAACAAACAATTAGAATTATTTTTATTGTTGTTTAAAACACTTTTCAATAAAATCAAGCAATTTTTTTTTCTTAGTAATCATAACAATGTTGGTTGGTTTAGATTTTATGGCACAAAGGCCAGATTTGGCCATGCTGCGGTAAACAACAGTGCTTTAAATTAGACGATGGAAAGGTGGGAAAAAAAGAACACAAAAGCATGAAGGAGAAGATTGCTATGTTACCCCAAGGACAAGACACCCATGAGCATCTAAAAAAGATGTGCCTCCGAGGAGGATCATAACAAGGAGAGGATAACATATTATTCAGTTATTGAATGAAATGATTGTAATATTTTATATGGGTTTCAACATTTTTATGGACAAGATGGGTCTTTTATTTATATATTTAAAACTATGGGGGAATATATATTTTTATGGAACTTCATATTTTTTTTTAATTTATGAAAATTTTATTATAAAAATTGGTGAGTAAACTATTTTTCACCCAGTGAATACAATGTGCTAAAATTCTCAGGATCTGTAACATAAACATTTTGAGTAAGCAGTTAATTAACCATGTTAAATTTGTTAATCAAGTGAATTGCACTTTTTTCTGCAAAATCTTTGAAGTTCCATTTGGGACATTTTCAAAAATACCACTTATGTAAAGATCCAATCATGGGTTGGTAATTACAAATCCAAAGTTGATAATTACAAGTTTATTAAAGATTCCTTTTTTTGGGGGGGGGCCAACTGTACATTAGAGGCCTGGGTGACAAACTGATATAACAAAATGTTGATTTAAGCCTAAATTCCCATATCTAATTTCATTATTTGAACATTAGCATTATTTACATTGAAATAACAATTTTTAAAATCTGTATAACAACTTTGGAGTTGATAGAGGAATGCAAGCTGCGTAAGGAAGAAAAACAATTATGATGTTTAGCATCAAAATGCCGATTTCCAAAATCAGAATAGTCTTCGTTCAAAATCAGTATAAGAGCTTCAGAGATATCATTAGATAGATATCATATCTGTCAATTTACTTATTATCTTGTGAATTTTAATTCAATTTCATCTTTTTCTACTTATTGAAAGATTTTCATTAGAGATAATGTTTGGTAAGTTATTATTATTAATAATAAGAATTCTTATATAAAGTTCACAAGGTACATTATAAAAACATATACATTATGATATATAAACATTAGGTTATATATATATAGCTAAACATTCCTTAATGTTATATAGCGATTCATTCTTGTGTATGTTTTGTTTTTCATTGAAGAAGCATACATCATAATATTTACAATCCATTAATTTTTAATGTATGAGGAAGGGTGTTTTTAAATACAGATAACTTTACTGGGCCATTTTCCTTTCTAATAAGCTCACTAGTAATTATCTTCTCACCCTTTATTTTTCCTTCATGTAGTCAAATTTAATATATTGATTGATGCATATTTTACTTATTTATTGTATAAGAAAAGGTGGTATTCCACTATGAAATTGTTGGGGGAAAACTAAACAATACTTAGTACAATACAACAATTATTTAGTACTAAATGAGTTAGATGAGAAAATAAGTAAAAAAGCACAGTAAATTCTTATGCACAGTTAGTTAATTCTGACACCATAAACAATATTAAAATATTCCCCTCCCCCCAATTCCATTAATAAAAATGGCTAGAAATAATATAAAATTTCTAATTATTTAGGTTTGACCATTTAAAACAAACTATTCATAGGCATTAAATTGCTGATTATTTTTGAGTATCAGTTTAACAATTTTTGTCAAAGAAAAAATTTGTCCTACAATAATTCATTTTTGGGAAATATAAAAGAAATTCACAGGAAATTAAAAGATTTAAAAAAAATTCATTTTTAGTATTGATCTAATTCTACTCATATTATTGTCAACATTTTTAACTATTACAATTTTATATAGACATTAGTCAAATTCAGAAATTTACTTTTCATATAACTGCTCAAACTCTTCACCCCAGCAATCTTGAAGTCCTGGAGACTCTTCTGGACACATGAGGCTCCACTTTTCATCATTCAGCACTCTTTTCATAAACAAATCAGGTACCCATAAGGCATAGAATAAATCCCGAGCACGGAGCTCCTCTTTGCCAATGTTCTTCTTCAGATTTAAGAATTCAAAAATGTCTGCATGCCATGGTTCTAAATAAATTGCATATGCAGCAGGTCTCTGTAAAAGAAGTGTATTAAATAATTTAGTTAAAAAAACAATCTATTTTCTACTGTTCAATTTAAGTCTGAAGGGATCCGATAGATAACAAAACAGGTTTCCAACCAAGCTCTATCAAAATAGAAACTCGTAAATTGATGCCAAACTAGAATACTCCTAGATCTATCCAAGAAATTGGCATGAAAAAATATCATGCTTAAAAAAAAATAATAAATAATTCTTACGGGAATTACATTCTAAATTAAGGTGGAAAGATAACAGCTATTCCCAATATAATCCCCAAGGCAATTCTCAATCTAATAGGTTGGGTATATTTAAAAATTTATCTCTAACTAATAGATTAAGATGTTTTGTTTTCTTGTTCTAGTAGCATAATGGTCTAACGACAATGTTCTTGACATTTGAAGAAAGTAATAATCATTTAGAAATATTTTTTAATTAATTAATAAATACTATAAACAATAAAACTTTAATTTAAACATCTTTTTTAAAATATAGAATTTATTTGATCAAATTTTAATGTAAAGAAATCCCAAGTAAAAATAATAAATTTAATACTTTTTACAAAATGAGGTAAAAAAAACAACTTTACTTTATTTCCTCCTTGACCAATATGAGAAGCTGAATTATTAAATACTCGCAGCATTGGAACAAGGCCACTGGATACACCATTAGTCTAGAAAAAAGAAAAATAGAATTCACAAATTAACAAATAAGTTAAAATTAACAAATTAACAATATTTTATCATACTTATTTAACTTCATCATACTCCTTAAATAGGTCATTTAATTTATTTCAACTAATGAGAAATACAATATTAATAAAGAGTTCTTCTAAACTGATATGACATAATATAAAATATATAACATTTTATTATTTTTGAAAAATACATAATATTTTTTTAAAAAATTCCTAAGACAGCAAATCATAAGCATAACCTTTTCCTACCAATATTAAAAGCAACATAATGTTACACAATAACTTTTAAGTATACTAATTATGTTATGAAGAACACAAAATTATAAAATTTTTTAATCTAAAATGCATTAGTGATTGCTAAATGTGAGATGCATACGAAGTGAATAAGCTCTATGAGTGGAATATAAAACAGGACTAATAAATTTAAGCTTTCAATACAAACAAATTTACAGTTTTAGCATGGGGAACAGAGATTCCATCTTCAAAAATAAAAAGAAAGTTTTAAAAGTCAGAGGGATTTTATTTGACTTACTTTAACACAGCTTTTATAACATTATACAAGAATTATTAAAAAATACCTTTAGGACAAATCTGTTTTGCAATGAACAAATTATAAATTTAAATAAAAATGATTCAAATAAATTTCTAATCATAAATTTCCAAACAAATTATTTTAATTTAATTTGTAATTCATCATTATTTTAATTTTCATAAAAATACTTTTAAATATTTGAAAATTTCTTGCCACTCTACTTAACAAGACAATTTTTTATTTAACAAAAACTAATTAATAAAAAAAATGTAATTTTAGAAAATATTAACTGAAAATTTTAAACAGTGCAAAAAAAAAAAAAAAAAAAAAAAAAAAAAAAAAAAAAAATCAATTGAAAACAATTCTCTAAATTATTGATATTTTTTTAAGAATTAGCTATTTGTAATTTGTTGAACAATTGATTAACAAACCAGCAGATTGTAGTAATTGTCCACTGACAAAAACAAGAGCAGTGTGATATAGAATCTAAACAACAAAATTAAAATTATTTAACAAAGCAATTACTTACTCCATTAATGTGAGTGCCACTTGCTCTAATGTTATGAACACTTAATCCAATGCCTCCAGCATATTTGGAAATAATGGCACATTTTGTTAAAGCATCATAGATTCCTACTAAATCATCTGATACATCAAGTAAAAAACAACTAGAAATGGAAAATTTTAAATGTGAGAATATGGATAAAAAATAGTTTGAAATATTAAATAAAATTATGATGAATAATTAAAATTTTTCTTATTGTAAGAAATATAAAATATAAAATCATATTCATAAAATCTAAATTAATATAGAAATTGTTCATAGAACACAATTATATAACAAAGCACAAGTTAAATAGTTAATTGTTGATTAAAAATACTTAATATTAAAAATTCACAAGCAGGAAAAAGGGAATAAATAATTAAAAAGATTCTAATTATGCAGTTTTAATGAAGCAAACAAAGATAAAAATAAAGCTAGTCAAATTTTTACTATAAATAATAGACAGAATCTTTTTTACATCTAAAATATTTAAGGAGATTTAGGTATAAGAATAAATGGATAAAATAAATAAGGTTACTTTCACAGTTTTTTTTTTAAATTGAAATGTTACTTAATTCTTTATCATTCTCTTGAAATGCTTCAAAAATAGAAGATAGATATTTAAACTATATATAACATCAGTCAGCCAAAAGTATTAAGGACATGTGTATATAATACAGATGAAATTATCAGCAAAGATAAATGTTGCTGCTAGGGAATTTAATAACATTAATGAAAGTGAAAACGAGACAAAAAAACAAAAAACAATTAAAATATTTTTATTTGTGGGACTGTGGAGCTTCTGTCCTATTTGTGCTAACTCTACATTATCAGCATAAATGTATGCTGGATTCATGTAAAACATATCTATTTGAACTATTGTGTAGTAAAGCATTTTCCAATAGAAAAATATAAGCATCAATATCATAATCAATAAATTAAAGTACAAATTCAACATCTGTTACAATGATGATGTCATATACAAGGCTCTTATGTTTTAGAAGATCTATGCCCATTACAGATTAATTTAATGATTTGGTTGATTGGAATAAACTTTTCTACATAACTATATATCTAGATGTTTAAAATATTAAAAATGAATCATCATTAAGCAAACTGAAAAACATTTTACACAGCGATTATATAATCAAATAATAAATTATTATCTCAAAAATAAATTCAAGTAAAAGAAAATGAACAAATTTATTTCATTTCATTAACAATAAGGTGTTACTAATTTATACTTTTATATCTTAGTAAAATTTCATAAATAAACTTTTACATGCATTTAAGAACTATGTAATATTCATTTTAAATCAAAATTAGCTATCAAATTAATTATAAAATGAAAATAGTTATGAAATCAAAATTAGATTTGAAAATATTTGATAAAAAGATGCAATTAAGAAAGTAAGTGCAAACTTATTTCTGTAAGAATGTTTTTAAAACTTTTAAAATATGAATTTTTTTAAATGATAAAATAGCAAAACATATTATATTTAAATTATTATATGTTTTTTTTAAAAATCACAACTATAATGCAAATAGTATTTCTAAAATAAATATTTTTCATTGACTGTGCAAATAATCTCACCAGAATTACTTTTGTGAGTTAAATCACATCAGTTTACATTTCACATTCTCACAGTAACTTTTATTTTTACTATTATTTCATGCATTTGAACTAAATAGATTTAAATAAACCAAAAATATAAACTTTTTATTTTGGAAATTTTTTTTATTTTCTTTAAAATTATATTAAAAGGATATTCTATTTGTTTTCTCTACATATATTCTGCCAAAATAAGAAACCAAATAAAACAGGCTGTTCTTTGTTATTTCACCACTTAGCACATAATCAAATTTGTTAAATATTTTAGATGAAGCACCTTTTAATGAATTCATAAAATTGTATTTAATTATGCAAATCCTTCATTTACTAAGTACTGTCCTTCAAAAAAAAAATTTTTTTTTTAAATATGATTAGTTTAAAATTTAATACCTTAAAAAACAAAGCTTCAAACTCTAGATCTTGCATCACATTTTAAAATAGTTTGTAACCAAAATAAGATAAAGTCTTATTTTATAAACTGTTGCTATAAAACTTTAACTATAAAAGAGTTGCAAAATTGTTTTTTTCTTTTCAAGTCAATTCATGACAATTAAAAATATTCTATCTTTGCATTTGACCAAAGGGAAAATACCATTACATAATTTTTTAATAAAAAGATAACACAAACCTTGATAATTGAGACCTGGGTGTGCCAGAGTTAAATAATGTTGGAGAAGCATGAATGAACCACTTATCAGACATTAGTTGATAAGTTTCAATAGCTTTGTCAATGTCATCAGAGTGAATACCCACAGCAACACGCATCAGCATGTGTTGAGGCCTTTCCACCACTAAAAATTTTTTAAAATATCAAGCAATAAGCTTATATAATATATGGGATTATGTTTCATATACTTAAATCCATAAGAAATTTATTTATACGTATGTATATTCTAAAGTGCAGGTGAATTTTTTTTAAATAAAAACTATAGTAAAATTTCTGATCTAAATATATCAAGTAACATGAGAAAAATTAATTTTTAATGTTTTTTAAATTCAGAAAATAATTTTTAAAATAAATTTTTTTTAATTAGTTTGATAATTTTATACAGAAAAAATATCCTTAAAAATTATAATTTATATGCTACAAGAATGATATACAACAATTAAAAACAGATCTCAATGATTTAATACAGTACAGTACATTAATTAAACCAGTAAATTAAAATAAACCAATGAAAAACAAAAAATAGAAATACCAATGAGAAATTATTTTCAAACATTACATAAAAACAGAAAAATTGTGATAGTGAAATTTCATAAACTTCAATATTTAGCATTTAATAAAATTTAACAAAAATATTAATCGGATTACTTCACAAATTAAGACTTAAAAGAAGATAAATAGACTTATTTTCAATCTAGGTCTAGTGGTTCAGCATTGTAATGAATAAATAAATTTTGAGCACTCATATTAAATAGTACTATAAATTTACACATCATTTTTATGCAGCAATACTTTTTAGGTACACTGAAAATTTTCTTTATAAAAATTGATTTAATTTGACACTGTAATTTTAATTGTCTGATTTTTCCTTAATTTCAAAAAATCAGCATACTTAAATACTATTTTGTAATAAATGTCTAGCTAACTCAACTCTTTTTTAAATTGCATTTTTTCCCCCATATCATCAATAACAAGGATTCTTTCTTTTAATGTGTATATTAATTTGGCCATTTTAGGTTAAACCAAAACAAAAAAGAAATTACAAAAACAAAATTTCCCAGAATCTCAATATTAGTATATAAATGCTTGAACCCAAAAGAAGCATATAGCATTCAAGAGCTTTTCTTTGATTTGCTTTTTCTTCATTTCGCACCACCTTAAAATATTTGGAGCAAATTTTTCATCATACCTACCATTCAAGCCTGTTTGAAGAGAGTTTTATTGTTTAAAATTATTGAACTAAATTTTTATTCACTCTCAGAAGGTTGATAATTTTTTCAATGATTGATGTAGAAAAATACTCTTTAAGGGAACAATCTAAGTATCTATTTAAGCCATTGTTAAAAAAAAAATCCTCAGGAACAATGAACAATGAAAAAAGGAACGATGAGTGAACAATCAATTAATCTTCCATTGCTGAACAATCAACAGCATTTTCAATAGGAAAAGCATTGCATAACTTAATAAGAAAGAGTTAATTTATTATTATTCATAAAGAAGAAAAGGTTAAAGAGACAGACCACTTAAAAAAACGATTTTCAGTTAAAATATACATTTTTCCATTTTATGAAAGAATCTTTCAGAAGAGTTTCAGTTTTATTTCTACCTTAATTCAAAGCAAATATTTTATAATCTATAAGTAAGCATCTACAGCCGTTTATGTAATAAAATTGTTTCTTTAAATTGATTGTTCTAATTTTTTATTTTTACTGTCACTAAAAAAAACAACAGACAGTTATAAAATTTATTAATTAAAATCACTACAATTTCAGAGAATCAGATTAACCATAAAGAATTTAATTTACTTTATTATATGATGTATCTGAACTACATTATATTATTCAATTTTTTTTTTTTTTTTTTTTTTTTAATGTTATGCATTAAATTTTAGCCTCATCAACATTTTAAAATTTCATTAGGTTAGAATTCCCTGTTCATTCAGGAGTAATAATATACATTTAACGTAACATGCAAAATTTAAAAAAATGTCTACTTTTCTTCTAAGTTTTCTCATAACTTACAATTTACATTTATAACTTTTTTTATCCAAATGACTTTAAACCCCAAAAAATTTCTAGAGATAAAATTTTTTAATAATTTCTCTTAAGATGGTCAGCCCACTTAATACAAAAATAAAAAGTGCAAGATTACTTAAATAGCATCATATTCCAAAGAAATAAATTACAATAGATTCAAACAAATTATATCAGCAAAATAGAATTAAGGTGCTGTTTATTTTAAAATTTAATTAATACTGATATTAAAAAATATACCTTTGTTATCAATTTTCAGCAGATACGACCTTTCTAGAGTCTAAAAAAATAAAACATATAGATTAATAATATCTATGGCAAAAATAGAAATGCATTACATACTAAAATGAAAAGGTATAAACAAATGTTTCGAAATACTCATTTTCTTTTGCTTACCTTAATTCCAAAATAGTTGTAATTGAAGTCTCTTTCATGAATAATTGCTGAATTCAATTTCTACAAACCAAAAATATTGAAAAATAAATTATACTTATTTTTAAACAAAATGAAATGTTGGTGTGGGAAAAAAATATACTTTATCAAAAATATTCAAGTAAATTGGTGAGGATTAAAAATATCAACACCTATCCATTCACATAAGCATAAAATCTTAAAAATTTGGAAAATCAGGAGGGAAAACTCTATCTATTTAGCTTTTAAATAATTGATGTGAATAGAGAAGATTTATTCTAAAAAGAAGATAAATTAAAGATGGAAGAATTTTTTTTCCATTATTAAATACATACATAGATTAAATGAAGAAAATTTTTAACATATATAAAATTTTAACCCACACACATCATGAAAATATTATTGAAAAACATCTAACAAATAGAAATTATTTACATTTCAAATGAAAAATCTTATATTGATTTTAAAGTTATGGTGGAATTTCATCGCTACAAATAATAGAACTTTTTATATTTAATAATCAATATTCATTATGTATGAATGATTTAAATTTTGAAATAATACCTTCCAGAAAGCCTGCTAAAGAGGAACTAGCACTGTTGTGGTAAACTAGCAAGGAGCATATTGTGAAAATTTACATAAGTTAAATCTTTTTAAATAACTCCAATTAGGCATCAATGAATTCAAAATTTTAAAAGTTTTTTCTTTAAATATATATACACTCAACTCGAGCTGATGCAAAAATATACCAAAGCATAGTTGGTTTTAAATAACTTAAAAAAAATATATATATAAGCACAGAAAAAATAAAAATTTGTTATGAATGATTATAACAAATTTTATGAGTGAAAATATATGAGTGAAATATAGGAAATAATTTTTGTTTTATGTTATTTATTTTGCTACTTAAAAAACTAATTTTATAACTAATTACATATTGTAAATAAAACCTGTCAAAACAATTTATTTCACAAGAAAAAATTTTTTGAAAATAATACCTCAGCATTTTCCATTATAACATTGTAAACTAAATCTGATATTAATGACATAGTTTTTCCCGACTTTCTATTATTTATAAAATACAGGTCTTCAATCACAGCTAGAAAAAAAAAGGAAAATCCAACATAAATTATGAGTAACTTTATAGTTATTTTTACACATCATTCAAAATATATTTCAGATTTTTATTATTTTTTTTTTTTTTAAGCCAGCTTCATGATTTTAAAGCTACAAAATATTGGCAAGAATACAGAATTATTAATGTATTAGTTTCTATAACATTAATAATTTTAAAGACAGTGGCTAACACATTATTGAAAATGTTAATTAATGCATTGTAAAGAATAATTTGCTACATGTAAAGCAAATTATTTATGTGTTATATTTCATAAAAATATTCCATTAGTTTGCTTTTTATAATTTAAAAAAAAAATATTGTGAAGCATATTTTTCATTTAAAAATTAAAAACGCAATTTCAAACAAATTTTTTGTATTAATAAATTACCTCCATATTCTCAATTAGAGCAATTCCTTATAATAACAATAATAATACATACAGAAAATATTTATAAAGCATTCTTAAATTTCATAATTTTATTAACTAAATATAATTTTGCAATTATAGAAAAATAAAATTAAAAAAATTGCAAATAACTAAAACAATACTACTGAAGAAAGCCAAGAGTCCCAGGTTCCAAAGCATGTTATAGACATCGACATAAACAAATATGAAGAATAAGCTCAAAAACAGAGCAAAATATTTTATCTTGAGTTTTTAAATTTTACACTTGTAAAATTTCTTCTACAATAACCCTCAATTGCCTACCAAAAACAATGCAATTATAATATCATTAAATCTAGTTTGCTGTTCACTCTGGTGCATTATTTTATAATTAATTGCAACTACACTTCCAAACAACTTTACCTTACATTAAAAACTTTGGAAATTAAATATATGTTGTGCAATAAAGGGAGATAATTGTAACTAAATGAAATTTCTCAATCATTAAATAATCGCAAAAAATTAATCAGTTCACAAATTCAATATTATTCTGAATGATTTTAGATATTTTGTTTACTTTAATGTAATATAATATTGCCTGTCTAATTATATATAAGAAAAAAAATAATAATGCAGTTTTAAAATAAATTTTCAAACTTTTTTGTACTAATTAATCTCATAGCTCTCAAGGAAAAGAAGTATCCATAGTAAAATCTACAAATTAGTCCTTTTTGGCCTTAATTTAAAAAAAGATGAAAAAATATAATAAATTAATATCTAAAATTTCTTATTTTCAATATGTTTAACTATAATGAAATATCTGTTATTTAACAAACTTTAAATAAATAATCTATTATAATAGACTGTTGATTGATAGAATACCATTATATTGACAAATTTACAAGATGCATTTTTTTTTTTTTTTTTTTTTTTTTTAGAATGTGAATTATATCAAAGGATCTTAAAAAACAAAATACAAACAGCTAAAAGTTTCTTTAGTTTCCCTGTGTAGATTAGAAACTGCAATACGACCAGCTAATATGCCATAATCAGGATGAAAAGTTGTCATGGTTGCACATATTTCGGCAGCTAAATTATTGATTTCAATATTTTTCATGTTTGAAGTTAATCCACTGGCAACTTTAACAGCCACAGTAGACTGGAAAGAAATAAAATTACATAGAAAAACTTTTATTTTGATTCATAGAACAGAATGTAAAATCAATTATGGCATACAAAAAATTTAAAAAAAAAAAAGGTTTTATTCCATTAAATGTAAAGATTTACTAACATTATTTGAAAATTCTTTTTAAAAATATGACATTTTTCTTTCTTTTATTTAAAATTTTTTTAAATAATAAAAAATATATAGATTAGAAAATGTCATCCTTTTCAAGGAAAAAAAAGGATTGCAAAAAGTATTTTCATTTAAAATTAAAAAAAGCTTACAGGTTTAACATAATCCATATTCAAGTCAAAACAAAGTTTTTGGATATTAGCTGCCATTTTATCAACCATATTTTCATCACAATTATCTGAAAAAAAAAAATTCTTTAATTAGAAGAATAAAATATAACTAAAATTATTTAAACCATCATTACAAGTTTATTATTTTTTTAATTTAATCTTAATAAACAAAATCATTATGAAATAATAATTAATAATTTAATAAGTAATATTTAATAGATTAGTTCTAAAATCTACATTTAATTTCATTTAAAATAGAAAAAATGCATTACAATGTCTTAGTAGGCCAATTAGATACTTGGCTCCCTGGAACATACGACCTGAAAAAATAATTAAAGACGATTTTTTTTCTAATAATTTATGTAACTTTTCATAAAAAAAAATTTTTATTTTTATTTTTAACAACATGTTTGGGATGATTTTGACACAATTATTATTCTTGTATTAAATGAACATAGTTCTTAAAAATCGAAAATGGCCTCTTTAAGAAAAATTGAGGAAGGGGATAACCTAATTTTATATTATAACTAAAATATTTTATAGAAGTTTTGCTAATCAGAGTTTTTCTAAAAATTAGTTATATGTTCTATGGTATTTCCTCCATCATATGCCATTTTGCAATAACATTTTCCTTGAAACAGTCAACAAATAGTTATATCAATTTCTGTTAGAAAATAGAATGAATAGAACTATACATTAAAAAAAAGAAAAAAAAAAGGTGATTGTTTTGGTTTGTCACTCTACAGTCATCTTGTGCACACGAGGACTAAACAGACAGGGACCTAGAGTTTAAAATGGATTCTGAACCACTAACAAGCATCCATGGCACAGCCGGGACTCGAAAACGAAACCTGTGGTTAAAAAAAAAAAAGAAAGAAAAGAAAACTCAAGGAAGAAGTTATAGATAATATCCCCTTCCATCACACTAAGTGCCCTTATTCAATAGTTATAAAAAATTTTAAAACAGCATTTACTAAACATATGATTACATGGATTTTAGATAATGAAGTCTTTTTCAACTTTAACCAAAAGGAAGCAGACGAAAATTAAATTGCACCCATATTAGATTTATTTCTCTTAAATATTAGAACCAATTTATTTCAAATAAGTTCTTTATAATTTTTACCATACTTCCTATCGAAAATTCAAAACAGATTAATGAAATTTTCCAAATTATGTTAAGGGTAGGAAGATGAAATTGCCCTTCTATCAATTGAATTTATTCTACACATTTCTTTAAAATAAATCATGCATAATTTTTTTTCTGATGAATGGTAACACTTACATTACATAATTTCATTAACTTATTACCACCCTATCTGCTTTTTTCTTCTTTGCACTTTATATTTTTCTTTGTTAGAAAAAAACGCCTTTTTTAACGTTAATTTCTGTCTTTTTTTTTTTCATGTAAATGCAACGTACCGGCACTTTTTTTACGCATGAATGTTTCTTTAGATATATAAAAAATTACACAAAATTCTTCAGATTTATTTTTGTTCGTCACTTTGGCGGCAAATTTTAATTATTAAGAGATTTGGGGTGCTAACATTATGATAGAATCCCTAATTAAAATTGGAAAAAAGTTAAAGCCCTAATATTAAGATCAATTTAAAAATACCAAAAATAAATGTATCAAAGATTTTTAAGGCATTACGTTTTTCTTTTACATATAATAATAAATCGTAATTTAAAAAATAGAAGAAAATTTACCTCTTGCATTTGCAAACATGACTAAATTTAAAAAAAAATTTTTCCCTCTAGAAATATTTACAAAACAAAAAAAAATCATAAAGTTAATCTACACCACACAAACATATGAACTCCATGTGAAAATTAGGATTACATCACTTGTATTCCCGCACAGTTTTAGTGTTGCCGCACAAATCGGAGCTGTAATTTATTGTTTACTTGATAGTTTCTGACTAAAAATATAAAACTTTCCTATTTACAGAATTATATACAATAAAATATAATTCTATATTAAAATTAATGTAATTTTTATATGTCATTGATACAATCAGGTATTTCTATTTCATTAATTATTACTGAAACTTTGTCTTTATAATTATTGAAGTGAAGTGCAATCGCAAATTTATTAATTGTATGTTTACATTGCAAAAATTCAAGAATGATGAACTGTTTAAATTTATTTTTTCTAATTTATATTAGTTTAGTTTACGGTGAAGAATTTTCTTCATCTGATAATACAGATAAATATGCAATTGATGGAACTGTTATTCCACCAGATGTTATTACTCCAGAATGGCTTCTAGGAACTAAAGTTTTAATCAATGGTGGTGAAAGGTTAGGATTTTTAAGGTAAGAAAAACACATTCACTTAATAAGTTTTTTTTAACTTTTAATATTTGTTTGCATTAAAGAAATGTATTAGTGATGTTTATCAATATTTTCTACAAAGTACAAGCTGATAATAATAAATATTTTAATATCAACGATACGACTCAATAGGTTAAATAAGCTGAAATTTTTTATAAGTAGAAGTTCATCGTATTAAATATTGAGTGTAAAATATATTAATAAGAAATTGAAAATTATATGCAAGGGATCACAAATTGACATATTGTCCAGTAACAGCAAAAGTGGCCATTTGCTGCTAATTTTGTGTAAAAATACTTCGTATATAACTCTCACTACTAGAACGGTCATTCCCCAGTTTATTGTACTAACGATAAATCATTCAACTGATTTGATAAATTATTCAATTGATTTGATAAATCAATGGGCATCATTATTGTAACTCTGTTTATTTTATTTTTTTTAAACTACTGCAATATATATCTGATTTAAAAAACTACTCATATTTTCAAAATATTTGACACTATTCTTAATAATGATTAATTATAGTTTATTTATTTATTGTTTTGCATTGATTATTGATTTATTTAATGGTCATATTAATAAGAAAACAGTCTCTTTCTCATGAAAAATTATTTTTAGTTAAATTAAAAGAAATAATAATCTTTTTAAAAGAGTTTATTTTTGTGGCAATGTATATTATTCACACTTCTAAAGTTAGTCATAACATGTTAGAGTGCATACACTTTTAATCCTTTAGCACACACACTAAATTTTATGATATTAACACATGCATGGGTTAAATTCATCTTCAATTTGTAAGTTATTATTTTTTTTATCAACTCTTTTAATAAAAAAATATTATTTGAATGGGTTTTTTTTATAGGAAGCAAGTATTATTACATTTAAATAGCAATTATAAAATGGAAAATAATAATTTAAATTTATCTTTATTTATTTAATTTTTTTTTTCTTACACTTTATGTTGCATTTAATCATTTATGTAAAATAAATACTATTTTCTAGTTAAAGTATTGTCAAACTATAATAAAATTATTACAGTATTATATTATAAAATTATTATTATTATTTATATTTGAAAACTTTGAAAAAATAAAGCATGAAAATTCATATTGAACATAAGAAATTTGCTCAGAATTCCAATTTAATTTTCTTACATACATACAACTTATGTTATTTTTTATACTTTTTTAATTATTAAAAATTTATTCATCATTATGTTCTTCAGGAAAGTTTTTTCATGTGATAAGGGAATGTGTTTTATTTAAGATTTATCACATATTTTACAAGCAGATTCTTACTAGCAGATTTTCTCTGTTACTTTTTTACATCGACAAAGGACAGTCGATTTTTTAGGATGCTTTGCTTCTCTAGTATATTTAGTAGCCTTTGTACAGTTGTGGTAGTGTACAATACAAAGATGAATACATTTATTTTTTCTTCATTTTATAAATACTCTTTTTTTAAGATCAACAGTAAATTCCTTCAAGTAATTATGTTGAGTCATATTCTTGCCGTGTAGAAAACTCATAAAAACTCTGTAAATGGTCATGTCATGGTAAGATTGAAAAATTGTATTTGTACACTAAAAGGCATTTATTTTCCACTTTGTATCATGTTTCCCAAAATAGAACTTGTTATTATATTCTTCATTTCTTAAATTTGAATCTTAAAAATTTACTTCTTTTTCCTATTCATGTTCATGTTTTGAAATTCTATTAATTTTAGTATAATCTGAACTTTCATGTAATACACTATTCCAGGTAACACTGAATTTCATAAAATAGTAATATAACATTTAGTATTTCATATTCATGTTTTTTTATTTAATTTTCTTTTTGCATCATGAAAGTAGAAAAAAGTTTTTGTTTTGCATAAAATGTTTTATATTTCATTAATTTTTTATAATTATTTTTTGAAGCAATTATGAAACATATTCCACAATAAAAGTATTAATTTTGGTTTTGATTTCCACCCCCCACCCCCCTTTTAAATCCATTTTTATACTCAGAACTTTAATGAAAATTGAACATCTATTTCTAATTATCAACATTTTTGCTTGGTGAGGAGAAAAATTAAATTTACTTATGTGGTACTATGAACTAGGGATTTACTAGTAAAACTTACAACCAAGTGGCCTGTAGATTTTTCTGGATTCAAAAAATGTTGTGGTTGGAAAAATTTATAGTGTATAGTATAAATGATGTTGAGGATTAATCCATATCATTACAACATTCTGGTATTGTTTTCAGGTATAGAAGAATGAAAGCAATATAAATGAGTAAGAAATGTTTAAAGGGAGGGGGAGTCTGTAAATCTGTATTGAGTAATTGCTTATTTTCTACAATTGGTGGGGTTTTTTTCTTTTAGATAGTTAATGAAAAGCATCAACAATTTAATTGTGATAAAAAAGATATGAGAGAATCTTTTTTTAACGCAATATTTAAAAATTTTTAAGCATTGTTTGATAATTGTCAATTGTTTAATTAATTGCAGTCCAAGAAAATCTTAAACAATAAGTATGAGTTTTATGTATAATTTAATTTTTGTTTAAATTTAATAGTTATTTGTTATCAAAACTGTAAAAAGATATGTTAATAAGTAAAATTATCAAATGGAAAATTTAAAGATTTACATATTTCATTATATCTTTTGAAAATGCTGTAAATTCCAAAAATTCATAACATATTTTTTTTTTTTTTTTTTTTTTTTGGAAGGGTTAAAAAAAAAAGTTACTTTCCAATTCAATATTAAATTAATCAAAAAAGGTTTTATCATCTATGAATTCAGATTTTAATGAAACGATGTACTTTAAAGCTTTGTGAGTATACATAATTTCCTAATTTTTATTTTTTTTTATTGGAAAGGCTCTAAATAGAAAGAGCTATTCTTTTTAAAAAATAAACAAGTATGTTTTGATTATCATGCAGTTAAATTTAATTCTATGCAACTCAAAATGGAAGTGCTTTTTATTAATAATCATGCTAATAAAAACTAGGATTGCAAATGTAAAAATGTTTTTAATTAAATATTTCCAATTCAACGTCTATTGTTATAATTTTATTGTAATTGTTTTTTATACACTCATGTCCATAAATTAAGGATAATTCAGAATCACACAGAAATTGAACTCTAAAATAAAAATTTCACCTGTAGAATTATTACACACATCTTGAAGAAGAATAGGCAAATTACAGGAAACCACCAGATGGCGCGGATAGTACGTCACAATGATGAGAGTGTAAGAAAGGGGTATATAAGGAATGGTGACAAAGAAGTAAAATTGTTCACAAGCACTTTAAAAGCCTTTCAGTGCAATAACCGCATAGTTATGGCACAAAGGAAGCATTTGGATGATTTTTTACGTGGTAGAATTATCGGACGACTGGAATGTGGGTGTACCCAGCTGGAAGTATCCGAGGAACTTGGAATCGCGCAGAGTGTCATCTCCAGGCTTTGGCAACGATTCCAAGATGATGGTAATGTGAGTAGATGTTACAGCACAGGTCGCCCCCGAGTTACAACGCCGAATGAGGACCGGTATTTAGCAGTTACTGCCAAAAGAAACAGATGGAGCACAGCATCAGACCTCTCTCTTCAGCTACCGGTACGACAGTTTCAAGGCAGACCGTGTACAGACGCTTAGGGCACATTGGCCTATATGCTCGTAGGCCTGTCAGATGTGTTCCACTTACCGCATCTCACTGTCGCCTGCAATTAACCTGGAGTAGAGAGCATGCATTGTGGACACCGCAACAGTGGTCTGGTGTGAGGTTTTCCGACGAGTCCAGGTTTAGCTTGCAGTCTAATTCTCACCGGACTTTCATAAGGAGAGCACCAGATGCCCATTACCACCAAGAGAACACCATTGAACGACACCGTTACGGTGGTGCAGGATGGCTCGTTTGGGGAGGAATTATTCTTGGTTCCAGAACTGACCTGCATGTTCAGAGTGTAATGATGACAGGCCACATCTATCGGGATGTCATTCTGGAACAACATGTACGTTTGTTTCAGGGCGCCATGGGTGCTGAATTTCTGTTTATGGATGACAACGCCCGTCCTCACCGTGCAAACATTGTAGACGAATGCCTTCAATTGGAGGATATCACCCGTATGGATTGGCCAGCATACTCACCGGACTTGGATCCAATAGAGCATGTGTGGGATATGCTTGGCCGACGAATTGCAGCCCGTCAACCGAAACTTCGGAGGGCATTGCTTGATGAGTGGTGTAATATTCCCCAAGATCAGATTGATAATTTGATACTCAGCATGCCTAGGCGTTGTAAGGCCTGTATTGCATCGTCTGGGAGACATACTCCATATTCACTATCATACTAACCATGTTATACTGTTTTTTGTAAATAGGTTCTTTTTTGAAATTTGCTCCAGGGAGTAAAAATCGCAATTTTTTTTAATTATGTCAAACATATGGCATCTTTTTTGCCTTTACCTTTTGTTTAATAAATAGACTTTAAAAATTAGTCAAATTTGTTTTGCTTCTTTCTCTTTCTTTGCCTGAACTTCATTATCCTTAATTTATGGACATGAGTGTATTTGTACCATATATAATTTTTATGATATAAAATAGTTAATTCAAGATTTAACACCATTTATATTTGGTACCAAGTACTCACTACCACACACAGTTAAGAAAATTTAAACAATGTAATAATTTTATATTTTTCTTTATTTGTCAATCTTCACTTAATAGAGTTTCAATTTAATATTGCATTTGTTGATTCAATAATGAAGTTATTTGATAGGCAAATTTTAATATTTAGGAATGATGGAAGTTTCCATGTCAGCAACCTTGAACCAGGTTCATATGTTATTGAAGTAGTCAATCCAAACCACATATATGAGCCTGCTAGAGTAGATATCAATTCCAAAGGCAAGTTCCGTGCCCGTAAATTGAACTATGTACAGACTAACTTGGTGCAGCAGCTTCCTTACCCTCTGAAATTCAAAATGAGGGCACCTTACAAATACTTTCAAGTGAGAGAAGCCTGGAGAATAACCGATTTCTTAATGAATCCAATGGTGAGCTCTAGTTATGTTTTCTAAAATGATTTTTGTTTAAAAAGCGAAATTTATGATTGACAGTATAATTATTGTTAACGTGTTGTTTATCCTCCATATAAACCTGAATAATTGTCAATTTTTCATCAAAATTTAATTTAACTGTTATTCAGATGTGTTAATTTTGAATTAAAGATTCAGAAAAAAACTGGAACTTTTCATTTTTTTAACTTCATAGAAAAATGTTTTGCCATTCCCATGTAAAACATAAATAGAAATTTTAAAATCAATCAAATTATGAAAAATGAAACACTTTTTTTGCTATAAATATTTTTAATTATTTATTGAATGCATTGTATACATTTTTGTATTGATTCAATATTAATTAAAACTAATGCATCATATGTTGTACATGTAAAAAGAAAAGATATTTCAAAATTTGACATTTAACTCTTTAAATGGCATAACAAGTTTCTTAAGAAATTTGGTACAACTTTGAAGCAAAATATGTAATATAATAGTAATTTCATAGAAATTATTAATTTTTTACTAATTTAATATCAAACTCATAAGATAAACAATGAGTAGTAGAATGAGTGGTTTGAAATTGGTATACATCACTCTAGCTCTTTTAAACTTCTTAGTTTATCTTGAAATTATTTTAATTCAAGATTTTAAATATAAACTAATTACAGCTCTTATGTAATATTAATTCTTATTTAATTTATTCTGTTTCCTATTCAGATGATTATATTTACTAAATGATCAGAAGAAAACAAAAATATTGGTTATCGTGAAAGATATTTTCTTAAAAATATAACTATCAATCTGTGCTGAGAATAGAAAGTTCCATTTATTTAAAATATTATCCTATTAAACTATTTATATAGAATAAACCATGTATAGTTTTTTTTTGTAAGGACTTTTTAAAATGACTTGGTTTAAAATATCCTATTTTGAATAATTTTTTATTTATTTTAACTTAACATATATTGATAATAAAACATACATTTGCAGTATAAACTTATAAAAGTTATTTACTGAATTCTGTATTATATGGAAAAAATTCTAAATGCTCAGTAATAATGAATTGTGATTTATAAAACTAGTAAAAAAATTCTCTAAACATTTTATTTTCTGTTCTCAACAATTTTGAAAATGTGCAAATGATTTTTTAGATGGTATTGATATCTGCTTACAGAAAAGTTTTCTAAAAATTATCAAATTCTATTATCTTATTAGATAAGGTCAATATATAGGTTAGTTATGCTATAGTAATTTTAAAGGTGTTAGAAAATGTGCTACACAATTTTTTAAATATTGTATCAGAAAATTCACAATATCTATATATGATGTTTTTATTTATGTATAAGAATCAAGTTTCCTGAATTTGTGTCTTTAAAATATTAAAATTTAGTTTCAGTTATTATTGCAGTTAACATTTCTGTATTGCAGATTCTAATGATGATTTTGCCATTGTTACTCATAATGGTATTGCCAAAAATGATGAATGCTGCTGATCCTGAAACCCAGAGAGTAAGATGACTTCATTATTATTACATATTATTTTTATAACTTTCATATTTTATTCTTCATGTGGTAATTTGATAAAATAGGATTTGATTTGACTAAGGTTTTTGAATGTAAAGATGCAATTTTGAAATTAACCTTATTTTTATTATGATTGTGTGCTCGCAATAGCACTCACAGATGTTTTGCACTCAAGCACACAGTGGACTGTAATTGTTGAATCACACTCACACACCTCAATAATAATGATCCACACTTATTAAAAACTGAAACACTTTATTTAACCTAACAGTCGCAGCCACTAGCAGGCGGGCTGTTTCACTCTTGCCGATCTGGCATGACACTGGGACTTCTGCACAAGTATACACTTTTTTCGCTTCTAGGGGTATCCTTGCACATAAGTGCGAACATTGCAATAAAAATAAGGTTAAATTTAAAATTTTTTTATTTTTCTTTAAAGCTTTTGTCAATTATATAAAAATGATTATCTAGTTTATATAATATTAAATATTTTTTGTGTGATGTTGTTCAAGTCTATTTAAAAAGTGTGTCTGAGTAAAACATATTACATTATAAATTGTTAGTTCTATATTCTTCTCTTCTGCAATTCTCTGAATTAATTTTTTAATTACTATGTATCATAAATTTTTCATGTAGCCAGTTTGCATATTCAAGTATTTTTAACTTCTTATTTCTTCCTAGGAAATGCAACAAATGCAAATGCCTAAATATGATGTACCTGAACTATCTGAAGTTATGACAACATTCTTTACTGGTGGTAAAAGACCTCCATCTAGAAACAGAGCAATCAAAAAGAGGCAATGAACAATGAGAAGATAAACGTTTACTTTGTATATTTGTATGTAGTATTTAAATTAAATAAAAAAAATTTTAATTTCTGTTCCTCTTAATTTATAAATTTTATTCGTATGAAATGATACATTTTCATTACTCTTACTTGAATGAATTGTGCATAAGTTACAACTATTTATTTTTTCCTTTCATAAATATTTGTTAGTATTTTAAGGCATTTCAAATAAATTTACTTTTCAACAATATTGAATGTTTCTATTTTATGTAATTTTTTAAGATGTCTACATTATTAACTAAGCATTGTTTAATGTTTTTTTACATAGTGACTTTTAATTAACTTACAACTCTTGAGTCATTGCACATAGCTTTACAAACATTTTTTATTGAAATGAATGTGGAAAACGAATTTAATGGACAAGATTTTCAACTATTGGTTACTGAAATTCTAAAACCAATTTAAACTGGCAATTTTTTTGATGTCTTCATTTTATAATTGTTTTTCTACAAATTATTAATCTGAAATCAATAGGTTGTTTATTTAGTATTGCAAAATTAAGAGATGCAATATATATATTCAGGGGCTTGATGACCTCTGGTGCTTTGTACCTCAGGCTTCGGGTTTGAATCGTAGTGGTTCGGAATAGCTCGGTCTCACATGACTAGAGCATTATAAAGCCCAATCAGACTTTTTCTCACCCACATCATTCCCAAACTGTAAAGAGGCAACTCAGTTCCAGACAATGTGGTGTGGTGTAGTAATATATATTCAAAAATGTTTTGATTCAAGATATATTTTTTTATTATAACCCATCATTTTAACTGGAAATGCATAATTATCATGAAATTTATATTTTTTAATGTTAGAACATGATAGTAGATATTCATTATTTTACCCATCATTTGCAAGCACATATAAATTTTTACTACTCACAATTATAGACATTACCACATATTGGTTTGCATTGAGCTTTGTTTATAGACATTAGAAAAGCAAGTAGTATTTTGGATGGTATCAAGAATATCTTGGGAATGAAGATATCTTCTTTAGAACAGCCAATTAAAATGATTAATTCTATAACATTCCGTCTCTAGAATTTGATACAAAGTCTTGAGTATCTAGGTTTCACAGAAATTTAATCAGTGAACCAACTTTCAATGATTATACTTGAGGAGGCATTCCACAGTGATTGAAAGAATTTTGGAATCCTATTCGGTAATAATTGTTTCATTCGTATAAATAACATCTGATTTGTATGCTATTTCCTGTTCTGCTATCTTTTGTTTTTAGCAATCAAAATTTATTTTTGGAGCAAATATGGCAAGGCCTCGAATGATCTTTGTAATTTTTTTAAATATTAGGAAATGCCTTGTCTTGAAGCTCTATTGAATTAACAATATTCCTGAATTTTTCTGTGAAGCTAGATTGTGTCAGCGTTTAGTTCTTTGCAAAGCTATATATCACCTAAAGCTAACAATTGATCAGCAAATCGTCTGAGTGTGGTGGTATGGATTTAAAATAAAAAAATTAAATTATCTCATCCACTAATAATCAAATCTCTATAATACAACTAAATTAATATCAACCCAAAAAAATTTGTATAAAAATATTTACCACCAGAATCTGCGACATCTCGCCAAACTAGTCCATCAAGACTTAATTAAATTTTACATAAGCGTTGTATTCCTCAACAATATAATCTTATATCCACAACATTATACTTAACCTAACAGATTCGTTTCAACTCCAGAATTTTGTGATACAAGAGATTACTACACACTCATAAAATAAACATAAGTGTTGAAATAAAAAAAATTATGTACAACTCTTAACCTAGATTATATTAAATCAAAATAATCTAGGTTAAGAATTATTTATTATTTAAGGTATTTATACAAACAAATTAAATTATATCATTAAGCTGTAAAGGGGGCCCCCTGATCATTGAAATTCACAAATCAGAAAAATCAAATATGAATCATAAAAAATATTTATGATTTTGTAAATTAAATATATATATAAAGGGTCTAAATGTTCAATTTATACACAGAATTAATAAACAAAATTTTAAATAAGTTTACTCATACACTAGAGGTTTAAGTTCACAAATCTATTTTATCACTTTTAAAGATTGTATTTTAATTGTGTCGGTCATTCGATGTGAGGCTAGAAGACCATCTCACATTAACTATTTTCCTTTGACTTTTGTCACTTTTTTGTGTCTAATTTCTTCTCGTTGCATTTGATCGTATCTCCACACCACTTATTTCAGATCATCTATGTCTCCTCTGCAACTTCAGATCAGACCACGTCAAGTTTATTTTCACATCACCGTTTCCAAAGTATCTGAATCCCTTCAAATGCTGATTTTTTCTTTATCATTTCATTCCTTCTCCTCACTCTGACTCTCGATCATTTCACACTCCTCAAACCATCTCATTTCTTCTCACCTCTTTTCTCTTAAATTCAATTTCAATATTGCCTTAAATAACACAAAAGGAGTAGATTCTTAATTCCTTCGTGCAATTATTGGACCACCGATCCATAACACATACGCCCCTTTTACTATTTACTGAAGAGGTGTAAATTATTTGAATTTTCATCGGTACAGGTGCCTATGGTCCTGCAGGTCTATTATGGTCCCTATTTGGCAGTAAGTGTGCCATTTTATGGCCAGTGTGCTGTGTAAGGATTCACTTTAGCACTGTAAAGTCATTATTTAATCATGACTTTTTTTACTTTTAAAGCGGCAAGCAATATAGCCCCTTTTTATTGTAAAAAGGGAAAGCCAATTAGATAATTGGCCCATAAAGACTCCACAGGACAGAGCAGTTGAGTGGCGCATTTTCTGCCTTGTGATGCAAACCACCCAAATATTAGAAGAGTTTTCTGTCACAGTGACAAATATCTATTGATAATTTTTTTAATACAAATACAGCTAAATTACAAATTTATGAAATTCTAGTCAGAAAAAATTTAATTAAACAATGTTTTTTTTTCCCTTTCCATTGCAGTTGGCAGAACTTAGACAGCTGCCTTGGATGCCTTAAGGCAAGCGCTGCACAGACGTTACTCACTTTGCATTACCCCAGGGGGCGCATGGAGCTTGAAGATAAGCCACGGATGCTGAGTCACAATGCCCCCGCAACGCTCTACGATCCTATTAGACCGGGACCTACGGTTCAAAGCGGATTCTGAACCACTACAAGCATCCATGGCACCGCCGAGACTTGAACCTGAAACTGTGGTACCGAGCGCTAGCCACTCGGCCCCAATGAAACAATGTAAAAAATTAATTTAAATAACACAATTAACTCTGGATAATATGTCGACTCAACCTGAGATTGTCATCTTGCTGTAAATGCACTCTCATATTGGTAATTAAATTTTGAAGTTTTAACAAGTCTCCAAAGCCAGGATGATTTAGACATACCTTGAGCTCATTAGCCGCTGTCCTTCCTGGTATAATAAGCGTTTGTCTGAAACACCAGCAATAACTACTATTGTTGGTGTTACTATTGCTGGTATTAACAATCGGTATGGTGTCCGATTGTTTATAATATTCTGAAGAGACCTGTTGAGTGGTTTTAGTTCGTTCTTGTGAATCATCCCAAACAATCAATTTATAGTGTTAAAAATTACAATTTCACCAATGTTGAAAATTAGTTCTTCAGTATATGCTAAATAGAATCAATTCATCCTCCTTGAAGCAAAGTTTCTGCTATTCCAGAAGACGTCATGGCAGTTGCAGTATGCGATTGAAAGCGAATTGTCGAAAGGTGTTACGGAAGATTAATCACAAATGCCTTTCCTGTTCTTCCTGGTGCATCAGTGAAGAATGCATATTCGACCATCTTTCACTCTGTTCAGAATTATTGGATGCACAAATATGATTCCATCCTTTTTTCCCCATAGATGCTTTTACTCCGGATACTTGTATTTGCTAAATGTGACTGTAAGCTCTAATTTTTAGTATATGGCATTTGTTTTAAGCGTAAACAAGTATTGCTTTTACTCGATTGAAAATATCGAATTTTATTCCAAACAAGCATCATTTGCGGAAACTTTTTATTACATTATTTTATTGTAAAGCAAGTAATCTAAAAAAAAAAAAATTTAATGTCAATTCCTACTTTTTGTTTCACTATATTGCAGAAAGTCCTTTATAAATAATTTCCATTAATTTTTTTTAAGTTTATCTGGCGCCATCTATTGGTAGATACATGCAACTTAAATCTAAAAAAAAAAAAAAATTTAATTAACTTTATACAAGTTCAAAAAAAAAGATGTACTTGAACTTGAGTGGATGAATAAAAAGTGTTTTATGAACGATTGAAAATGTGAACAAGATATATATAGGGAGAGTGTGAGCTAATAGAAGGAATTGAAAAAGAGTGGCGTGGAAACGTATTGATTATTTGCAGAAATTCACGGTGTTCATGCATCCAATACAACTTGTAAAGAAAGGTTTCAACATTTTAAAAACGACGATTTTGACAAAGAGCTTAGAGGGAAATTGAAGATATAAATTGGAAGCATTACTATCCAAGATCAATCCCATTATTAATGTTATTAAATTGCATTAAATGTTACTAACAATGTGTTTCACAATGTTTACAGAAAATGGTAATGGTTAGAAAAGTGGCTACCACATGAATTAAAAGAAAGAGAACTTGAATGTCGAAAACCCATCTGTGAAATGCTGCTTTAAAAAAAAAATAATAATAAAAACTTCCCTCATCATATTGTTACTGGTGATGAAAAATGGAAACATCACGAGATTCCTAAATGCAACAAATCTTGGAAGAAGAAGGTCTATCATAAGTACAACGAAATATTTGTGTATTCTCTGTATTTGATGGGATCAGAAAGTTCTGATCTCTTACGTGCTACTGAAATTATTACCGACTACCAACGACAACTAATGCGTTTGAAGAAAGCTATAGAGCATTAAAGATCAGAATAGACACAAGAAAAGTAAAAAGCAGAATAGCGGCCCTTTGCGATTTGGCGACCAAACATTTTTTTCGAGATTTTAAATAGTGAATTGCAATCATATAACGAATGCTTAATTTCACGAAGAATTTGCAGATAAGCAAAGAAAAGTACTGGAAATTTTAATAGGAAAAATGAACAAAAATTGCTGAACATTTGAGGGAACCTGCCTCTTCTGTACTTTCATTTATCGACTAACTCTCATCAAATTCCTCAATCGCACCAGGTTCACCCAGAATAATCTTTTCATTATGATGTCCATGCAGATTTCTCTTCAAAAATTCTTCCAATCAGTCATGGTATTCAGCGCAAATTCAATCTCATCAACTCTATCCGGAGTGGAATGCTTACGGATCCAGTCATACATAATCCTCATAATATCGCACAAACTCATTTTTGATTGAGAGAACCACGAATTTTGATGAATGGATCTCTTTATATTCTGTGTTACACCATTAAATTTCGCTCTGCATCTCCACATATATGCATTAGATTTATCTTTCGTAACAGTTAGAATCATATCATTTTCACAATTAGGAGACAACATTCATAGCAATCAAACCTTCAAATATACATATTCAATAATTTTCAACTTACTTTGAGATTTCAAATCCCTGGAATCGTTGTTGCCAAAATAAAAATCCTCAATACCAGACATCGCTAATCGAAAGACTGGTCAGCACACAAAGAATTAAAACAACCTCACCCGCATGAACTGGTAACGATTGAAACGTGTTGTTATTAAAAGTAATGGTTTCTTATCGTTCTAGAACATCCAAGTAATTGAATTAAAACGAGCAATTCATTTTGGTCAGACAGTAGGCGATATCTTATTTGGCGATTTTCGTCCACTTGGCGGCTGAAAATTATCTAACTTCAACGGACGAGTTGGGAAGTGTTACATTTCCCGCCATATTCACCAGGCATTGTGCCTTCAGACTACTATCTGAAACGCAGTTCACTTCTTACGAAAGTATCGAAATTTGGCTGAATAATCGGATCGCCTTCAAAGAATAAAGCTACTACAGTTAGGGAATCCGTAAATTGCCAGAAAGATGGATGAAAGTTGTAACCTCAGATGGAGCATTTTTTCAATGAATTTGTATATCCTTATAAAAACAAACGAATCTGTTTCATTTATCCAAAAAAAAAAATTCATATTTGTACAGTTTTTGTATCGTAAGCAATTCTTTTGTTTGGAACTAACAGTAGCCTCGTTGTCGGTTACGTAATGTTCCAAGTCAGACATTTTATTTAATGTTCTTAATCCACTCACCTGTTATCCATTTGTGTCATTGTACAACCATATCAAATAACATTGTATATGTGGGCAACAGCACAAAACAGTAGAATTTAAGAAAATATTCGTGTCAACCCATGTTCTAAAAATAAAAAGTACCGTTTTTCCGCTTGAATTCAAATAACGGTTGCAACAAAACCTTAACAATATCAACAGTATTAAAAAGACATTAATTATCTGACAATAAATTAAAAGGCATTAATAAGGAAAATAACCGTTTTTTCTCCCCGTACTTTTAAGGCTTGGCTACTCGCTCAACAGTTTAAAGTGGATCCAAACATCCATTGCATCGCCGGGACTCGAGCCCCAAACCTGTGGTACCGAGCGCTAGCCACTCGGCCCCTATCGTACTTTTAAGAGTGGCAATATCAATATGCTTATATTTTGTATCAGTGGGCGACATACCGTTATAAAAATCTATATCTCGGAATAATTATTTAAAATATGTATAGATTTCTATTCCTATTTACTTAAAAAAAATTTCTGAAAATAACAATGAAAGTGATATTAGAATAGTCATTATATTTTATTTGTAAAAAAGAAGAAATAACGAATTCTTCTCATTAAATTATTATACTACTCTGTCCAAAAAGTAAGACTAATTTTCAATTTAAAATTCCCGGGCTTATGGAATTTCTTTTATACGTTGCTGGCTCTATCCTTGACATCTGTGGGGAATTTGACGTCAAAATATTCATTAGTGTTTGAGTTACGCTTGGTTTTGTAAGACGCTAAAACTGATTCCGGCGATTTTTGAAATGTCTGAATGAATTGAGCAAAGAACTTGTATTCAATTTTGTTTGCGGAAACGTATAGAATGTTGCAGAAGGCATTCGGTGAGCATTCCTATATCGGAAAAAAATGTTTAGAAGTGGTATTAAACAGTTCAAAGAAGGCAGAGAACACGTTGAAATCGAAGAGCCCTCGGGTCGACCCTCCACCTCAACCAATGAAGCTCACGCCCAAAAAATTAAAGATTTGACGCTTGCAAACCGTCGATTTACAATTAGAGACCTTGCTGATGATATTGGAATTTCAAAAGGATCGGTCAATTCCATTTTAAAAAATGTTTTGGGCCTCAAATCTCGAACACTGAATGCGCCAGCTCACACTGCATTGATTCTTCGCGACGTTTTCGCCAAAAATGAAAGCCATATCGTTCCACAACCACCGTATTCACACCGTGCGACTTCTGGCTATTCCCTAGACTCAAAAGACTCCAGGGACACCGTTTTGGGTCGATTGAAGAGATTCAACGTGACGCGCTTTGAAGGCCATCCCTGCCGATGACTTTTTAGCATGCATTGAGGATTGGAAAAAAAGTTGACATGAGTGCATTGTGTCCAGAGGGGATTACTTTGAAGGCGATGAAATAATTAGTCTTACTTTTTGGGCACAGTAGCAAATCTAAAGAAATTAGCGACTTTCTCAAGGGTACAATATTCTAGATTTCAAGCAGAACTTTTAGGTATTGAAGCATATCTCTTATATAGATATTGAAAATATAGAAGAATTGAAGCATTATGTCTTATAGAAATTCAAAAGATTTCGAGAGACAATTCCTTGTGTTTAATCAATAATGCACGATCAGTACATATTGCTGCCAATTCTTCTGATAATGTTGAACAAAAATCACTTGGAAGTTTTCATGAATGGGTTTCTAATCAAATCTTATTGATCAGCTTCAACTAATAGAACATAAGAACTGAATCGTTCTTCTAAGCTTGTTCAACTATTATTGTAAGTTTTTTATTTATGCAAATGCTACTTACCAATGGAAATATTTCCGAATTACCTTCCACAGTTTTTCTTTTCTAAATCTAGTTTTCTCTGAAACCCTTTCCATTTTATCAATGGATGCGAAAATATTTTCATCTCTCCCTTCCTGATAGCATTCAAAATTCACATACAAGAAATTACGAAAATATAATTACTCCGTATACATGGGTAATTACTTTCTCCCTTTAACACGGTCTTGTAAAAGCAACCGTCTAATCGAATAAGTACGAATTGACAGATTTTCTAAAAGGTTTACAATATGAAAAAATTAATGTAAAACATTTCTTAATTTTTCTTCCAATGTTTTTGCCATCTAGAGTTCTCTAAATAAACTAACACACCCCACCATGAAAGGGACACCATCTATATAAATGCATTTATATGACGTCCATGTTAACTGCTATTTAGCACAATAGTTCTCTAAAATGTTAAAAAAGTCCTCACCTTTTGAAGATGCACTTACTATTACTTACGATGCACTTATTACCGACTTACTATTTGATCTTCGTTAAGAATTATTTTATGCTAATAGTTGCTCTTCGGTAATATGCGCTGCCTTATATACTTGCACTGGAACACATTTTATCATTGCATACATTTTTCTTGATATCTGAAGAAATTTCCATAATACGCCTGTTAACTGTATCATTGGATAGAGAAATCATGCTTATATTTATTGGACTTTTTTTCTTCGTGCAGGCAATATAAGCGACTTTCCTGAAATATGAGCTTTCATATTTTTTGCTGCAAGATCTAAAACTTGATAAGAAGCGATCTGTCAGAAACAGTAATTGAAAAAACTCATCTTTTAAATAAAGAGTGCAGTTTGAAAATATTAACTAGGAAGTGGCGATTCATTTGCCATTTTACATCCACATGCTAAACATAATAATAATGATCTTGAAATTCCGGTACAAGTAAAACCAAAGCTTAAATAACTTCCATTATATTTGCGAGTATGCCGTGATTTTGCTTTTTGGTATTTAACTTCTGTTCAGTTCCAGAACTCGATTCTTCAATATCACGCTTGCGAGAAATCGATCCATTTTATTTGGATGCATTTATCACATAAAAAAAAAAGCAATATACTCGGTAACGCTTTAAAAATAAATTATGAACTCAGCAAGAATACCACATCCGTTACCAACACCTCACAGCTACATATTCAGATGGTCAACTCCACAGTCTACTACATACAGAAGGCGGAGTCTCACAGTCTGCAAAGGAAATATCTTTAACATTGAAACTCGTAGACGCTAGCTCTCCTAGTAGCCAATCATGGAAATTGTTTTAGGTTCAAAAACACCTTCTTTGGCGCATTATCGCTGTTGGCAATTTTTTATGTGAAGAAAAAATAAAAATAAAAAGTAACAAAAAAAAAAAAAGGTTAGTTGTTTGTAAAGAAAATTGTCTTTGAACGGGAAAACTGACAAGAAAACGAGTAACTATATTTTTATATTTGAAAACGTGTTTCACTGAAATACCACAGAGCACACCCTCTGCTCTAAATTGTAAGCAGGTTTGCAAGTATTTCTATTTATAAATGATAGACACTGTTTCGTGCTTGACGTGGAAGATCTCATTCTTACGAAGTTTTGCCAACGGTGTCAATAACTTTATCCTCTATGATGATCAAATTAATCTTTATTGTAATCAAATCACAAACCAGGATTTTGTTTTCTTTTTTGATTAAAAATATCGAATTGTTCAATTAGAATATATACCTTTCTAAAAGTTATATAAAAAGTTAATTCACTTATAAGTATATTAAAGCACTGGTACGGAAACCTTACAAAATAAATACAATTGAATTCAGAAAACATTTTCTAATCATTCATAATATTAGGAATACTTTTTTTGAGGGAGGGGATAGTTAAAACAAAGTATAAAAGGTAAACACATTATCTTGTGTTTATATAAAGATTTTAAAATTACCCACATATAATGTAATATGGTGTGCAAGTTTAACAGCACAAAGCAAGCCATGTCATATACTTTGTATCACAGCTTTATCAGTAAATATTATGGTACTTACAATGTGTTCTTTCATCTTTTGGACTATCACCTTCGTTCATAAATTATTTCTACTAATAGATCATGATGCAAGCTATTCATAATATTTCAAGTGTTATCAAAATATCTATCATGCTAAGTGTGAAAAAAATATATGTACCTATCATCAATCCAAACCAAAACACCCATAATATCCCAAGTTCTAATGCAACTTATCAATTGACTTTGTTAAAAGTTCAATCATCCAATTTATCTATAAAAATAACTACATAATAATGAAGTGAACACTTAAAACTAGCTGAAACATTAGAAATTTAATTTATTTTATTTAAACTTGACATTTTTAACCAAGAAAGTTTGTATATGTATCACATATTTTAAACCACGTTTTATTAAAGCATCTTACTCCTTTTGATATCCTATTACATCCTAACTTATGAGTTTTCAGACTTTGCATTTTCCTTATAATTCCCTGATTAAAATATCACTGTAGAAACTTCCTTTCGATTCAATTAGTTTTTCTATTCAAGTAAAGAATCATTAAAAGAAAATTTTAATTCACATTTAGTGTTCATGTTTTCTAAATTCAGTCGCTGCTTTAATAAAAAAAAATTTATAAAAAGGAAGAAATAAGTAATCGCCTTACCATCTATTTTTTAAATTTGCTTATAAAATTTATCTATTCTGCTGCATTTTCATTACAGAAATATAAATAACTATATATAGTTCAGTGTAAATTTTACATGAGGTTAAAAGCAGAAAATATCAGAATTTTGTAAAGAAAATAGTCAGTCTCAAAATAATTGTGGAAAATTATAGAGGGATGATTGTATATAGAATTGAAAATGTATTGAATATCTTTTATGACGTATTTTTATTGAACCCATCTGATATGTACCCTCAGGATATTACTGTAGATGAACAATAATGGAATCAGAAAATACATTCTGTGTAAAAAAAAGTTGGGGTATCTCTATTGATGTCGAACAAAATTTCTTTTTATAGCAATCTAAACATTGGATCATAAATAAAATACACCAAAGTTAAGTATAAAAATCCTACTATAACCTATTTCAAAATTGATAAATATTATGTAATATGCAAGAAATAATTTGATTTAGAACTATTATATAGTACTAAAATAAATTATGTTACAGAAAATTATGCTAAATATTAAAAATTCACCAGATTTTTGCCATAATTACATTATTAATATTTAATGACTATTGTAAAGTAATTTAACTATCATAATTTAGAAAAAAAAAATTTAAGATGCAGATGACAGTTATATTCAACATATATAAACTAAACAGGATGATTTTTTTTCCTTTCTCATTTGTGTTACACATTTTTAATAAACATTTTATGTTTCATTTCTTTTTTCTTTCCCTGAAACATTCATCAGCATATTGGTGAACATATTTACACAAATATATTTACAAACCATGAGTTCACAATGAAATAAAACAATTTAATTTGCTATAGGCCACATTTTTAATATAAAAATATGATTTATTCAATCTTTTTATTTATGTAAAATAAAACCCTTTATTCAGCTACATTAAAATAACTTAATAATCAATCTATAAGACTATTGTTTTATAATAACAAAACAATTTGTTTAACAAATTATTTCATGTATCAAAATCTGGAAGTATAACCATATGAAGTTTACAAACTTATGAAATATCGATCTATGAATTTATGTACTTTTATGGCCAATTATCATAGCAAACTAAAAGTTATTTAGTTAATGACATTTTAATTTGTTAAAAATTCCTTGTTTGCATAATTTTTAATATGATAGCTATAAAAGAAATATACAGGCAGTTCTCAACTTTCAGATTCTCAGATTTTTAAAAATTCACCTTTTTTTAAACATTTATGCCAATAATGAAAAAAATTTACTTCCATGCAGAATACTAACGCAAAAAGAGTTGCATGAAAATTGGTGGTTTAGGAAAAATGGTTCATAAAGGGAGGGAGGAAAAAAGATTTATCAGACATTCTTTTTTTTTATATCCAGTTTACTTGCAACTAAGAGGTGGAATTCCAAGAAATAATGAAATATACTTGATCTTTTTTTATTTGTAATATACTATTGTTGTTCTCCATTTCATGTAATGAGTTGATTGAATCTCATCCAGTGAGTACCTCTGTTAAATGAGTACTTAAATGAACACCAATGAAAGCAAGTAAGAAGCTGATAAAACGTCCAGACTTTTACAATTAAAAATATGAATGAAACCTTCATGCATTTTGACTATAATGGAATAATGTGATCCCAATACAGAATGTATAACTTGAATACATAAATTTATAAAGCCACAGTATGTTATAGAAATCTTTATAAAGAAAAAAAAAAAGAAAGACTATATTCAAGGCAAATTTATAAAGAAAACACCTGTAATCACTTAAACATGCCTCGTCAACCTCATTATATATACAGAATGATAAATACTTTAAAACAAGTGTTTGGTACATATTTTTATCTCTTACTTTCGAACATTCACAAACTCTAGAAATTACATAGAAAAGTCAAGATCTGCCTGTATTTGGTTTTAAGAAATTATAATCTATAACAATAAATTGAAGTATTTAATTAGCTATAATTTTTATAATAAAATGAAATATCTAACTATTACCTTGCCAATATATAGGAAAAATTTAATTTGATTTGATTTAAAAAAGAAAATTATAATACAGATCAAATAGTACACTTTATATCTTATAATTATGATTATATATATATTTAAAAGTTACAAGAATTTTCTGAATAGAAAAGAGACAAATTTTTTGATTTATTGCTAATATTTTGACAACTTTTCTTTTTTAATAATATAGTACTTTAGATATTTACAAATACCGTAATTCGGTACATAGTCCAGTTCCAGTCTTTCAAATTTTCAAAAAAATTCAAGAAGCTTCTTTGTATTCATGGAAATGTTTTTTGTTTTGTTATATTTATTTTGGATAGAAAATTAAAATATGTACAAAATATTTTGGTTTATTATTTTTTTTTTTAAATCTTTGTCTTTTATGAATTACTAATTATTTTAAACACAGAACAAATATATATATATATATATATGTAAGACAATAGAAAATAAAACAAATATGATATGTAAATTATAACGCTTATGTAAACCAGAAATACACAGGTGATTGTAGTTCTAAAAATTTCAGAGGTACTTGCATCACAGATTTTTTTTTAAAACTACAATATGTCGAGGTAGCCCATCTTACATTTAATGTACATTTTTAAGCTTCATTTTTAAAATTTCTGAACAAATATCGTCAAATTTTTAGAGCACAATCACCCTCGTAAAAATATCTTCTCACCCAAAAGATACTCCCCATTTTTCGGTAAATTTATATTACCTAGAATAGGAAGGAGGTTCAATATCGGTTGTTCTATTGTTTTGTAAAATTTTTTGGCGGAAGTCTTCAAGTAATTTAATGAGATATTTTCTCTTAAATCTAGAGGCTTCGATTATAACCTGTCGTATCATATAAAACTGAAGTTCCACGTTGCCATCCACTGTCTCTAACTGCTTAAAGAGTTGTTGAAAATCTAGAAAAAGGAACAAAAAGGGAAGATGTTTGGTTAGATACTGAAACTTCATTCAAAAGAAGGCAATTATATATACTATATAATGTACAAATTTTAAGTAATTGAAAACAATTTAAGAAATAAATAAAATAATAAGTTATAAAAAATATATTTAAAATTTTAATGAAGTGAAATGAACAAAAACCAATTTTCAGATGAGATAAGCTACAATAAAAAAACTTTCAATAATTTCACTTTTTAGTGCATTTGCTTTAAAAGCTATTTTTAAAAATAAACTTAGTTCATTCTTCATTAAAAGATGATTTCAATTTTTTCCCCTTTTATTGCTATAAAATAATGAGTAAAATTTCAAGAAATTTGATTTAAAAATTACAATAAAATTAGAAGATGCTAAATTTTACTCTGGCATAATAGTATCAGTTTTATAACATAATTGTAGCAATTAGTTTAAGAAGAAAAATGTTGTGAAATTATCCTTTTAAAAATAAAATTATTCATTATAAAATAATTATCTGTATAAGATTGTTGAAGCAAATCAAAATAAGTGTTTCTAAATCTTTTAGATATTTCAAATTACTTTTGTAGGAAAAAGCTATTTAATTTAGCTATTGCTAAAAGCTTTTTAATTTTACTCAACACACAAAATAAAAATTTTAATTAGAAAAACCTACGATGCTAATCATGCAATTTTTAAAAACTGCTTTGTTAAAAATCAAATTCCTCCAATTTAATAATTTTTTTTTAATTTAAACAAATTACCCTTAACTAAACGCATTTTAATTCAATAATTTATTCATGAAAAAAAAAAAACTATATAGATTTTAAAACTTACTGAGAGTTTAAAATAATTTTAAATTGCTATAATTGAAAAGTTTAATTCCAATTATATCAATAGAACACAGAAATGAAAATTTATCGCAGTGAATCATAAATTTTACTTGTTGAATGATACATGTTAAAATATATATATATATAATAAAATTTAAAAAAAACTTTGTTAGAATTTATTTGTTAATTTGAATCAAATGTTTTGCTGGATCATCTTTGTGAAGAAAAAGGGGGGGGGACCTCTGCAAGTCAGTTTTTTTTTTTTTAAGTTGTTTTCACAATTATGTTATAAATATGCCTTATCTGAACTAGTTTAAAGGAATTATAGCTACAAATTTACAGCTACATTAATAGAGGTTAAGTCAATTAACATAATATTATTTAAGCCGATATCAATTTGGCTTCAATTAAACATCCAAAGAGAAATTAGTAATAATTCTACATACTTCTGCCTGGCTTTCGAACTTCTTTAAAAAGGGCACTTCTAGTGCGTATTATTTCATCCCTATTATTCGATTCATATATAAATTTCCTATCATTTGAACCATTGAAGGCAAGGGTAGACATATCTACTTCCTGTTCTTCTTTATCCCACGAGACAACATGGTTAGTAGCATTCCTAGAATTGATGTGATTTACACCATGCATATCAGAATTGCTGTTCCAGTTGAAAAGTCCATCATCAACATGAGCTGTTAAAGGGTAAACAAAGCAGATATTTTATAATTAAAAAAGAAATAATTGTCACAAAACTATTTAAATTAACTTTTAAAACATAAAATTAAAACAACATCATGTTACTTTTTAAAACAAGAAATAAATATCTTTTGACATTATTAAAATGTGTTTATTGCTAAAAACTTTTTAATTTTTATATATTTGATAGCTAGCAAGCATTAAATAAGAAGCTTTAAAATTCCAATTTCTTTTTTAAAAAAACTTAAAAACTAAAATACTTTTTAAAAATATTTTTGTAACATTACTTCTCAGATTTAAAAGCCAAATGCAAACAATATTAATAACATTTAAAAAAAATTACAACACAAAATTTACCTAAAATTTTCTAAGAAATGAGCTTGCATTTACAAATCTTTGCCTGTCGTATACTGTTACTACTAAATGAATCATTTTTATTCTATTAAGTGTTTCTCCCATGACAGTAAAGATTTATGATACTTTTTCTATTATTTAGTACATTTTAGCCTTTGGTTTAACTGCAGCTTATTTGAAGAATAAATGGAGGTATTTATTCAAAATTAATCAATTTTGTGTTAAGCTGAATTTATGAAGAATAAATATTTATGAAACTTTGAAATTTCAGTTTATGAAACTAAAGGCATTTGCTAAAATGCCATTTATAAACATTTTGTAAGACATTGTCTTAGAAAGAAATTATCATTGATCATTTTTGGCAAGTGAAAAAATCCCTATAAGATAAAATTCCTTACAAAATATTTTTCACGATTAAAAAAAAAATTACAGAAACAAATAAAAATAACATACAAAGAATAGGAGCCTGTTTCTCTTTTTCAGGTAAACTCAATTCATCATCTGTATCTTCAGCAGGAATAACAGATAATGGAATGACATTGCTAGTAGGAGTAGGACTCTGAGGCCTCCAAACCGGAAAATCTTTCGGAAGGGGGCCAGGTTTTCGTTTCATCCGAGGAGAACCTACAGGAGAATCCATAATCCTCTTCTGGCCACGCATAGGAGAGTTTCCACCTCCACCACCGCCACCCACTAGATCAATATCTGCTTCATCCACCATCATTCTCTAAAAAATACATAAAAATGTGTCTTTTTTTGCTTTTACAATCTAGACCTAGTAGTGCATTGCTATATGCAAGCAGGGATGGAACCATCATAAGAACCATACCAAAAAAATTTAAGAAAATTAATCTGTAATTCCATCAAAAATATTTTAAGTTTTACTTTTTACCATTATCTGCTTGACATGTTAAGATTTTTTGAAAACAATTATTTGAAAAGGTATTTTATAATCTTTTCAATACTCGTCATTAAATAACTTAAAATAATGATATTCAAATAGCAAAATAAGGATTAAATAAAAAATGAAGTGAATAAAGTATGGAAATCACCTTGTCTATTTTGAAAGGATTACCAAACATATGTTGACGAACAGGTATAGATTCAATTTCTCTTAGAGGTGGAGTAATACGCTTTAAATATTCCTGGTAATTTCCCATCTGTCCCACAGGAAGACTGTGCATTTGATCTAAATAAGAAAGAAATATATATATATGAATCACGAACAAAAAACCTAATTCAATAAAAAAAAAAGTAATTATAAATTACCTGAACAGAAATAATTAAACGTCTCAAAAACCATTCAAAATATGTACTTTGCCATGACAATGTTTAAACTTTAAGATACATACTACATTTAGTATAACAATTGTGTTAAACATGAATGCATAATTAAGCAGTTTTAAATCTATGCATTCATATGAAACCCAACTGTACTGGAGCATCTTTTAAAAACGAGAATTGAATAAATATTTTATTGATTCTTTAAGAATAAAGTGCTTAGTGAAAGGTCTTTCTTTGGCCTTTTAATCAGTCTGAAATATGAACTTTTGAAATGTTTAATATTCATCATTTAAATCCAAATAATTTATTGTACCATAAGAAAAATTTGTTATTCATTAATCAACTGTAAAGAGCATTTCATATGCAGATTAAAGAAAAAATAAACCTACTTTATAGAATTCTTAACTGATTGTCTAATTTATTAAAACTATTAAGTGTGTTAAATAACCTAATACAATGATTTTCAAACTTTTGTTTCTTCATGCAATCCATCAAAGTATTTAAAAAGCATTAAGTCAAATATTAACAATCCTATTTAGTGAAATATTAACATTTAAAATTAATTAGCCGTTTACATTAAAGCATTTCAAGTTACATTCTTGAGTAAAAATAAATAAATTATTGAATAAAACTAAATTTAAAAGCATTTATTATTTGATTATAACTCTGGTATTGATGAGAAGCCATAATTTATGCATTTATCCCATAACATTTTCCCCACACATAAACTTTCATTCTAGTTTTTTAATTAACTTGACAAAGGAAAAGAAAGAAATCATTACAGATTAAAATATTAAATGCATGTTTTGCAATAATTTAAGAAAATGGTTTGATCCTTGAAAAACAGTACCTGGAAAATGTTAAAACAATAGTTAAATTGGTTTTCCTCCATAACAAGTCATTATACATATTAGGACAAAATCTAAGAAATGTAGTAACAAGACAGAAACAAAATGGACAAGGAATTTGTCAGAAACACAATCAGTTTGTATAGGAAAGCCATAAAATATACATTTTCATATGTTTCCAAGTTAATTCCATTAAGAGAGTTGCCAAAAGATAAAAAAAATAAATTGATTAAAGATAAGAAACAGAGGGGGAGAAAAAGGTACAAATAGTTGCTGCAAAAAAGCTGAAAATAATTGCATATACATCCAAAAAAAAAATGGCACACATTACAAAAGCAGATCAAAATGAAAATGTACAAATATAAAAATACAGTGCAAGATATAAATCATTCAAGAAATCAATGAAACACCCATAGCAAAATAATTACAAGTTGAAATTATCATTAAGGAATATATATTCTCAGGACATTATTGATAATGTTATTTCTGCCTTGCATGCATGGATCCAAATCAAAGCATATCTAATGGTATATTCCAATAATATACAAGAACCATAATTTCTTCAACATAGAAGCTACAAGGAATAAAACTAGCCTATGATAATTTTACAGTGTAGTTGTTTTTCATAAAATTTAAGTCAAATGACTACTGATTTACAATGAGCATCCGATAAGAAACAAGATGTTTTGTTTATTGCTAGAAAACTCTGAAACATATCATGGATATGATGGAACAGTAATTGGGGAACCAATACAACAAATAATTGGTCTGTGAAGTTTGAATATGAAAATTTTTTACCAGCTGCTAGGACATCTCACACCAGGTAATTAGCAGAGCGAGATGATGGATGGACATTTTTTTTTCTTTTTGATAAAAGAACTGTGGAAAAATATCCAGTAACAGCAAGCAAATAAAATAAGCTGTTAAATTACAAATTTAAAATGTAGTGGCTTATAAGACTAAAAGGCGTTTTTACTAATTATTGTACCAAAAAGCATGTTTGCGAAATAACTAAAGATTAGCAAGTGCCGATGAATATTTTGTTAATAATAGATATGCCTCAAATTTTGATGTGTGTTTTTAAAAATGTAACTATTAAAAATGGAGTGATTACTAGTTTTGACCAATTATTGAAGAAAGATTGTGAATATTATGCTAATCATGATAAAAAGATTTGCATTGTGCAATGTTTATGTTTATATCTATATGCACAATCAATGAAAACAGAAATTTATCCTATTATAGCGAGTCATCTATGCAACTAAAAGCAAATGTAATATTTTAGATGACAACATACCTCTAGCAATAATTTTTTTCTACATTTTCCAATTAATGTTTTAATATATATTTGAACATTTATAAAAACAAGATATTGCTTTAAAAATAAAACCAAAAATATTTAATAATAAATTGCAATTTTTTGGCCGAATTTTAAGTAGACTACATATATTGGAATCATTATAAGTCTTTTATTTAATAACATTTATTTTAGAAGAATTTTACAAGCATTCTAGCCTTCTATTATTCTAGTAAGTTCTATTATATGTACATTTTTGTATTAATTTAAATTTTTTTTATATCAAGTACCTTTATTATATACTAACAAACTAAAAGTCAACCCTTAAAACAGATAAAATAAAATTTTTTACAACTTTTCAACATGAAACAAACATATTCTATTTGCAACTTTTATAAAAAAAAAAAAAAAAAAAAATTTCCACACATGCACATAATTATAAAGAGAAGGGGGTTCTTTATAATATGCAAATTGCAATGACAAATTACTTCATGCTTTCCTCAAGCTATCACTTTTCTCTATCACCATATAGAAAGAGCAATAAATTTTCTTTAATAAAAAAACATATATAAATTATTTTAAATTAAATAAATTATCTTTCATGCAGGGCAATTATTAAAATAGCCATGAATTTCAAAATTAAAAACTTATGTAATGGCTATGTATATTAAATAACTTTTACTTCACATTTTATGTTAACACAACATCAGTATTTCATGAAATTTCAATATTTATAACCTTTAAATGTGTCATATATTAAATGGCAAATATGAACTTAAGTAGATATTGTAAAAATATCAGTTTTCATGTTTACCTACATTAAGAAAATTTCTTTATGCATTTGAACTTTTGATAAGTATGTATGGTAAACTAACTGATTTGTCTGTATGATAAAATGAATAATCATCTTTTAAATAATGTTAATGTATTGGAATCTTTGTTTTAAAGGTTTTTCCTCCTAACAAAAGCAAAAAAAAAAAAAAAAAAAAAGAAAAAGTAATAAATCTTTCTAGAAATTAACTTGATATGTATGTGTGTTCGTATTTTCGCACATCAAATTTTGCCTCGTTTTCAAAAAATCCCAAGAATATTTGATGTTGAGTTCAATGTCAAGTAGAAGTTACAACGCAATAAAGAAAATTCTTTGTTACAAAGTAAAGTAAGCTAACCTTCATCTTGAAGTCGTGTATATCGCAACGCACACTGGAGATAGTTAGACCTCATCCGGGCTAACTGATCCAGAATACTATTTCGAGGAATATCGTATGCATTTCTGTAACTTTCATTTTTAATTTCTTTGTCTTTAATGTATAACACAAAAACATTAAAATCATTTAGATCGTTTTTTAAAGCATTGAATCTATCATTCATAACTAAATGCGGAGTCAGATTCATTTCTGTCAATTTAGTGGCTGGGCCAAAAGGCCGCTGAGGTGCAGGATTTACGCGAATCCCCTCGGACAAAGTCTTTTTCGTGCCAACTGAGGATATAAGTTTTTCAAATTCTGTTTTAGCCTAAAAAATAGATAAAAATGTTAGAAACAATTGAAAGTATAAAAAGGCAAGTACAATTTAAAATTTAAGATTGCAAGAGCAGCTTTTATTTTTTGGAAGAGTGTGCATAACCCAAGAAGAAAAAAACAAAAACAAAAAACACAATGAAGTCCCAAGCGGAGAATAGCAAGCTATATTCTCTAAATAGAAGCAGGATAGTGTGCAGCTGAAAATACTAAAAATAAATCAAATAAAAGCTCACACTGACCTGATTTTTAAGTCTTTTCAAATAGTTGAGGACACTATAGCTCAGACAGTTCTCCATGGTATCCGGCACAAGATTAGGAGCACCCATTCTTTGAAGAGCTCGCTTTAATGGCTAAAAAGTTAAAACAAGGCCATTTTATTAAAACTTTTTAAAAAAAAAAAGAACTACTCTAAAGACCTTTTAATTTGGATACATAATAAAATATTAGTATGGTAGAATATCAGGAAATTAAGTATAAGTTAACAAATAGAATTATATTATAAATATTATTTAAGGCAAACAAATTCAACAACTTTTTTTAGTATTTTTATAATTTATTAGTATAAAATACCAGGTATCGAAGTGTTTCATTTGAAATCTTTTTGGATGAAAATTATTTTCAAAAATTAGCCAGTCATGAAAATATTTCCAGTTTTGTGTATCATAAAAATAAATAGAAAAAAAGTGACTTCATATTTTATGCGTCACTTGATTAAAAACTTATTAAAAATTACTTTAACAATTAATGTAGGTAAAGAATATTAAATTTTTAAGATTTTTTTTATGGGCAACTTCAATAAGAAAATTTAAAAAATTGTTTTAAAAACATTAAATTAAACACAAAAAGAAGCAGAAATATCAAGACAAAAAATAAGTAAAATTGTTTAAATGTGTTGAAACCTTATTTTTCTTTTTAATAGTCAATGAAATAAAAATGTAAGAATATTATTTTAGTTATAAAAAATTAAAGTTTCTCTTTTAAAGAAATTAAATTCATATAATAATTGAGCAAAATATTTCCGAAATTTTAAGATGGGGACCATATTTCTGTAATAAAATATATAATTTTATAACAAACATTAATAAAAATTCTTAAAAACTAAATTAATAAAAAAACTGTTCCATTATGTTTTTAGAAAAGTAATTTTAAATAAATGACAGGCCATAAGAGTTTTGGTTTCTGTATTTTTGAACCAACATAAACAAATTTACAACTGCATACTGTTAATAAAAGTTGCAGAGTTTAATTAAGTTAAGCGAGTACACTTCTTTTACTTCTTAACTTATTTTTTTGTTTTACACACATAACAGCTTTGACTATTGGAATAATTATTCACCATTATTTTTGGAGGTGTTAATGCTGTAAAAAGCAAAGCATTAGAACTTTATTATTTTATATTACTCTTAAAAGTGAATTTTGTCAAATATTTAAAGTTAAAAAGAAAAGGATTTCAAAAAATACAAAAAAGAAAAAGATTTTGTTTTAACTTGTGAAGCTGTTAATTTTAATAAGAATCTTAAAGAACATGTAGAAATAAATTTTTAACTCAAAAATAAGATTTTTGAAAAGAAAAGTAAATTGAGACACATACAACATACATGTAATTATCAAAGAATTTCCGAGACTAACCATTAAAAAAAAATAAAGGCTAACAATTCTGAATGAAAATTTTACATTTTCATTCAAAAGTTATTAAGTTAACAAAAAGATTTTTAATACTTACAGATGCATAATACAAAGGCATATTTTTTAAATAATTGTCAAATTGCTGTTTCCACTCTCTGGTTGCTTTACACCGATGCACTTTAAAAAGATCATCTACAATGGATTAAAATAATTGCTATACTTGCCTTGAAATAAAGATAACTTTAAATATTTATTTATTGAGAAAAATGCATTAAACATTTTACATTTAATTATAGTTTTACTTGATGTATACAATCTTATTTAACAATCAAATTTGCTATCCAATTCATTCAATTCAATGAATACAAATAGCAAAGATTATACAATTAAAAAAATTATCTAAAACTGTAGTAAATTCCAATTAAATAATACACATTGTTTTAAAGCAGTTACAAAAATCTTATGACCATTATTCAAAACAAGATCTCATGATTGTTAATGAAAAACTGTTATCTTCATAAGCATTTTATAGCTAACTATTAAGTGATGATTGAAATTGTCATTTGCAAAATCCAAGCAGTGAATACCAAATTTACTATACTATGGTTCACTTAGAACTATTTCCTATATAGGTACAGAGAAGTTAATGACTAAAAATAACTAGTTAATAATCTGCTAAATTATTGCAAGATAATCATGTTGGCAAAATATTATTCAATTATATAACAATATATCAAAGTAAAACTTTTACAAGAAATAAAAATTTTTTAGATCGAAACCTTCAATATTACAAATAACAGATAATGAGAGTAATGCAACTTTTGAAATATAATTTTGTAACAATACATACCTAATAAAGGTAACAGAACAGGATAGTTATAAGGCATAACAAATAAATTGACACAGGTTAAACTGGTACTAGCTTTCAGATATCCAAATGGGTGGTCCACCTCACTGTTCTTATAACTATTACTTACAAATACCTTGAACATAAAAAAAAATTAATTAATAAAAGAGTTTAATTTTGATTTAGTAAAGTATAAGAATTACGCAAATAAAAATGTTCTAAACATTAATTTACCCCCCATTTTGACGAATTTTTGGGACTTGGGAGCCCCCATAACTTAATGCCTTTTACTGAAAGTCTCCCCTCAATTTTGCAGTAACATAGCCACCTACTCTCTCCATCTCAAATTGCAGTGAATTTTTGTCATCAAATATTGAGACATTTATAACTATTATACGTATATTATCTCATTATAGTAATAATTACAGGAGGAAAAAAAAAGGGATTTGCCAGAACCACACAACTGGTATTCAGTGTAATCTTTTTCCTTTCAAGATACAGTGACATTGATACAATTACATCAATCAAATGAAAAGAATAATGAAATAATATCCTAACTGAAGTTATTCATGAATTTACCATGCCTGCTAATAAAACAAAAAACAAAGTTATTTAGCTTTTGGAGCAGTATAAAAGCACCAAAAATGGTGGGACATTTCATTGCTTTATACACAGTAGAAGAATAGGTGGAACTTGAAAAAGTATAATTTAGATTGTATTTAAAAAAAAAAAAAAAGCAAAACAAGTAATCATTTGTTTTTAGCTACTAAATTTATAAACATGGAATTGTGAAGTAACAATGTCATTTTTAATACCTTTTTTTAAACATTTCCAGCCATTTATATTCTTTATTAGTCCATTACAAAATATAAAGTTAGACCACCAATAGTGTTAGGAAGTTGGCAAGCAGTCAAATTTGACAGATTAAAAAAAACAATACATCATCACAGAGAAAGAAATATCATTAAGAAGATATTTTTTTTAGTTGTAATAAAGAGAATTTTAATTTTTAATAATTAAAAATTTTCGATCGCACAATATTAAATGAAAAACAAGAAGAAAAAAATCTGCATTGACTATTATATTTTTTTCTTTCTAAGCAGCTTCCGTTTTTAAATTGGATGTTTAACATTCCAATTATAATTGATAAGCATACACACTTTAAAACTTACTATAATAACAAAACCATTTTTAACACATTGTAGACTGAAGAAATACATGAATATATCAAAAGTTAACAATTTTCTGTTCTTGGTGGGGGTTTTATGGGAATATTTATGAAGCAAATATAAATTTATGCTAAACAAATGCTATTATGGCTTTATTATACAAACTTATTTTCTTTCTAAAAAATTCCTTGACCGTTCTCTTTTCTATTTATTTTTTTGCTTTAGTGTAGTTTTTTTGTTTTTGTCTTATATCTATATATACCATAGAGTCAACTTCAATAAAAGGAAAAACATGATCCCCGAAAATAGATTAATGTTAATAAGTTTATAATCTATTTAGAAAAATATTATTACCTGCCATGCTACAGTTGGTTGCTTGCGAGAAAGAATGTATTGTGTGAGTGGACTAGGCTCCAGCTCATATTTATCAAAAGGAAGGTTATCTATAACCATTGGTTCACTATTTACACAGCTAAATTTCACTATGGGATGAGCAGTCCTTGGAGGCTATAAAAAGTAAAAACTTTTATAAGATAAAGGAGAATTTTATAACATCAATCGCATAAGTAAGTTTATCTATGTTTTACATACAAGCAAGTTAGAAAAATGTTTAGCTTGAAATTATTAAATTAATCACAAGATTACATTATTATATAATGAATTACAATTTAATTAAAAAATTGTATATATTGTTATTTAAAACACACACACACACACACACACAAAAAAAACATTTTAATTTGAAGTTCTGAATTGATAAATGCTTCATAAACAAAAAATTTTCTAATAAAATTTAATTAGTATTTTTCTTTGAAGAAGGAAAGGAGAGAAATAATTGAAATAAAAAGACTTCATGTTCATAAATTACATTACGCTTTTATTAAATAGTAAGATTGTTTGTGTTTTGCTTTAATTTCAAATTTTATATTAACTTAGAATTATAAAATACTGCTATTAAACATATTATTTCTATAACTTATCATTTTTATTTCTTGGAAGCACACAATTAAGTAGACTTAATTCCAATAGCTTATGAGAACAATGTCATAGGCATAATTATAACGCCATGGGCATACTACGTCTTTCTCCTAAATTCAACAACTACTTAGAGTATATTTAAAACAATAATAAATAAGTAATATGAATAATATTAAGTAAATAATACTAAGTACTAATTAGATAATAAAAAGTAATAAAAACAATTAAAAAGAAAGGGGAAGACAAACACTAAAAAATTAGGTACTTATTCCTTACTTATTATTATTAGATTAAAAAAAAAAAATATTCAATTATTGATTTTAAAATTTAATTTTAATGGAAATAATTTATTTATAAAATATGTTATTCTGCAAAACTCATCAATATTAATGTACAGAATTTCAGCAGAAATTTGTCACCAGAATATATACTAAGTATATTATTTTTATATTTTCATAAATTACTTTCCCCATTGTTTTAAGAAAAATTTTTCTTCTTTTGAAGAAACAAATAATGAATAAATAGGCAAAAATAACTATTTTTTTTATATGTTACGCAGAAATAAAAATAAAAAAATACAAGTAATCTGTAATCTAAATAAGAATCATTCAGAAACTGCATCACTAACATAATAAAATTTAAAAATCATGCATAAAGACCTTTTTAAATTATATTTGGAATCTTTTTGCTGTAACCTTAAATATTGAAGTTTAGTTAATACTTCATTTAAGGCTAATTAGATTGGGACCTACAGTTTAACGTGGATTCTGAACCACTAACATCCATGCCACTGCCAGGATTCCATGCTATGTAGAAGCCTAGATTTTCACCAAAATAAATTTTATACATAATGAAACCATACAAACAAGGAGAGATTATTATTTAAAGCCTAATATAATTTTTAGCACATATGTCTTCAAAAAAATTTTTTTTGCATATATACAGATATATGGTTTATTTAAAAATACTTACCAAAGCTGGACTTCCAGGATCCGGCCAAAACGATTCAGGTATTGGCCAGTGTCCCACAGTATATCCTTTCTGTGCTGACCTCTGTACATATATTAGTTTTCGACAAGATTGCCATGTGTTATTACCAGATGGATACAAAGGAGGACTAACCCTTCCATTATTCAAGCTGGTTTGGGTAGGATGCAAGCTGGGTGAGCCAGGCTTATGATTATTTCTGTCATCTAATAAAGATATTTCTGAAACAGATTAAATAGAGGCTAATATATTTTACTGTGCAAAAGAAAAAGGCAACTTTCAGCATTTATTTGTGTTCAGCACAAGGTAAAAAATATATAATGTCAGACAATTGAGCGAGACAATTTATTTTAAAGCACTTAGAAAAATTGGATTTTACATATTAATCTTCATCTAATTTCAAAATGTTCTCAAAAAAAAAAAAAAAATTAAGTTTTATAAAAACATTCAACAATTTTATTGAAATCTTTAGAATATTTAGCTTTCTGATAAATTAATTAGATAACAAACTGTTTAACATTATGACTTCTAATAAATAAATGAGTTTCATGATATGCAATGTTAAAAATAAATCATGCATCTGAAAGAATCCTTTTAATAGTTTTTTATTTGTGGGAATCTTTTATGATAAATTATGTATTGATTCTAAAATTTTAGAATTTATGCAGTAAAAAAAAAAAACAATAGAACATAAAGCTTTTAAAAACAAACTAAAAAATTAATCCACCTTTTTTTCAAGGTTAGAAATGTTCTGATAAAAATTTGTAATTGGAAAATTTATAAATACACATCAATTTAAACAACTATATAATATTTTTATGAAACATAAAAAATTTTCATTTAAGTATAACTGTATCTCTTGTTACTTTGAAATTGTTATCTTGAAATAGTTTTTAAAATTAAGATGGAATTTTTTTTATTTATTTATAATTATTTTTTGTACCCTTAAACAGTGCACGGTAGTGGTGCTTACCTTTTACAAAGCTTTATTTTATTTCATATAATTATTCAAATGCATTTTAAAAAATGGCAATAGTAATGGAACCTTTTGAAAAATTTTACCATTAAAGCATGAAGTCATGATTTCCTACGTATAATAATACATTTTGAATTTCTTAATGATTGTTATTCAAAATCTACAATTTCAAAGTCAGGTTGTTAGTATACAAAATAAAAATGAGATTTTCTCCTCGGAAAGAAAGTTTAGTCACAAGGTATTTCCTGAAAAAAAGAAAAGCTCTTAAAATGGCAAACCTGAAAATCTTATTCAGGTATCTTTCAATTCATTTCTCCAATTACATCTTGTGCAGGTTCCATTCTCTCCATCTGGATAAACAAAATTTTTATTATAGGTGAATACATATTGTTTGTCTGAGAAGAGAACACTTCAACCCATATGCTCCAATAATAAAATCATCCTCAATCTTCCTTGTCCCATTTTGTAAATACAGAAAAATTGTGGATTTATAATAATAAGAATTTTTTTTAAGGTTACAATTGCATTAAATTTTGGTAACTATGTGAAAAATTCGTCAATCATTCAATTCAATCTCTAAATCGCATCATGATCAATTCCCAAATGTATTTTTTTTTAACAAATACATTCCCCAAATGTATTTTTATAACAGTTCTCTTCACAGACAGCAGCTATTAAGTAAAAGATTAATAGATAGGGACTTCTTAAACTACAGGCTATAACCAAATAAGAGAAATTTGATAACCAAAATGCTGAAACTAAATTATTAAAATATTATATAAGACGTATATGAATATTTATCAAATTCTGATCTAAAATATCTTAATTGATACAACATCTTATGCAATATTCTTACTTATTTTAAGTTGCAAAATATCGAACTGATAAAATTTGTATAAATTTTTTCCATAGTCTTATCTTATTTACTTGACTGTTCACTTTTTGGACAGCTAGGAAGAAAAAATTCAACAGAATAATTGTTTTTACTGTGAAAGCTTACAAATCTTTTCCCCCCATGATGAAATAAGTAAATGAATGTGTGTATACCATTCTAATTTCTTCCTTGCTTTTAATTACACAACAAATAAATTATAAAAATGTCTAGCATATAAAAAAAATATTAATGTTCATTGGTAGAAGGATTTGTTTCTATTATTTCACAATGAATAACCACATGCATATAAATAATTTATATATATTCCAGAGCTAAAACTGTAATACAGAAAAAGGATTAAACAATAGTAATATACTAAGCAAGTTTTCAAGAATATCTCAAGTGGCAATCCATTTGAATCTAAGAGTATAAATAAATGTCAAATATATAATGAAATTTTATAACAAATTTAACAGAAAAAAATCTAACATTCATTCTCGAAATTAAAGCTGGTATATAATTAAGAAGCAATTGGTCATTAAGCATTATCATTACTTAATGTAAATATAGATAAAAATTTATTTACCTTCACCATTACCGCCATTAACAGGAAGTGGGTCAGGACCTATTTTTTCAAAATTAATTACAACTCCTCCCTGAAGTTTTTGAACTAGTGATTCCAAACATTGCATTAACATTCTTTGAGATATTACAGCATATGAACGACCTGTAAAAGTTTCACAATAAATAATATTACTTGAAATGATTTCCTACATATAATTTGCATTGATATATAACCAACCCATAGACCTAATTTTTAGCCAAATTAAAGATCTTAAAAACAAAGGGTGATTCACACCTGTTCTGCGAATCAGTTTTACTGCATTTAATGCTATAATTATATATATAAAAAAAAGTATTTAAAATTAAAGACAGCAGGAACCAGGGAAAGAAAAAATGCTTTAAGAATTGTAGTAGGAACAAGAACATTTTTTTGCAGCAGTTTAATAATTTTCATATTTATACTAGAGATTTATTTATCAGTATCACAGTTAATTATTAATTTGGCTTTTTTGTTCAATGCTTTTAATTTTTATTTACAGATATTCATTCTAGGTCCTTTTTATTCACTATGAAGAATTATCAAATTAAAATCTTGTGATTTTGTGGTAATGAAAATAATAAATTCATAACAAAATTCAATGTGATATGTATAGTTGTAAGTACGCATGTGTATAAATTTATTCATGGATATGCTGTATATATATCCCAGTTTGTAAGTGTAATTTTGTATCTGTATTATGTATATGTATATATGTTGGCACATATGTAAATCTGTGTTTATACAACTGTCTGTGTGTTTATGTATGCACAGGCATGCAAACACAGGCGCGCACACACACATAATCAAACACTTTCACTCATAAGCATAAATAAATATAATTCACATACACATTATGTATACAAACATACCTACCATATACACATACAAATGCAGACATGTATATTATACATGTACACACCTCTATGCACACATATATACAAACTTATCTATCACACATACATGCTTATACACAAGAATAAATACAAACATTCTCACCCTCAAATCCACTTGCATACATATTCACAAGCTTATAGCCACACCTATCAATATATTAATCACACACATTTTCTAACCAGCAAATTCATACACACAGAAAATATATATAACATATACATACATAGTTACAAACTAACATACATATGTGTACAGTCCAACCACTGATAGTAAATAGAGTGGCAAGCATCCAAGTTCGACAGATTAAAAAAAGAATGCATTCATAAGAAAGGAGATGTCATTTAGGAGAGATTCTTAACTACAATAAAGCAAATTTTGAAACTACTTTTCATGCGAATGCATAAAATCCCACATTCACATTAAAAGTAGTTTAAAAAATGAAATTCTTTTTTTTAAATACTTTTTGAACGAGTTACAGCATATAAAATAAAAAATTTTTAATTTAATTTGCTTTAAATACACAGAATAGAATAGAAGTTAGAAATAGTTTGAATAAATCATTTTACTTTTCTTGCTATTAAAATACAGTTCAATTTTATAATTTGGAAACTTCAAATTACCATTTCAGAGGATAAAATTAATTTTTACACTTGAATTCAAAACAAATGGCAAAAAACTCATTCATTAATATTATAATCAAGAAGCTTTATTATTTTTTTTCAAGGAATTCCTTTTATTCCAATAAATTGTAATATATAGCTCTGATCCATATAATATACATTTGCTACATCTGAATTAATTATGCATTTATTTTACTTGAACTTTTCTTTATGCACCCATCAAGAAGCATTTAGAATAAAATGTTTAACGGTGAAATGCTTATTAATAAATTTTAGTTGAAAATTACATATATTAAATTATATGAAATATTTTAATTGTTCTGCTCACGTATAAATTCAAATAGGAGTAAGAATACTTAAAAAAGAATTTTTAGACCTTAAGAAATCTCTTTACCTCCAGTGACTTCACACATGGCATCTACAGGCGAATGATCAGAAGGTACAACAGCACTTGGTTCTCTATCTGCTGGTGGAATTCCTGTTAATCTTAGGACTAGAGAGAATAGACGCTGATCCCATCGAAAAGGCTCTTTAGTGAGTTCAGACCCAGGAACAGACGAGTGCATGGGTAGATTCAGCTAAAATATCAATGGCTTGAATTATTGTTAATATTACTTATATTAGAATTAATGTTTTTAAAAAGAGGGAGGCACCAGTATTATTTTTTACTTCAAGTTAACTTAAAAATCAGATACAGATTATTATAGAAAACTCAAATTATAACTTTTGTTATAATGCTGAAGATAAAAATATTTGAAGTGAAATAGTCACATTTACCACATTGAAGTGTAATTTTTTTTTTCTTATTTGTGACACACACACGCAAACATGCACACACACACGCAAACATGCACACACATGTAAACACACACACACACGCAAACACACACAAACATGCACACACACTCAAACACGCACACACACTCAAACACGCACACACACTCAAACACGCAAACACACACACGCAAACATGCACACACATGTAAACACACAGACACAAACATGAACACACAGACACAAACATGAACACACAGACACAAACATGAACACACAGACACAAACATGAACACACAGACACACATGAACACACATGTAAACACACACACACACTCAAACATGCACATGTAAACACACGCAAACATGCACGCACACTCAAACATGCACACACATGTAAACACACACGCAAACATGCACACACACGCAAACATGCACACACATGTAAACACACATACACACTCAAACATACACACTAACACGCACACTCAAACATACACACTAACACGCACACTCAAACATACACACTAACACGCACACACTCAAACATACACACACTCACGCACATCAAACATACACACACTCACGCACACACTCAAACACACACACTCAAACATACACACACTCACGCACACACTCAAACATACACACACTCACGCACACACTCAAACATACACACACTCAAACATACACACACAGGTATTTTGTCAAAATCACATTTTATTAAATATAGCTACATTACAATAAGAGAAAACAATGCTTTATAAATCACCCTTAAGTAAGCAAAATGCGTTTACATTTTTTTTAGTCATAGCTCAACAGTGACAATTTTATTTTTACCACAGCCACTGCTTGAATCAGTGACATTTTTTGGAACTGTGAAGCGATTGCTTAATTAATATTTATGTTATGAAACTTAAATAAAAATGTATACCGTAGAAATTTAATTAAACAATGAGCAATCAGTTTCATTGTTTTAAGAAATTAAAAGCCTTAGGCTCTTAAAAGTAGGAAGAATTAGTGTTGGCTAATTTTTCTATTCTAATTCTAGTGCTGCATGGATAATTTTTGGAAAAGGTTTTAAAACAATTTAATATTTGTCACATTTAATACTTTTAATTAGTAAACATTTCATTATCATAATTATATACTAAAAATATACATTAATATAGTTAAAAGTATACCCCAATTTGTATCGCACTTAAAAACTAGATCATCACTAATACATTAAGTTGGTTGGCTTGGGTTTAATACCACAAGGACCAATTTTAACTAAGCTGACCAAAAAAAGTTTTAAATTTCATTAAGGCCAGCAGCAAAATCTAGTTACAAAAGAAGTAATAAATCAAGTCATTCATTAATCATCATCAAATAATATATATAAAAGATAATTGTATATGTATAAATTAAAATATTTTTGACATTCGTTACTAAAAGGCATAATTTAGCTACAATTTCTATCCATTAAAATGAATTACAATTGCTTATTATCAATCTTACTTCATCCTGAACTCCAAGGGTATTAGTAAGGTGACCCCCATCTGTAATCAGAATGATGATCGAAGGTTCTAAATAAAATGGACACCTGCCCTGACCATATGTATCTATGCCAGTTTGCATACGATTGATATTCAGGAGGTCCAGAGCAGACTTAAGGGCAGCTCCAAGAGTACTCATGCCTATTGCCTGAAGGTTTTTCAATTCTGTCATAAAGGTAGCAAGGCTTTCCTTCCATCCTGCCTGAATAAATTTTTAAAAAAATTAATAATCTCAAATAGAGAATTATGTTACAAGAATAATCCCTGGAAATGATTAAAACTTTTTGCTTTTGTTAAACATGATTAACAATTGTAATAAGGAAAGAGCCGACTTCATGCATTATAATTATCGACTTTACGCATTATCAATAAATGAATTTATAAAAGGAGGTACCTAATTTATAAATATGAACAATATTATTTTCAAAACTATGTAAAACAATTATATGTGACAAAAGAATAGAATAAGTAATAAAATTTCTTCATTTAATTTTTATTATTCCATACTTTACACACATACTTTTTCCACTTTAGTTTTAATTTTATTTTCTTTACTTATCCACATATGATAAACCTGTAATAATTTTAAAGCTTCAACTATTAATAGCTTAAGTCTAATACTGATTAAGTTTAATAATTGTTAACAGTTGAATCTTTAAAATTTGTATAAATATAATAGAATTTTAAATCATAAGTCCATTCTTTATTATTATTACTCATAATACAACAAAATTTTAGTGATATACAAAAATTTAATATTAAATATTTCTATTCCTATAATTTTCAATAATAGATAGTAAAAAATAAATAAATAAAATAAACCATTTAGATCAGAAGAATTACAGAGCTGTGATAGACTTTAGTTTACTTGTTTCAAACTTTATTCTTAAACATGAAAATAACTGTTTTAAATTTATTAAATTTTAATTGACTCTTACCTTTATATTTCCAGGTGGTTCTTCAAATGTTAAAAGCATATATCTATCACCTCTGCTGGCTGAATCTCTTTGTCTTATCTGTAAAAAAATTAAAAGTCAAATTAAACTTTAAGACTGTTAATTTTTTTAAATGTTATAAATTGAATAAAAATAAATGCACTTTGTGGAAGTAATTATAAATCTGACAAAAATTTTATAATACATTTTTTTTTTTTTTTTTTTCTTTTACTAGTCACATAAAAAAAATTTGGTGATTTACCATAAATTAATAAAAAGTGCCCGTTAGGAACTTAATAATTAATACAAAAAAGTTTAATATCAATATATTAATATCCCTTATCGATGCGTTAATTAAACGCAAGTATCTTGTTACACTTTATTTAACATGGAAAAAAAAAAAAAAAAAAAAAGACTCAAGAGGGGCAGAAGGTACGGTGCGCTCATACCGAAACTTCTACTACAAAGGTAATTTCAAGTCATGAATATCGTAGATACCTTAATAAACCGTTCAACGGCATCTTTCGCGACATCTAATAAAGTTGGTCTCGCTCCCAGGTAAGTTCTCTGATTCATAGACGCACTCGTATCTATTAGAAATAATATGATAGTCATTTTCACAAAGAAAATTTTAAGTAAAAAACTTCGCGTTGCACTGCTCACAACTTCTTAACCCTACTATGCAAGCATATCCTATCAACTGAATGTATTTACGGGAGGAGCTCATGGGCTATCTTCCTTCTTTTGTGCGCGCGCATTATTTTGTATGCGCATCTATCTGCGCAGAACCGCGATGGTCTATGGTGGTCGGGTGGTTAATGTCTGTAAACGTTGTTAGCAGTCGACTCATTTCTACGATTCGTATCGTTTGAATAAATTTTTAAAAAAAATTTGAATTGAAGATTATTACTTTATTGTTGCACTACCAATCTGCCAGAAAAACTAATGATATACACGAATATAAACGAATATAAAATTTCTGAATCCTCATTTTTTTTTTTTTTAATTTTTAACTTTTACGAGGGACAAAAAAGGCAGAGAAAAAAAGTTTCTACAAAAGCTGTTTGAAGTAAATGTGTTAAACCAATTTCAAGTTTTATTAATATTTACTTTTGTAAATTATTCACTAACATTCATAAATCTGGCATCATTTTTTATATAACAGCTTATTCAATTCCTTCTATTAGCTCACACTCTCCCTATCTATATCTTGTTCACATTTTCAATCGTTCATAAAATACTTTTTATTCATCCACTCGAGTTCAAATACATTTTTTTTTTTTTTTGAACTTGTAGTGGATGACACTGGATGTTAATTCAGTTTTTTCAAATATTAATTCAGTAATTAAATTTAATTCACTAATTTCAGTTTTTTTTAGATTTAAGTTGCATATATCTACCCATAGATGGCGCCAGATAAACTTAAAAAATGAATAAAAATTATTTGTAAAGGACTTTCTGCAATATAGTGACAAAAAAGTAGGAGTTGACTTAAAAAAAAATTTTTTTTTTAATTACTTGTTTTTGTTTTAATTTAAGTTCTGTAATTCTAATGGAAGCAATGAAGTAAAACATACTATGCAGTAATTCACTGCTTTTAAAATCCTATTTTAAACCTAACATGAGATCTATCAACTTTGAAAGCTACCATAGACTCACGAATTATATAAACTTTTTCGATCATCATAATGTAGTTGTATTTTACTAGGTTTTGGATAACAGCAGCATTCTTGGGCATAAGTCACAAAATCATCAGCGTAAGAAGTCGAATGTACTCCAACTGGAAAAAGAATAATAATTTATTATTGCAAATCTCAATAAACATATATTTTTTCATAAGTAAAAATTTTCTAATTTCTAAAAATTGCTGAATTTTTTCCTATCCAAATACGTATTTGATTTAATTTTTTATCATTTTGACTTGACATTGACATTTTGATTTGACACTTGACATTTTAATGTCCAGTTTTAAAATAATTCCATATATTTCTAATAAAAATATACAAATTGTTTTGTAGTCTATGATCTGGTAGTTTTCTATTTTTGTGAGTGGAAAAATGTAACGATTTTTTTTTTTCCCCCAGACTCAATGCTTAAAATGGTTTTTGTAAACTTTGTTTGCTTGCTTGCACTGAACTTTACTCCTTTCCCACAAAATACTTGTAACTTTTTTTAATACATTTAAATAAATACATTTTCTAAAAAATATTTATTAAAAAAAGCTTATTTATAATTTGTCCATTTCACATTCTCTTTATGCATAATACATAAATTTTGTAAGCTCTTTTTCCAAAAATTTATACATCTTATTTTAAAAAATAAAAATAAAATGCCTTATTTTAGATTAAATTTAAAAATCAACATTAAGTGTTTTTTTTTTCTTTTGGAAATGAAAGAACATATTTTAAAATACTAAACTGTTTAATAATGTTTTGTTTTTTTTTTTAAATTTTACATCAACTTGTTAGATTGTTATTTTTCATATGTTTTAAATTCATACTAATATTTTATTGTTATTATATATTTAGACATAAAATTGCTAGTAGCGAATCCATATTTCAGGGTGTCATGCATACTAATCAGGCCCCAAAACCTGTTGTCATGGTATCTGATATACGGGGTGTTTCGAAACTGCTCTTATCCAAAAACTAGTAAAATGTAGATACACTATGCCAATCGAAAAAGAATACATAATTCACGAATCTATGATAGCTTTCAAAGTTGATAGATCTCATGTTGGGTGAAATATGGTTCTGAATGGGCAAAAATTTAAGGAGTGATAGAAAACATCTAAACAAGCAATTTTCACCATACAATGCATGTTCGGAAAGCAAATGGTAAACCGTTAGACGACGCTGTAATGGAAAACATAAAAAGCGTTTTTTTTTTATACATCGTCATTTCTACCATGAATTTCAGAAAGCATGGGGGCGTACAGTAATCAGGAAAAGGCGGACATGCATTTTATGTATGGTCTTGTGAATGAGAATGCTCTGGAAGCCGAAAGGCTGTACAGACATAATTTTCCGAGAAGACGTATAACAGGAAAAAACAGGAACAGACAGGAAAATGTTCGAGCGATTGCAACGATGTCTGTGTGAAACGGCATCCTTTGTCAACGGCCTGCATGATAAAGGGGGTGGCAGGAATGTGCGGACTAGTTGTAGAGGACATTCTGCAAAATGTGGAAGATCGTCCAGATACTAGCACGCGAGAGGTATCCCGTGCCGCAAATGTGCTCCACTCGATTGTTTGGCTAGTACTACGGGACGAAGGATTTCAACCCCTACCATATACAGAAAGTGAAGCAAGCAAGCAAACGAAACGAAGGCAAGCCTTGATACCTGCAGATTATGCGCCACGTGTCGAGTTTGCACGTTGATTTTTGCAACAGGTAGCAGCGCAGCTTGATTTTAGTGCGCATGTTATTTACGGATGAATGCACCTTTATTTGTGAATGTATTTCTAATACGCACAACCTTCAAGTGTGGGCATCTAGCAATCCGTACGACACACGTCCTGATGCGTATAAAAGTAAATGCTTGGGCTGGAATTGATTCCATTCGATTGTGGGTGACCATTTGATCGGTCCATAATTTCTGCCATTCTGACTGGACGGCAGAATATACCTTACATTTTTATACTAGGTATTGCCAAAGTTACTTCAACCTGTTGCAGCCAACATACAAGCATGTATGTGGTTCCAGCATGACGGAGCACCACCCCATTTCAGCTTGGATGTGCGGATGTATGCTTTAGATGCTAAATTCCCAGGATGATGGATTGATCGGTGTGGTCCCACACCTTGACCGGCACTCTCACCCTATCTCTTCTATCTGGACTTTTTCATGTGAGGCTATTTGATAAACCTTGTCTACGCAGGGCTATTTAAAAGCCCCATCGGCTCCGACATAGTTGACAGGATTTCTGTTGTTGGCGGCGGCGTCGTCTGAGAAATGCCGTGTGTGTTCGAAAAATGTGCCGCTCGCTACATCTCAGGTGTAAAGCTTGCATTACTGCAGGTTGTCGCTCTTTTGAGCAGTTTCTGTAATTTTGCCACACACGTTGTCAATAAAATTATTTAGTACGTTCTCTATCCGTTTGGTATTTCGTTCTTTCACATGACAGTAACTGATACTTCCTAGCAGTTCACCGCTTAAGTATTGTATGGTGAAAATCGCTGGTTTAGATGTTTTCTATCACCCCTTAAATTTTTACCTATGAGTTTCAAAATACCCTGTATTCGATTTTGTTCATTAATTATTGGATGCGAATCATTTTAGTAATTATTGAATACATGTTGATGTAATGATTCATTCGATTTATGCGGATTCGTCCCCTCACTGTACTTGGGATAACAAGTGACCATTTAAGTTTGCATTTTGTGGCTTTTTATTGCTTAAAACACTCAGTGAAAAGAGGGTTCTTTTTTGAGGGGATGATTACAGGTAACACTGAAATTCTCAGAACTACTAGAGTCGACGAGGTTTAATGCAAGCGTATACAGCCACTCTAAATCAAAATTACAAAAAGAAAAGTATAACAGAACGAGCTGTAAGACTAATGATAAAAGAGGAAAAAAAAAAAAAGAAATGAGGGGGGCATAAAGTAAAATAGCGCGAGATACAATTCATGTATAACAAGACTTCAAGGGGGAGGAGAAAAATACTGAACCTTTGAAACTGAAGTAGTGGTAGGAATTTCAGGGATTGGTTCTTCTATCTTCTATTGAGCGTCTTCATACCAAGGTGTAACGAAGCGAAGCATAAAGCGTCAATCACAAGCTTAAACGCGCAACGACTGAAAAGATCGCTCGAAGTTGGCCAACTTATAACGCTTAAACGTGATCTTGCTCCGAAGGTCTCCGTCTGACCACGAAAAACAAACCACGTTATCTATGGCTGTGAGTGACAGCTGATAGTAAATGGGATCCACGAGAATCAGTTTGATGTGCAGAAAGAAAACGACTCTGGGAGTATCGAGAAGCAAGACACATACAGAGGGTTGTGAAAATCCGGTTTATAATTAGTTAGCGAGTCCGACTCAATCGTTCTCACTTCTCATGTGGACGGGGCTTAAAGGAGGACGTAAGTTGTGTAGAGGTAGTGATATTTCACATTTGATTGTGTGAAGAAAATTTTGGGCTTAAATGACTGGGTTCTTATGATTTGAGATGGAATTTTCTCGATATTTTTTATAAAATGTATTGTTGTGTTACGAGCATACCAGGGTGCACAGTGATGATATGCAGGAGTTTATTCTGAGTGATACTGATACTTGATGGTTTTGTTTTTTTAAATTTTTTTTTATGTTATGCTTTATGTTGGAACTGCAGAAGCGAGCATTAGACGCAAGACTTTTAAGCGCCAACTTTCGGAAATTTTAGAATACAATAGACTTGCCGACCTCCCATTACAAAAAGAGAGTTGGATATTAGAATATAATGATAATGAGCTACTAATTTGAAACCACGAACTTTTCATAATTAGTCTGATTAAAATTTATAGTGCATATAGATTTTAATAAAGATATTAAATATTCATCTATAACCTTTTATGTATATTTTTTTTAAAGTACAGATTGCAGATTCAGAATCAATGGCGATTTTTAATTTCAAAATAATAAATGCAATAGCATCGCATCAATAATGTAATTGTCAATAATAAAAAATATTTAGACATAAAGGATATTATTAAACGGAAGAGTGGAAAAATTAGAGCCATGGTGTATTTTTTCATTAGTAATTAGGGTTATTATTTTTAATGTAAAAGACAGCCAAGTAAGCATTATGATGTCAATTGTCATCAAAATTAAGAAATAGGCCCAAAAGATAACTGTAAAATTAATTAAATTTACAATGAACAGTAGAATAATAATAATGCCTTCTTAATATGTTATTCGAGACTTTTGTTTATCATAACCGTGCATTTTCTGAAGAATTATATTTTTCTGCGGAAGGATTATTCTTTTAGATAAAGAAAGTAAACTTAGGTTGTTGCGATGTGTAGAAGTGGTCAATTTCATTAGATTACTGATACTTTAACATACTGAATTTATGAATTGTCTATATTATCTATAGACGGAAGGATGATTTATTCAAATAAGGCCCCTGGAAATGACTTGGTCTTTGCTCCTATGCTTAAACACTTAGGAAAATTTGCCAAAGCTAAACTCCTAAATATTATAAATACATCTTGACAAACTGGTAAAATCCCCAAACAATGGAAAACTATAATAGCAGTACCCATTCTCAAGCCGAACAACTAGTATGGAACTGTTCCAGCTACTGTTTAAATGCCTTGACTAGCATATTATGCAAATTGACTGAGCGTCTTATGCATTCAAGATTTCTACGTTGGCTCATAGAAAATAGAAAATAAAGAAATTTCTACCAGACAGCTTACAGAACTCAACACTCAACCATTGACCAACTCTTTTATCTATGCCAATCCGGCCTTTCCAGAACAGACCTTCAAAAAAGAAACTGCGATCTTCCTGGATATGACCTCTGCCTTTGATCGTGTTTGGAGGTAAATACTGATTAAAGTTGTACATGAAATAGGAATAAATTGAAATGCTTTAATTTGGATAGCAGACTTTAAGAGGAAAAGAAATTAGGGTCAAATTTAACGGCGTTTTTTCAAAAAAGAAAAGACCTTCGGCTGGTGTCTCACAGGGCTCAGTTCTGAATCCCTTAGTTATACGTAAATAATAATTCCCTCACTGGACTGGACTATTTGCTATTTACCCTCACTGGACTGTAAAATTGATCAAATGATCCTAAATAGTTCATGAATCCAAATAAGACAAAACTCAATGCCTTCAGCATTGATAGACAGCCCAAACATACTTTTATCCAAGTATTTCAATATTCAACCCTCAAATTGAAAGAGTTTCTGAACCAAAGTATCTGGGAATATTTTTGGATGCAGAGCTTCGTTTCCACCAACATATACAGGAGTATTCTAATAGAGCAATAAAAAAGTTAAACATCTTGAGAAGACTTTGGAACGAAATGGGGTGCGGCACCCAAAGCAATGAAAGCCACCTACACAGATATTATATTACCAATAATGGAATATACCGTAGCAGTCTGGTCACGCTCTTGCTCTTCTTCAATACAGAAGCTAAATAAGGTACAGGGTAAGGCGGCAAAGATAATGTCTGGAGCAGCCTCCACCACCAACAACTTAAGAATACAAGAAGATTGAGGCTTAAACTGTTTGAAGGCAAGAAGACAAATGCTAACAGTTAAATTTATAAACAGTGTCCAAAGCTTTGATGAGCAGCCTATATCTCACCAAACTTTCACAAACTGCAATCGTAAGTCAAGGTTAAAGAAATCTTCCCCATTATTTTTGGATAGGGGAATAAGAGAAAGAATCCACCTATTGCCCGAAGCACTCAAAATTACTAAGGAACCTCCATTTCACAGGACTGTGCCTGAAAAGATCACAATCGTCCTTGATCTTGTTTAACTCTATTCCTAAGCACAAAAACTTTTTCAACAAATCTTTTCCTAGAACTTTTCTGTCTTCGAATGTATTGTGCCCATCAATGGAAACTTTCAGTTTCACATCACTTATCGCGTTTCGAACCAACCTCCCTCGGTCGAAACACTCAATGCCCCCTCCGATAGGTTGCTCAGTGCCTATCTAGTCTATATTAAATTAAAGACATTCTGTGTCAGAAATAAAAATTTAGATTCAGTTTTAGAATTTTACAAAAAATTAAATGTGATTTAATACTGATGACGAGGAAGATATGTTACATTAAGATGCAATTATTTTTATCAGTTGTTGCATCTTCAATAAAACAACTGAATGAGTATTTAGATTAAAAAATTTATATGTAGGATTTGTTTGTGTGGTAATCAGCAGGCGGCGACACATCACGGTTGCTTGTCTTTGACAGAGCCTGTTTACAATGTGGGGGAGTATTCAACTTTGAACTCTGACCCCTGGAGACGGGGCACAGATCCCCGTAGACGAAGAAAGAAAGAAGAACGCTGGCGGACAACGAGAGAGGAGGCGAGACAGGGTAGCAGGCTGCGCCAAGCACTTAATTAATAACTAATCTAAATATCACTGTATAATAGCATGTAATTAAATGGCTTTATTTAAAGAAACGTCCCGTTACTGCGTTTTGTCTGTCAAATCCCAATATATATATATATTGGGATGATAAGGATAAAATTTATAGTTAGCAATATTATCAACTTTAACAGCGTATTATTTGACATTGGCTTAATATTTTACTGCTCAGTATTTTTTTATGTTACACATCTCACCTATTTCACGAAATCATTTATGAGCTCTGTAATTTTGTTGCAAATGGAACGGTCGGAAATTCGCACTTTTATGAAGTATGAGTTCATACGTAGAACTGCATACCGCGCGATAGGGTATTTGGCTCGTGTTACTACTCAGCAGACAGTATTAAATTGGTACTCTAAGTTTCGTGTAAGTAACTTAAGACCTCACAAATATGCCGCGTGGTTGCCCGGAATGAAAGGTCATCGTTGAGTTTGGCCCATAGCAGAGTACCTATGAATTATCGTTGAAATTTGGTGTTAGCAAACAAACAATATTAACTCATGTAGCTAAAATCGGTAAACTGAAAAGTTGAATAAGTGAGTTCCACATGATCTGAATGAAAAACAGAAACAAAAATGTTTGGGAGCTTATTTGATGTTGCTTTCTCGTCACAGTTTTGATTTCTTTTTTACTCGATTTGTCATTTGTTATGAGAAATGGATCCAATATGACAATCGTAAACATTCAACACAGTGGTTGGACAAGGATGAATCATCGAAACACACTCCAAAGTTTAATATTCATTAAAAGAAGCTGTAATGTAGAGCAGGTGTGATCCATTTCGATTTCATGAAACCTAGCTCACCGATCACAGAAGAAATGTACAACAACCAACTGGACAAAATGATGCAAAAACTCAAAGAAAAATGGCCTAAATTGGTCAACAGCACCCTTATGGATAGTTTAGGCTAGACCACATTGCCCAAATGGCTGTTATAAAACTACAGGAATTGCAGTTGAAACTTCATCGTGCACCATATTCACCAGACCTAGCCCCCACTGACTACCACTTCATTCGAAATTTGGACAACTTTCTAATAGGAAAACAATTTAATTCCGACAATGTTGTGAAACTAGCCTTCCAAGAATACATTGATACTAGTCAGCCATTGTTTTATATCATCGGCTGGAACAACCTGCCGCTTAAATGGCAAAAATGTATATAAAATATATGGCTGCATACTTTGATGAATAAAATAATTCCTTATATTTTGTAAGCTATCAATCAATTTCGCCTTTTACTCCACTAATTTTATCCTTGACGACCCGGTAGATTTATTTTACAATTTTTGGAAACTGTCCTGTTTTTTGAACAATTTTTTCGTATAGTATGACACATTTCCTGAAACTAACGACCACATGATCTAGTCCCCAGAGCGTGATGTGGTGTCAACATTAAAAAGTTAACCACGCTCCAGCTCGTGATAGGTCATTCGCCAGCCATGCGTTTTCGCAGGAAGAGCTGTTTTCTTCGCTTCAATGTATATTAGGTGTGTCTGCTGGTATTGGTGTGGAGTAAAAGTTAGAAGCTAGCTGTAAAGATATGCGATTTCGAAATTATAGCTTTATTATTAATTTTTAAGAAAAATCTTGTCATATGAGTTGTAGAGACGATAGTTCTGCAGGGCCTTTCTGCCCTAAAAAAAAAGTGCAATCTAATAAGCTTCAAACGTATGATGAAAATGAAAACGAGTTGGCTGAGCTTTCGGATGAATACCCGAGTGATGTTAGTTATGATAGTGACGAAGAACTCCTTCCTTCCCAAAGTTTGCATTAATGTCACTGTAACTAATTTATAATAAATCATTTACATTAAATATTTGTTAGTGATAAATTTTCATACAACATAACGCAAGTGACATAACGCATTTTATCACTTCCTTTTCTCATGTGTGAATATGATGTTGTCCTGGTTAGGAGTCCGTGATGTTATCCGAAAATGAAGGCCAGCAAATAAAACTCCATTTCAAATTTTGGTAGAAAATGGTACTTTGGGTCCCTTAACGCTTGAAATGCTTCATGGATAAAGTTATTATTAAGGAATTTTTTTGAGAATTTGGCTTTTGTTTGAAGTGTTTTGTAGTAGGGGTTTGAAGCACATTTGTATATTCAATAGCTATAAGTATTCGTAGTGCGTTGATCAATTCCTTCTTGAAGTTTCACATTTATTAATTTAGGCATTTTCCCGTTCTTATGGAGCTGTATAGTGCTTCGTATTGTATTTGATATAATTCATTCTTCATACTTTATTCTTTTGGCTATTGAATGCGATAACGTTTCTTGTAGAATTTGAAATAATTCACTCTTTATTTGCGACTAACATTTATCTTACTTTTGAATATTCTTTTAGAGGTTCTTGAACAATTCATTCTTCAAGAAGTTCTTGATCTATTCAACATTGCTAGATTCCTGTGGCTATTGAATTTGGCCATTCTTGTATTCCAATCAATTGCTTCATATTATTAAACATTGACATATTCCTGAGTTTATTCATCTGTTCTCGAATGTTCACACATGATGAGTTGAAATTTGCCGGGCAGATATCAGTTGTCTTTTTTTTTTTTTTTTTCATTTGTGCACATCACACGTCAGCATGTGAAGTGGCTTTCAGGAAATAATTTTACCTCTAACGCTTAATATGCGCTGGTGTGAACTTAAAATAACCTATCAGGAAAAGCCGAAATATTACTTAGTAATCAGTATGAAACGCATAATTACTCATTTATTACCACTTTCCAAACCTATTTGCTATAGAAAGTCGCCTTCCAACAAAAAAATATTTCTACGGCAGGACAATAACTATAACTAATATTTTGAAATTCTCCAATTTGAATTTTATTCAAGAATTTTATGATGCCTTATGTATTTTGAACTTGTTTTACTTTAAGTAGAATTAAAGAAAAAAAAAATCAGTTCTTTTTTTGTCGGAGTACATCTTCTACCCACCCTGCAAATACAGGGATATGGTAGAATATGGGCCCAACAAATTTGACCTTGCCTTTACCCGGCATAGATATGGGAAGTATTCGACAATGCTTGACAAAATTCGAATACATTCAATTCAGGAGCATGACATGTTGTCATCAAATTACTCAAGCCCACAATCATAAATTATCAAGTCCATAATCTGACAATGATTAATTTTTACGAAAAAAATATTTTCGAATTTTTTTTAAAAGTATGTTCTAGTATTTATGTATATGTAAGTGTGCAAGTAAATAATTATATGTGCATACTTACTTATTGTAACAATAAGTAATGGTCTGCTCAACAATTGAGCTTTATTGTGTTAAAACACAACATATCATATGGTAGCCAATTGTTGCAACAATGCATCCATTTTTATTATAGAAAACAATTGTTACCAGTGAACAAACAATTAAAAGAAAAATTTGTGGTTATTGAACCACTTGAATTATTGATTTCAAACGAACTGTTTGTGCGATTTTGTGATAATTCTGCGATATTAAATGACAAAGTAAAACTTTGATAATTTATCTAAAATGGCTTTTTCGACGACGTTTGCTGGCGCTGTTTGCCTGCAAGCCATTTTCTGTGCGATAAAATTCGCTTTTCAAGATGACCTCGTGTCGTTATTACTGGTTGTTTTGTATGTGTTGATGGTGGCGCCCATCAAACCACCACGGAGTTTGTGCAAACCTGTTAAGGTTCTCACTGTGTGGAGAAATGGTGGGGTGACTAAAAATGTCCCGATCGTATATTCAAAAAACGTTTGGCTGTTTTGTAGGGCTCTTGGTCTTGAAACTAAATTGGCTTCGTCCGTTGACAACACAGATATTCCTAATAAAAAACGTACAGTGCCAATTGTTAAATCTAAAGAAATTTTCATGTTTTGTACAGCTTTGGGTATTGAAGCTGAATTGGCTTAAATTATACATGAAAAAGAAAACAAAATAGCATCGATAAGGACTGAAAAAAATATTAACACCTCTTAATTAAAGTATTTTTTTTGTCAACATTTTGCCAAATACGTCATATTGATATTAAATTAACTTCATTTGGAAACGAGAATGCGAAAAAAATAAATAAATAAAAGAGATTGAAAAACTTATTAATAAAACGTTAGCAGTATTTTCTATTAATTCTAAAGAAATTTTGACATTTGCTTCAGCTTTCAACGTTGAATTGATTTAATTTGAAAATAAAAGTGCTACAAAATAATACGGTTTAAAATGGTCGAAAAATCAATCAATCGAAGATTTATAATATCTTTTGCATAAAGAGAATATAATAGGATCCATTATCGCATAAAGAAAATGTAAATATAACTTAATTGGTAACAGTTGGAATATGTAAATGGCCAGAATACTTACCTTTCAAGATACTATGAAACTGAATCAGCCACAGACATCACAGTTATAAATTACTTGAGTGCATCCAAGTATAAGTCAGGGCAAGTTGTGGTTATGAAAAAGACTCCGATACAGACAGGAGAACCAACAAAGACCCAACCAAAATATCGAGGTCCTTTAATAATAACTTATGTGCTACCAGGCGATACCTACAGAGTTACTCAACTTGGAGAAAAGAGCAAAGGACATTCTTACTCTACTACAGCACATGTAAGTCAATTAAAGGTATGGCCGAATCAAACTGACTCTGATAGAGAGGACTCGTCAGATGAATTTACTGACGTTTCAGGCAATGAACTTAGTGACTCTGACCTAAGACGTAATCCAAGACGTGCCTGCATAAAGACAATTTCCTACGGAAAATGATAATTCAATATGAGTGACTTGATATAACTTTAACTGATTTGATTTATTTGAATTTACTTGATTTAATTGCTATTTACTGATTTTTATATGTATTGAATTAATTGATTTATTTATTTATTTAGTCATTGACGAGTATGTAGTTATATAATCATGTGCATAATTTCTTTAAATTTCTAATGATGTTTATTATAATGATTACCTTATGTTACAACTTTAGTAGTTCATTCGAGGGCGAATGATTGTCAGGAAAGGCCGAATGTAAGGTTTAATTATAACCGCGAGAGGTCGCGGTTATAACTGGTAACTGTGGTCCAGTGCGGTAAGTGGCAGTTGCGGTGAGATCTCGAGACCACGAGGTGAACGCTAGGAGCGTCAGGCGTCAGATAAAAACAGACGGTCAGGGACCGGCTTTGGTTTTTAAATATCAATAGTATTGTAGAAGTGGCACAGGGTGCCAAGTGTATGTATGTATTCATAGTGTAAATAAAAAGATTAGTATTATTAAAAAGAGAGTATTCCATCCTGACACAACGAGCTGCTAGTACAGTAGCTAACACAAGACGCAATTCACTGTCATCAAAAATGCCATCAATGATCAACAACCTATGATGCTATAAATACAATCTTCGACCTCCAAGTCGAAACCGTCAAATAAGTTAAATGCTTCTGGAATTTCAGGAAAGAAGACTGGGGTGGTTTTACAAAAAAATCTAGAATATAACAGCATAGTCAATCCCCTTTCAGGAGAAGTGAATAATATGACGAGAATTTTTGGTACAAGTCTGAAAATGGCATCAAGAATATCAGTACCAAGACAAAAACGAATAGATGCATCTAAAAAGATCATAAAAGATCTTTCTAAAAAGATCATAATATTGACAAAATGACCACAGAGAGAGACAGATTAAATGAAGCTTTGAAAACAAGTAACACCGAAGAACTCCGACATAAACTATCAGAGTTAACTCGTTATATAGAACAAGAGATCTTTAAATGTAAACAAGAAAAATGGGTTGAATTTTGCAGCATATTAGATCCAAGAAAAGAAAATCAACATTGGAATGTTATCAACAAAGGAAACATACAACCGAAATACAACATAATTCTATATGGAGACAAACCTCTTACTAACGATCTTGATACAGCTAATACTCTGGCTGGGCATTACTCAGATGTCTCTAGATTTAGCTATAATATAGAGGCAGGAAGTTAATTTGTCACACCAAGTAGCGTTACTCAGATAAGCGAGAGGTGACACCTTAATGACAGTTTTCGTGTGACTTCCCCCTGCATGAGTTATGCATCTCAATTGATAAAATACTATCAAATAAGACCCCTGGAAATGACTTGGTCTTTGTTCCTATGCTCAAACAATTATGGAAAAATTGCCAAAGTTCAACTCTTAAATATTATCAATATATATTGTCAAACTGGAAAAATCCCAAATGAATGGGAAACTACAATAATTGTATCCATTCTCAAGCCGAGCAAAGACATACGGAACTGTACCAGCTACCGTCTAATTGCCTTGACCAGCATATTATGTAAATTGACTGACCAACTTATATTCAAAACTTCTACACTGCTCACAGAAAATAAAAAATAAATAAATTTCTACCAGACAGCTTACGGAACGCAACTACTTCTATATATGCCAATCCATAATTGACACTTTCCATGGACAGACCTTCAAAAAAGACAACTGTGATCATTTTGGATATGACCGCTGTCTCTGAGCGTGTTTGGAGGCAAAAATTGTTTAAAATTGTAAATGAAACATGAATAAAGGGAAATGCTTTAATTTGGATAGAAGATTGAAGATAGATTTTTAAGAAGAGAAATCAGGATCAAATTTAACGGTGTATTTTAAAAGAAAGAAAAGAATTTGGGGTGGTGTCCCACTGGGCTCAATTCTGAGCCCCTTATTTTTTCTTCTTTTTTTTTTTAAAATAATATTCACACTCAAGATTCGGGGATGAAATATTTAGAATTTCACTCAAACGACCTTGCTATTTGGCACAGCAGTGCAAGAACTCGGGTTCCTGAATTAGTGTTACACAAGTCATTGAGAGGACTGGAAAATTTGTCAAATGATCTTACACTGACCATGAACCCAAATAAGATCAAACTCAGCGTCTTCAGTACTGACAGAAAGCACAAAACTTAATTTTTATCCAAATATCTCGATATTCAACACTTACATTGAAATAGTTTCTAAACCAAAGTATCTGGAGACGCATGACGAACTTCGTTTCCACCAACATATACAGGAGTGTTCTAACAGAGAGCTAAAGAAGTTAAACGTCTTAAGAAGACTTTTTGGAACGAATTAGGGTGCGGCACCAAAACATTGAGTCACCTACACAACTATTGCAAGACCAATAATTGAATACGCCTCTGGTCACACTCTTGCTCTTCTTTCAATAGAGAAGCTACATAAGGTGCAGGTTAAGGTGGCAAATTTACTGTAAGGCAAAAATAAGGTCTGATGCAGTTTCCTATACCACCAAGTTAAGAATACAAGAAGATTGAGGCTTAAACTGTTTGAAGGCAAGAAGACAAATGCTAACAGTTAAATTTATAAAAAGTGTCCAAAGCTTTGATGAGCAGCCTATATCTCACCTGACTTTCACAAACTGGAATCGTAAGTCAAGGTTAAAGAAATCTTCCCCACTATTGTTTGATAGGGCAATAAGAGAAAGAATCCACCTAAAGCCCGAAGCACTCAAAATAACTAAGGAACCTCCATTCCATAGAACTGTGCCTGAAAACACCACAATAGTCCTTGATCTTATTGAACACTGTTCCAATAGATACTCAACAGAGAAACTAAAGGAATTAAGGATCAAAACAATAAATTCCCATTCACCACACTATCACATCACTGCCTACACTGATGGATCATCAGACTCAACGTGTCGTAAAGGCTCGTTCCCACCTAGGAGTGAGGCGGCGACGCGTTATGCGGCAGGGAAGAAAATTTTTTCGACTCCTTCATAGCGAAACGTCAGAAATAGCATTACGCCTAGTGAAGTTCCGCTTCGAGTTGAAAGTTGGTCAACTCGAAGCGGCGGATTGTGGTGTTGCTTTCGAATTCCCGTCTGGATGAACTGATCTCTTGAACATCTGGCACGAAGTGTTTTATGACCCCTGCGAATTAAAATACTTCCCAGAGATACCCCTTCACCACAGCTGTGGCAAATGAGCTGCACCCACCGGAAACGGGTCATTCCGTTGGACACATCGAATTCCCATCCGGTCAGGTGTAGAGACCAAAAAACACCCCCTTTCCAAAGAACGCACACAGAATGTAGTTTAACATATGAATTGCATAATAATTATATAAAATTTACAAAAATATATTGCTCATATTGACACGACAGGATTTCAAACCGGTTTCGGGCGAACGCGGTGATGCTAGTGATTGGTCAACGCTTCACGCTTAAAGGCCTCGGTGCGAACGAGCCTTAACGGAGGTGCGACAGCTGCTTTGTTGCTCCACGACGGGTAAAGAATTGACATTGCTGTCGGTGCCGGAAAAATTGCATCAACTTCACAGGAGAACTGCTGGCCATTCCAAATGCACTTGAGGCCCATCTGAGTCTACCTCCATCACAACAAATAAATGGAATGTCTTCACCGACTCAAGGTCTGCCTTACAGGCTCTAAATAAAAGTTTTTCCAAGTATGATCTTGAACATTATATCTCTTTTAGAACAAATATACTATTTGCACAGAATGTGTTTCCTGCAATGGATCCCTAATCATCTCCTGGATCTGGAATTTAATGAAATTGCAGATTTTTTTAGCGAAGAATGCCAGGCAGGATCAGACTGCCATTCCTACCTCCCTTGCACAAAATCTAAACTTATAATTCTTTCTAAAATTAAAACTAAATACCAAATTACAGAATTAAATGTCGACAGAAAAATAGCTATTACTCTCACGAGATTAAGGAGGAAGCACCACAAAAATAAGAACATTTCTGCTGATGGCGTTAGAAAATACCAAAAATACAGTAGAACCTCTGTAACATAAGTCGAACTTCAAAGGAGACGCTAAATAATTCGAGTTATAGAGTTTTCGACTTATGGAGGATTTCGAAGGAATAAGGAAATATTCGATTTGTAGAGGTTTCTTTTTAGAGAAGATTGAGTTAGAGAGGTAAAATAAATAAAAATTCAAGTTACAGAGGTAATAAACATGTTTATTTGTTAGAATTTAAATGAAATCAATAGCAATAATAAGAATATTTCATAGAATTGGTTATTCTATTTACTGTATACTCATACATTGTTTTCTAAGAAACAATGACGTGCATTGTCGGCAAATCCTTAAAGTCGGTAAAATATTTTTCTTCGAGCTATAGAGGTAATTAGTTTCAAATGATCGAGATGTAAAATCAAACATTGCTAATGTTCGAGATACAGAGGTCCAATTTTTTTTTTTTTCTTTTTCTTTTCGAATTACGGAGGAAAAATATATACCAAAATGGCTTGTGGGGATTGACTCATTATTTGGACATATAGAGGGTTGAAATTTCGAGTCATGGAGGTTTTGGGGTTTGAAGGGAAGGGAACAAAACTTTTTTTCGTGTTTTGGAGGTTTTCGACTTATCGATTTAAAGAGGTTCTACTGTATTACTCTCACGAGATTAAGGATGAAGCACCACAAAAATATGAACATTTCTGCTGAAGGCGTTAGAAAATACCAAAAATGTAGCAACTGCCCTTACGTATCATGTCTTTGATTGCTCAGTTGTTGAAGAGAGCTGGCAATCAGTATAACCAATATTATTCGGGAGTAACACATTTGATTTTCTTCAGGGGATACAACAAATTTATTACTAATATTTTTTTTAAATTAAAAAAATCAATTTAATTTTAAGTCTAAATAACTCTGACAATTTTCACATACGATGTAGACTTGTTAAGTTGTATTAACGAGTCTAAAGTTAATTATTTTGTCTCCTTTACATTAATTTTATATTGTATCACAAAATATTTTTTCAAACACAGATTGCCATATTAAATAATTGTCTGTTTACAATATTTGATTAGTTTTTTTCCCCAGTATTTATTTGTATATAAGTAATATCTCCATGACTAGACCAGACAAGGATATAATCTTTCAAAATTCGTAAATCAATTATGGTTAATGTCATAATCCATGAGAAAAATTAATTATTAATGTATCCGTAAATATAAATAATCAGTTTGCCAAGATAATAATCCTGGACATATTTAATTGAATTCTCCATAATAGTAAATAAATCATTAAAATGCTTTTTCTGTCATTAGATTTGAATATAATGGAACGTATTTGAAAATTTAGCAAAAGTTAAAATCTGTAAAGCATGGAATTTGGAGCAAAAACACGTTAAAAATTAAATTAAAAGATGTTCTTAAAATTTTTGAATATTCAATCAAGTACTAAAAATTATTTAACAAAGAGTTAAAAAAAATTTTTCTTATGCCATTTAATTGCTCTACTCCAATAACTTTTTTTTGATTAATATTCATTCTTTCATCAAGTATTCTTCTTTGGCTCAACAGCCCCATGGTGGGCCAATGCCGTCTGCCTACTGGCAGAATTCGAGGCAGGAGATGTTTTCTCTTTACAGGGTAGGAATGTCGACCCTATGCCCAACGCTCTGCAGCCATATTAGACTGGACCTACTGTTTAAAGTGGAATCCGAACCACTACAAACATCCATGGCATCGCCGAGATTCGAACCCGAAGCCTGTGGCACCGTGCGATAGTCACTCGATCTTGTATTACAGTATAAAAAACGTATTATTTAAAATCTTAACTACAGCATTTAATTATCTAAATTTAAAATATTTAAAAAAAAACGTTATCTTTAATCAAGTATTATAAAAAATATTCAAACATTTATGACAATTACTATATTTAAATATCTTTTTTCCTAAATAATTAAAACAAAAGGCATGTTTAAGTTAAATTGCATCAGAGCAATTATTTTAAAATTTTTGTTTAATAACTTTTTCAAATAATATTTTTTATAGTGACACATCTATGTATCTATGTGAAATTTTTTCAGTGGCACCATATTTATATTAAAAAAAAAGGAAATTTGTTCATGCATTTCTTATAATTAAAATACATAACACTTCTAAATTCAAACGTAGCCAAAAATCAAAAAAAAAAATTTTTTGTAGGCTATTTCTTAATTACATAAAAACAATTTTTTGTAGTAAATTTTCTCTTTCAAATTATTTAACGAAATGGCTGCTTTCATCAGTATGTTAATTGATATTCATAAAATATAGTAAGAAAATAAAAGCAATTTAGATAGTAAATAAAAATTTGTAAAATACTGAATGATCTCATCTTTTCCTAAAGGTTTATTATTCAATTCCTACTTTTTGTTCACACTCTCCCTATATATATCTTGTTCACATTTTCAATCAATAAAATACTCTTTATTCATCCACTCAAGTTGAAATGCATTTTTTTTAAACTTGTAGTGGATGACACTGGATGTTAGTACAGTTTTTTCAAATATTAATTCATTCATTCAATTTAATTCATTAATTTTAGTTTTATATGGGAGAAAAAAATTTCTCTTATATAAGATGTTTAGCAGGATATAAATTTAGGAATAAATACCGTCAGTGGCGAAGCAAGCGTGTAGAGCGCTGGAAAATTTTTTTTTATTTTTCATATTCTTTTTTCATTCTGGGTTCTAGCCTGAGTCAAGAAAAAAACAAAATGGAAAATGAAACATGTGAATAAATGAGTGAGAGAGATGGAAAGTGTGTGTGTGTGTGAGAGAGAGAATTTTTTCTAACTTAAAAAAAATGAATGGAAATTATCTATCAAGGACTTTCTGCAATATAGTGAAAAAAAAAGTAGGAATTGACTTTATGACTGGAATTTTTTTTATTTTTTTATGTTACTTGTTTTTTTATTAAGTGTATAACAGAAAAATTATTTTTGAACTCAATAAAACTAAAATGTGTAGCAGTAAATTCACAATAAAATAAAGAATTCATAAATATGTAATTAAACAAAATTATAAGTAATTTATTTTTAGAAATCTTGAGAAGTAATAGAATGATATACATATGGTATATATAATGGTTTATGTAGAATGGTAAATTTCTGTGTTTGTATTCAATTTCTAATAAATTTTTTGCTTGTTTTAAAAATTTTAATTTTAAGTTTAAAATTGGTTTTTTCACATTTAAAATTTTTTTTCCTTTTATCCATATTTTCTTATAAAATGTAATAATAAATTGAATGTTTACAGTTTCTAACAAAATTTTCACTTTCGTGTGATTATCTTTATAATTCCACGAACAAAAATGCAAATAATTAAATATTCCAAAAGATTTAAATAAGAAAATAAAATAAAATAAATTTATTTCACTTAATACAGTATGGTTTTTATTAGACATATTTTTGAAATTTTCATAAAATTAAAAATGAACTCGATTTGAAATTTAAAAAACTTTTTTAAAAAAAGAACATTTTTAAACCTAAATAAATCTCAAAAAATTTCCTTCACTATTTATATTCGTTATAAATTTGTTTTACATTCATTTTGTCAATTGCAATTATTTCAAATAAAGCTTGCTACATTAAATAAATCGTCTGATTAGAATATTCAGTTGTTTTTATTAGTGCTTATTTATACAGTAGAACCTCTTTAAGTCGAACCTCGATAAGTGGAAAAATTTTTTTGTTCCGTTCCCTTCCCTTCCCTTCCCTTCAAGCCCCAAAACCTCCATTACTCGAAATTTCCCAACCCCTCTATAAGTCGAATAATGAGTCAATCCCCACAAGCCATTTTGGTATAGATTTCCCCTCCGTAACTCGGGGGGAAAAAAAAAAAAAAAAAAAAAAAAAAAAAAATTGGACCTCTGTATCTCGAACGTTAGCAATGTTTGATTTTACAACCTTTACAACTCGATTATTTGAAACTAATTACCACGTATAGCTCGAAAAAAAATAAGTTACCGACTTTAAGCATGTCGACAATACACGTCATTGTTCTTAGAAAACAATGTATGAATATACAGTAAATAGAATAACTAATTCTATGAAATATTCTTATAATTCTTATTATTACTATTGATTTCATTTGAACTCTAGCGATAGATAGAGAACGATCGAATTGTCTAAAGCAAATAAATTAATAAATAATTGACTTTTTTAATACATAATAATTTTAATTTTAAGGCTGTTTCGGAATTATTTTGATTTTTTTATTGTAGTACATGATGTAACTTTTAAGTTGCAAATAAACATGCTTATTACCTCTGTAACTTGAATTTTTATTTATGTTACCTAACTCAAAATAAGCTCTCTACAAGCCGAATATTTCCTTACAAAATCCGCGTAAGTCGAAAACTCTACAGCTCGAATTATTTGGCGTCTTCCTTGAAGTTCGACTTACAGAGGTTCTACTGTATAATCAGAATATTCCCATGATTAAATCAGGAAAGTATACATTGTTCGAAATTCGCAAATTGATTATTATTATTTGTACTTAAAAAAAATATTATATTAACAAAAAAATTAATCAAACACTTAAAGTGATTCAGACATTTTAAAAAGCATAGTAGAATAATCAACAAACCAAGACAATAAAGAAGAAAAGAGGAATTGGAGAAACACCATTCGAAAAACAAACGAAAGCCCAAGTTTATTGGCTATAAAACAGATGAGAACCGCAAAAAATTTATGGAATTAGCATAACTTAAAAGGAAGTTTAAAGAATAATTCGATTAACATGTGGCAAGGAAGAAATTCTTTATTACTGTAAAAAATTAAATTTAATCAACCAGACGCATGAAAAATATTTTTGCAATATTATATTTATTAATTAATACAAATGAATCTAATCTATACAGAGGTGAATGTGCATATACATGCTTTAAGGGGAAAAAATACAGATACATATTTCAATGTACCTATATTGTAATAAGCATACATATGCACAAGTATTAAGAGACAAATAAAATCACAATTTTGAGGGGATGAATTTGATTTGTTGTTCTAATGCAGCTGGCATGCAGAGACAGTTAATCTGTACAGAGCACTAGCCATTCAGCCATCAGATTGCTGAATTTGATTTGTGAAAGGATGCATTTGGATTGCCAAATCTATATCGCATACTGAACCTTAGAATGGGATCAATTTTGTTAATTTAGCTATATTTTGGACTTATGTGTGAACATGATGTTGTTCTGGTTAGAGGTCCGTGACGTTATCCGAAAATGAAGGCCAAGCAAATAAAATTTCATTACAAATTTTGTCGGAAAATGGTACTTTGGATCTCAACTCTTGAAATGATTTCTGAATAACGTTTAGCTTAAGGAAATTTCTGCAGAATTTGGCTTTTGACTGAAGTGTTTTGAATCACTTTTCATGTTTTGGATTGGGATTTTAAACATTTGTATTTCCAATGGCTATAAAGTACTTGTAGTGCGTTGATGAATTCCTTTTTCAAGTTTCTTATTCATCACTTTTGTCATTTTCCGGTGCCTACTGGGCTATATAGTGCTTCTTATTGTATTTGGAATACTTCATTTACGCCTACATTTATCTTACTTTTGAATATTCTTGAACAATTCATTCTTCATGAAGTTCTTGATCTTTTCACCATTGCTATATTCATGTAGCTATTGAATTTGGTCATTCTTGTAGTATTCCAATCAATTGCTTCATATATATCGTGCCTAATTAAACATTGGCCTATTCCTGAGTTTATTCATCCATTCTCGAATGTTTACACATAAGTTGAAATTTGCCGAGCAGATTTCAGCATTTTACCTTTCATTTTTTACAACCTTTTTGGTGAAAAATAATCAATTTTCGAATGTTGCTTCCTTACAACTGTGAGATACTCTTAAATAATAAATAGAATAGAATGAAGTATGCAGGCAATGATTAAACAAAGTGATTCTTTAAATGAAAAAATAAAAAAGCTTCATAAATAAAATTTATAAATTTATCTGAAAATGATTTATGTAAGACCTTTTCTTTCTCTCCCTCCTTGCATTTTAATTATCATAAAAAAAAATTTTTTTTTTTTTTTTTTTTTAAAGGTTCGATTTTATTCAGAATCGCATGGAAAAATACCAGACTATATTTGAATTCAATTGCATACTACAGAACATTTTCAATGGATTTTTAAAATATATGAACTTTTTTAGGAACCATTGTATCTTAGGAGCCATTGTCAGGATAACAATAAGCACACTGCATTGAATGTTCAATTGTGTTCACTTTCAATTAATTGTAAAATAAGCAATTAAAATGCCTTCCCTGTCATCACATTTGACCAGAATTTGAACGATTTCAGAAACATAACATTTGTATAAAGCAGCAGTTAAAACCTGTGCTGCACATATAAGAAAAAACCCACTCAAAATATTCCAAGAATTTATTAGAAACTACTTCAGATTTATAACAAAATGATTAAAAGATGTTTTTAAAGCTCATGGATAGGCATAGTATAAAATTTGTTTAACCAGGAATTGAAATATTTTTGTCAATTTTAAAAATACTTTTTCAAAACCTTTTGTAACAGTCTTTCTTTCATCATCTATTATTGCAGTTAAAACAAATTTATTTTAAATAAAAAAAAAAAAATATTCAAACTAAATTGTTTCAAAGCAATAAATTTTCAAATTTTTTTTTTTAATAACTGTTTCATACAATAATTTATACACATGGCGCATAAAATATATTTTGTTAAAAATTTTCTCTTGGTTTCTTTGCACGCCACTCATATTTCTTTAAAATAAAGTTTACAAAAGTTAGCAACATTTTAAAATTTTTTTTTATCAAACATGAAATATTTTATTTAAATTTTAAAACTAAATCAAATTTCTTGATTTTGGTTAAACACGAAACAAAAATATTATGGATCCAAAAGTATTATATATCAGCAAGTATATTTCAAACATTATTGTTTTACTATAAAACTCAAGTTCATGAAATAAACTTTTACCATTTATATATATAACTTGATTATAAACACTAGTGTTAACTTCAAGGAAACAAAATTTTCCTGAAGTTAATTGAATAGGAAATGACTATTCCCTTTGTGGAACTAGTTAATATAATTTTATTAATTATTTATCATTAGAAATTTATTAATTAAATTCAATTAATGAATGGGAATAAATATTATAGAATAGTCAATGGATTCCGATCTCCCCCCCAACATTCTGCATTGATAACTATATTTTCAAAATAAAAAGTTTTAAAATATTTGCTATAAATGGCCAACTACAAGCTTTTTTTCATATTATAAAATTTTTAATTTAGGTAAATTCGTTGCATAGAGTAGTAAACATAAATCTCACAGTAAAACAGCAATATAAAATTTGAGAACATACAAGTCGAAAGTTATACTCCAATCTTACATTTACTAAAAAGGACAGAAGTTAACATGCTCAGAAATATTAATTATAAAAACTCTCAGAAATATAAGCTATATTAATTTTGAAAATGGAGAAATAACGAAGTTTAGAACAAGTAACATCAAATTTTCTAAAGACAATTATCCTGAAACAAAAAAAATTTCTTGTTTTAACAGTCTTAACAAAATTACAGTTTAATAATAATATATGTGAAATACATATAATCTACAAGTTGTTTGCTGATGTTATTTTACCAAGACTGCTATAAGAAAATACCAAAACTTTTTCAGCAATTGTTTTTCATTCAACATACTCAAAAGACTTACAATTGTTTCACCAGTTAAAATTCTCTGAAAGACTAAACCTAGAATTCATCTAGCCTTTAAGAGAGCATTAACTAGCATTAGAAAAGTGTAATACTATAATTTTCAAGGTTAGAATAAATGTTTTACTAATTTATAAATTAAATATTCTAATAAATAATTATATAAAATTGATACTTTATGGATTTTCTTTTTTTTTAATTTTAGAAATTAAGAAACAATAATCAATGATAAACAGATCTTTACTTAATACAATTTTTAACCCAACTGCAATTTAATAAACCAGTCACAACATCATTAGATACAAATTAGTTATTTATCAAATGCAATAATAATTAATCTAAATAAAATTCATTAACTGTTTTATTATTATTTTTTAACTGGTTAGTTAAAGTCTTACAAACTTTTGACTATTTAGAAATACATTCAACTAATTCCATAGTAAATGCAGGACCAAATGTACAATTATTCTTGTATACAATATTTAAATAGTTACTTTAAGGAAATATGTTTTAAAATTCTACTTTTAAAATAAATTCTAATTGTGAAAATCAGGTAACAAATATTTTAATCACTTCTTTATAGTTGCAAAATGATCAGAAATGAAAATTAAAAGCAGTATGCTTAGGATTATTCTCGAAGATCTTTGTTTGAGGATTTTTATATTTTTCAGATGCTAATAGCTTACATTGATTTATGATGTTGATAAAATCAAACTTGCCTTATTCAAATGATGACATGCAACTCCTTTCTTAACATAAGTTTTTTTTTAAGTGACTATGTAATACTATGTGACCCATTGCCCAAGTAAATTAAATTTTGCTCCCCTTAACAAATGTTATATTGGTTCAATTCTTAAAAAATATGTCCTATGTTTTTATAAATGAAGTTTAAACCCATTATCAATCAAATTATTCTTGTAATTTTTTTCTGAGAAACATTCTTAGAGTTGGTTTGATATTTTAAATAACTATCAGCATCATTTTATATGACATCTATGTTGGTCACACAAATCTTCATTTAGTGCTTATTTTACAATACTTTTAACAATTAAAAAAAGTTTAATTATTTAAAGCTTTTTCTACAATATTTTTAATACAAGCTTTTCCCAAATAAAAAAAGTAAAGAGTTACGAATTAAATTGAAATAATTATTGCTATTTGGTACCAGTTGGGATTCTCCCCTAACATGTAAGATATGTATAAAATATTGTATAAATTAGAATAAATTGAAGTTTGTTTCATCTTGCAATCTTTGAAATTTTTAATTATTTCTACTTCTTTTCTAGGTATTACAACAAAGATTCAACGAATGTAGCGATATTAATAGGACATTGCAAACACGGGATGTGTAAATTAAAAGAAAACACTCAACTCGTACTATTAATTAAAAATTGATAATTATTAACTTAAGTAACAATAATTATTACTTAACAATCGTAAATAATTTGATGCGTGCTATAATAACGACATGTTAAATAAGATACTAACATTAAATAAAATAAAACATGCAGAAAAGGGCAGTCAAGTTTTTTTTTTTTTTTTTTCAGTTTACAAAGACTAATTTTAGAAATTAATATAGTTATTTAATTCATCAAAATATGAAACGTTTATAATTACCATATCATTGAGATACATAACAAATTATACACAAATAATAATAAATAAAGAAAAATTAAATGTTATTCGGATACGTTAACTAACCCTACATCATGATTTTTTTTTACTATTCTTTAAACATTTTAAGATATAGATAATAACAAGTTATATTAATAACTAGTAAATTTCATTAGTGCATAACTAGAAAAATCTATTTATAGAAATTAATTAAAATTACAACTTACTTGCATGCTTTAAAAAAAAAAAAAAAAAAAAAAATTTACAGTACCGGCTTTCAAAATGGCGCTGTAAGCAAAAGAATCCATATCGAATTGTAATTTATAGCGATGGATCGAATCAGTATAATGCGGAAAAGTGAATCGTTACTTTAGCACATATGTTACGAATCATTCATTTTCAAACTGTTCAACCGTTCAAAGTTTGTCTTGACTTGACTTGATTTGATTTGTTGCTTTATCAAAGTTTTTGTATAGCATTGTAATAAATTTATTGATTATATATACATTAGATTTTTTTTTAAATTAGAAAGAAATTTATTTTTTTTTGTTTTTCAGTTACATAATCGATATATTTGTTAACACATTTCGCATTATTTTCAAAGACTAATAATTTTTCTTTATCCTTCGTGAAGATTCGAATTTCTTAGAATTTTTAATATTGAATATTTTTATCAGAAAAATAGCATCGATTTTTAATACATTTCTTAAAATAAAAATATAGTTATTCATTTAAAAAATACTAATTTTCTATCTGAATTTTATTTCTAAAGCATTATTTGCTAATAGCCGCAATATCTAATTTACCGATTATCCCAGTTTTCTAGTTACATCGAAACAGTACATCAGTGTTTTGTTTAGCAATACCCCATAAAATCCCACTTCTATTAAAAACCATAACAATATATATTTCCCCGATAGATTCATTATAACTCCAGAAGCTTGTGATATAAGTAAAAACTTTAAACGGCCACTTTAGTTCATTATATTCCTACACACGTGAGGATCTCTTTATATTGTGTCTCTATATTTCTTGAATCCTCTTCCTGGAATGAAATGGATTTCACTTTGGAGCTTTCTAGGCGTGAAGAGCCTCATTTTTGGTATAATTAAAAGGCAATTGACTTAAGGATAATTGCCCAGATTAATAGTAAATTAACTAATAAAGTAAAAAAAAAAAAAAATGCGAAAAAAATATTAAGAAAGTAATAAAGAAAATAAATGGCTAAATTAAAATTCTCCCTTGCCTTTTAAAAGTAATATTAAGCTCATAAATTTTAATTTCCTGAATTGCAGTGTTTTTGTGTTTCCTAATGTGTTAAAGAATTTTTAAGAAACGTGTTTAAGGAAGTTTTTGAGAGGAGTAATTTTAACAACTTATTGAATTTCCGATTTTTTCACGAGCCATTTAGCAGAGGTAATCTGCATGAGAGTAATGATTTGAAGAGATTCGATAACATTAAAATTAGATTTGCGGCATATGACCAGACCCAAAAGGCATAAATAATAATTAAATGAAGAATACCAATATATAAAAGAATTTTATCACTTCTTCTCATGTTAGAATTTTTATTAATGAGAAGAAAGATTTTTCTGAAGGTCATGTGGAATTTAAATTTAGTATGTTCAAAGTATTTTCTCCATTTGATCAAAATAAATGTCTAAATATTTAGTGTTGTTTTATTAAGGATTAATACTATAGTTAATTTGTGGTTTTTTAGTTTTATGACATGCAAAGAAGATGACTGCCTCAGTTTTTAAACATTCCATGCAATTTTTCCTTTAACGAACCAGTTACTAAAAACGTTTAGTATGTATTACAGCAGGAAAACTAGCATTGTTTTTACAAAAAATAGGCTTGTCATCAGCATAAATTGAAGTAAAACCATTGCGGTTAGTCGGAATATTTCTAATAAAAATTGAAAAGAGAAGGTTGAAGGGGGGAAGATTTTGTTGCCTTGAGGAGTACAGAGAAGTGAGAAATATAAGCAGGTTTAAAAGTTGAACGAATTTTACTGATTTGAACAATAAATTTTCTTTCCTATAGGTAATATTGAATTAATTTTATGAGCAAAAAAGAAAAACACAAAAAATTAAAAAGTTTATAAATTAAGCCGTTAATCCAAACTCTATCAAAAGTTTTCTGAATATCAAAGAATACTGCACTTGTGCATTCGCCTATTTTGAATATTTTCTGTGACATATTCTGTAGCAAGAAGCAATTGATAAATGGTGAATAGTTTTTACGAAACTCAAATTGCTTAGGTTTTAAGAATGCTGTTGAAAGAATTTAATTTCTAGTAAATAATAGATTCAGCAATTTTACTAAAACAAAATGATGGCTGCCGTTTTCCATGATGAAGAAAAATATTTTAGTTCTAAAACTTATTAATGATATTTCACAAGAGAATAATAGTAATCGGATTAAAGTATTTGATCATTTTATTCGTAATAGCGTCTAAACCTGAAGCTTTGTTGATTTTAATATTTTTAATTATGTTATTGTTCAATTGTGAATAATTTCCCATGGCATTGTAGGAAAAATATATTGTCCTGATAATTTAAACGAAAATTCTGGTGGGTATAATACACAGTATTGTCTGTCTTAGAGTTCATATAATTATTTAACTCAGTTTTATCTTCATCAGAGTTTAACAGCAGAAATGAGACTATTTAAGTGAACAACTTTAATACGGGGATTTTTAAGAGCTTTACCGAACACCCAAAGACATTCATCCTCTGGTTGAAGTTCCATTAATTTATCCATTAAGCAATCCTCAAAGTCAAACCTTCTGTAATTAAAATCATAAGACGAGCTATTGCTCAATACAAACATGAATTTTGAGATAAATACCTCCAAACGGTGAACTGCGAAGATGGCTCCTTCTGGAATAAGATACTCAAATTGGAACTCTAGGTTCTAGCAATTCCTTTGTCATCACGGATACTGAAAAAGCCGAAGTCTTAGTTAAAAGCCTTCAGGATCAATTTCTTGAGAATAACATACACAATCTGGTTGCAGTTAAACACGTCGAAGACGCTATTTCTAATTTTAACGCTACTAAACACACTCATGAAATTCCGCCCACCAAAACATCTCTTATTAAATGCATTTCTTCTCTGAAAGCAAATAAAACTCTTGGCATCAATAGAATAAGTAACAAAATGTTTAAAAAAAAAAAAAAAAAAAAAAAAACCCTTCCTTTTAAAATGATTCTTCAATTTTACAAAATAGCTGACTCTATCCTTAGTACAGGTTACTATCCCATATTCTGAAAGATAGCTGGGATCCAATAGCTTGCTTCCAATTCTCAAACCAGTCAAAGATGCAACTTTTAATAATTACAAACCCATTTCGCTTCTCTCTTCTATCAGCAAGCTAATTAAAATTGAATCTAATTACAACAAAACACTAGTTCTACTACAATTTGGATTCAACAACACACCAACTATATAACTCACTGCAACTTTTTTTTAAGGGTTTTCTTTGAAGTTTGAAACTGCTGCAATCTTCTTGGACGTTGTTAAAGCATTCGGCAAAATCTGCATCTGGAAAGGTGCGATCTACAAGCTGCCCTCTTTAATTTTTCCCCCTTTTTTTTTTATTCATTTCATCAGAAATTATCTCTCTGACAGACATTTTGTTGTTGTTAGTAATTCTGATTCTTCAATCCCCTATATCCATATTGATGTTCTTCTGTGCTCTGTTCTTGGTCCATTTTTATAAAACATTTTCATCAATTATGTTCCTCAACAGCACAAATTAAATTAAGTATCTACGTGGACAGTATTTTTATTTTAATTCAAAGTCGGAAAACTTGTTCAGAAAACCCACCAAAACTACATTCTCTGGCTTGAAAAATGGTTTATAGATTGTAAAATAAAATTAAAGGTTGATAAAACTGAAGCTGTACTATTTATTCGCAAGCATTCTTACAACCCTCCGAATATTACAATTTCCAATAATCAAATTAACTGGTCTAAAGAATCTAATTACTTTGGCATCATTCTTGATAGTAAGTTAAATTATCGCTCTCACGTTCACAATCTACGGAATAAATTTAACAAACACCTCAGAATTTTCTACTCGCTCATTTACTGAAACTCCACCATGGCACTTGCACACAAAAGATTAATTTATTTATCTTATCCTCGTCCAATTATTGCTTATGCAAACGCAGTCTGAGTTCGGCTACTCTTTCCAGAAGAGTCTCTCTATTAGTTATTCGATGATTAGAAAATAAAATCCTCAACATAACCAACACTCCATGGTACTTCATAAGTGATCATATCAGATATGTACTTTTCCACCTTAGTTTTAGACAATGTGGTCACAAAATCTCTAGTAACATTTTATAATATCAACAGCATTAACAATTCTGTTTTAAAGAGTTTATGATAGTGGCATTTCTCTTCGCCAAAACAGGTAAAGACCTAGAACTGTTCGTAATACTTTAAATTTATTTCTCATATGCTAATTTTTAGTTCACCGTTCAAACCTATAATACCAAGATCCAGATAGAAGTGCACGACTGTCAATGCAACCATTATGCTTCGATAAACAACCAGCTAGATCATGGCATGCGACAACTGCAGCAGATAGGAATGTGTGGTTTCTGGCTCAATGATAGGACAGCATCCCTCCAACGACATATTTCTTAATTCACATACTTATAACTTTTTTTTTTTTTTTTTAATGCGTATCATGCCAATATTGCAACAAGACAAACGTTGATAAAGAATTTGTGATTGCATAGTCACATGTTATCTTTTGCGCTTAGAAAATTGTAAACACTATGAGTATTTTCAGAGAACTGGTAATCCAATAAATAACAGGAAGTGAAAGTCATGCTTTTTTTATTTTATTTTAGGAGAGATAAAGATAGTTTTAAAACCAAATACAAATAATTCTTTTTTTAAAGGAAAACAAAACAGAAATAAAAATAATCCCTTTCCAAGTAGAAAAAAAAAAAAAAAATTTAAATGGATAAATAACAATAACTGCAATATAATAAAATGAAAAATAAATAAATAAAAAAATTAACTTTATACAAAAACATAAATTTTCGCCCACGTTCATCTGCATGAAGCACGTTTGCTTTTTCTCTCCAGATTCGGCGTATATATATATCAAACTCGTGAAATTAGACTTTAGATTAAAAAAAAATTCGTCGTTGGTGTAAGATTGGAAGATTCGTGAAGGTGACTTTCATATATACAAAATTCGAATTTTATCTATAATACATACATTTCATTTCTTTATGTAAAACATGGTTTATTTGCTTACCCATCATACAAATTCACAGTTTTGCATCTGAAGACTTTAAATTTGGAACATGTCTACAAAAAAAACCATAGAAACTTTTAAAGATTTCAGCCCTTTAACTCCCTCAATTAAATGAAAAGTGTCTGAGGCATTTTTATAAGCAACTTTTATAGATCTTAATGCCCTGAGTGAATAGCATTTTCGGTTTTCTTCTACAACAAAGATTTTAAAAAGGGGGATTTAAAGTTTTGGAGCAAAAATAATTCCAATATACCCTTGTTTTACATGAGTCATGCTAACTCCTATAAAAAGCACTCTTGTGTAAAATTTTAAAATTATATGCATACCAGCACATATAAACCGGCATTGCATGGCTTCAGAAAATAAAACCTGTAAACGTGCTTCCTCCTGCACGCTGGCAAGAGCGTACCTTGGGATTCAGGAGAAATGGTCAGTCGGCCTCGAGACTCTCACACGAGAGGAAATATATTTCGCGCATCTCGGCACATTAGTTGGCCTACAGATTCTGACCGGAAGAGGGAGTATCTTTCGCGCATCCAGTGAGTTCTCAAACTTGTGCCTCAAATATTCCAATCCAATCGCAGCCGGTTACAATCTGGTTGCCTGTGCCTGCCCGTTACAGTCTAGCGGCCGAATGTGTGACCCGTATTCTCCCCAATACAAACCGATGAATTTTTTCGTTTAGCTTCTCATCTGTTCTAAGCAGCATCTTCGATTTCTTCAGTTCTAGCATTGGCCATTCTCGACCTATTCCCATTTTCTGGTATCTCCTATACATCTACTTTCTGCCCTGATTTTTTTTTTTTTTTTTTTTTTTTTTTCTTTTCTTAGGTGGCATTGTCAATTCAATGAATACTCTTTCCCAACCTCACGCCGGGAAAAATTTCCCCCCTTCCTAAACTCACCCCTAGGTTTGCCAAAATTTGAACATCCCCTGAGCAATTCCTTGAATTGAATTATGGTCACCTAAGTGGAATTGGCAAATACTTCAGGTGGCAACATTTTCGGGAATACAAGAATCAAACATTAAAACAGGATATTTTTATTAGTAAAATGGCAATGCAATTTTTTTCTTATTATTTATTAAACAGCATTTTACGTGACTGTAATTTCTTGGTTAGTGTGTTTTGTTTTTTCAATTCCTTCTATTAGCTCACACTCTCCTTATATATATATCTTGTTCAAATTTTCAATCGTTCATAAAATATTTTTTATTCCTCCACTCAAGTTCAAATACATTTTTTTTTTTAACTTGTAGTGGATGACACTGGATGTTAATGCAGTTTTCTCAAATATTAATTAATTCATTAAATTTAATTCATTCATTTTAGTTTTTTTTTTAGATTTAAGTTGCATATATCTACCCATAGATGGCGCCAGATAAACTTAAATAAATGAATGAAAATTATTTATAAAGGACTTTTCTGCAATAGAGTGAAAAAAAAAAGTAGGAATTGACTTAAAATTTTTTTTTTTTTTTTATATTACTTGTTTTATTTTACGTCGGCCTGTCTATGACAGTACAGCAACATAAAAATTAAAATCAACCAATTAAAATTCGCCAACTGCACAAAGTAGCCAAATTGATATAAGTTTAATTATGAAATTTCTTAACGAATATTGATCAAATTTCGAAATTTTTTTTTTGAAGACACACGCAAATTTTGAGAAATATATATAAGAAAGCGATAGCCTGAAATACTTGTTGATGAAGGTTTTTTATTTTAAAATATTAATAAAAACAAGTTAAGTTTTGAATTGTCTATTTATTAAATTTTGCTGTCTCTTTATTCTAAAGTATTTATTCTTTATTTTTAGAGGAAAGAATAAAATATAAATATTTAAGAATTATAGCTTTTATTCTCAAATATTTACATTTATTCTGTTATCTACATTTATACTCTAAAATCTTATTTAAATTAATTTTCTAAAATCTAACTATTAAATTTTATTGTATCTTTTATTGTTATGTTAGTTCTCTTTAGATATCGCTGGCCAATATCGGTATAGTATAAAATAAGTAATGTAATAAAATAATGTAAAAAGTAAATATATTGATGCAAGACTTTACATTAATTTAATAAATGTAAGTTCGAATTTGTAGTAGTTGAGCGTAAAAGGGATTAATCAATTTTTTTTTTTAAATTTTGTTTACAAATATGTGTTAATCCAAACGAGCTTTCGCATGTGAATGCATTATTTAATTATAACCATATATACTTCGTTTAGTGCATTTTTAAAACAAAATGTGCAATAAATATTTTATTTACCCGTAAATGCAAGTTCATTAATCCTAACATCATTATCTATAATACTAATATCTCTCAGTCTAATCACGTTAGATATCCCCGTGTAACATTAGATAAAAGACTAACCTAATTGCTTCATATCAAAAGTCTTCGTAATAAATTGAATGCTCTTATCTGCACTTTATATACACTAATCTGCAGAAAATCTACCTTTCAACAAACAGTTCATACATCACATGCACCCCATGATTACCTATGCAAGTCCAGTTAGGGGCACTGCAGCTAAATCGAACTTGAAAAACATTGAAAGACTTGAAAACAAAATTCTTCAAATGATTATTCCATGGCTCTTCAGAAATCAGAATCTAAATCTTCCAAGCATCTGACAATTTATTCTTAAAATTTCTAAAAATATCTATGATTCTCTCCCTCTTACTGGCAATGCTATTTTGAAATCCCCCCACCCTAAATATGACATGACATTGACTGTCAGAAAATAGAAAAAAAGGTCTCGTGCCGTCCTTAATATCTAATTCTTTTACCCTTCTCTAATATCCTTCTTATGAAGTACCATTGCTGCTGGACTCATTTGATGGTCTCCATCACTCAACATCTGTCAACCTTTCTCTAAACTTCTTTTTATTTAATTTTAACCTTCAAATTTTTTTTTCTTTTATCTAATTATTTTTATAAAATTAACATTTTCTAATATTTTTATCTATTTAAATTTATATTTAAAAAATATATTACATTAGTCTTGTCCAAAAGCTGCTTATACCTCATTTCCAGATAGAAACATGTGGCTGCCATGCTGCCAAGAAGCTTTGCGTAACCCACCAAACCTGTAAACAATAAATGTAGTAGATAAAAATTACGTAGGTAGGTATCCTGTATACAGGCTAGCACGTTATTGACAAATCTTTTTTTTTTTTTCTTATCCCACTCTGTAAACAAGAACATCTAGACCAGGGATGGGCAAACTACGGCCCAACGGAAAATTTTTATCCGGCCCGCGGATAGAATTTTAATTTGCTGGCCCCAGGCAAATTAAAAGAAATATATATTTTTATATATATTTATTAAGAAATATAAATATATATACCCATCTCCTTTGATTAAATATTATTTTTACAAATCATTATCGAAAGTAAGTTTCCCAAATTGAATATCTCACGCCCAGAAAATCAGTGCTATGTTTGCTTAACCTTATATACGTGACACAAGTGTTTTCGACTATGAACCTTAGAAAGAATTATTTCAGAAGTAGACGGACAGATGCGCATTTAGCCTCGTTCCTTAGAATCACTTCGAACCTCAATGTAAGGAACTTTTAAATATGAAATCGCAATTTCATTCATCTCATTAACATATTTAAATTGCAATACTGGTATATTGTTTTTAAAATTCTAGAAAAATTTATCTTCGCCCGCCAAACTTTTTTCTTTTCGATTTTTGGTCCGCGACCGAAAAAGTTTATCCATCCCTGATCTAGACCAAATTCGCGAATCCGTGTTCTCGAAGGATCTCATGGAAGGGGAGGGAGAAGGCAGTTTCTGTTGTGATGGAGCACCCGTAAAAGGTAGAAGTCTGATTTCGGCTCCGTGTCGCCGAAGAAGAAGGGTAGTGTCTTCACGGAGGACTTTTGAGGGGGAACTACCCCACATGTGCGTATCGTATGAGAGATACCAGGAAAACTCCCATCCGACTAATGAGGCGAGATGCTGAACATCACAAACGCCATCGAGTCTCCTCGTGTTTTGAAGCAGTGTCTAGCCGCCAGAAGACTGAACCACCGCTCTAATGCTTACCAGCAGCGCGCTTTGCCATTGAGCCACGGATCGGGCATTGACAAATCTAGTCTTCAATAAAATAGATAACATCGAATAAAATATTTTTCTAACACTTAAATGTTTACTTTTTTTATTGAAATAAAGCTGAATCAAATGATCTTGTTTTAAACTTCCATCAAGATCTGAAATTCTTTCAAAAACGAAGAAAAAATTATCAATAATAATTTTGAATACAATGGACGATTGAACTGTAAGAAAATCAACGACGAGCCGTGATCTGCGAATGCATAAGTGACCCCAATGGACTCGAAAGCGAGCGATACCGAGTACTAGAGCATAGGTTTTGGTTTGGCGCTCTACGGTATTTATTTTGCACACTTTGGGCTCATTAGACAAGGGCTTACAGTTTAAAGTGGATTCCGAACCACTTACTAACATCCACGCCACCGCCAGGATTCGAACCTAAAAGCTGAGGTTCCAAAGGCCAGAGCACTAGCCAATTTGCCCTCAGGCCGCGACTAAGGAATAGGATACTAGTTGAATATTAGGGGCATTGGAACGATCAAGGAGGTGATAGTTACCTCGGGTCAATTTTGGAGGAGGGGGAGGGGGGGGGAGGGTAATAAAAATAAGAGAGTGATCGTTACATTAAGAGAAAATAAATAAATAAATTTATAAAAGACTTTCTGGGACAATTCAGGCGGCCTGGTGGCCAATTGCCTAGCGCTCCGATCTTTGATACCATGGGTTAGCTTCAGATTCGAATCCTGGCGGTGGCATAGATGTTTGTGAGTGGTTCGGAATCCACGGTAAACTGTTGGTGCCGGCCTAATTAGGCTAGAGTATGGACAAAAAAAAAAAAAAAAAAAAAATGATCGTAGAGCGACAAACCAAACCAGTGGACAATTCAAAAATGGCTGTCTAAAACTCTCGTTGTAAAACAGTTAACCATGAATTATGGCCTCAAATTCAAAAGCTTTTAATTGCATTTAGTTCTTAAAAAATTTAGTGGAACGTGATTTTAATGCGATCACAAATTTAATAATTAAATAAAAATAACAAATAGTCAATCGCTGTGATTTAAGAATACTGCTAAAAAAATTAGAATAGAGCATTGTTGGAAGAAGAGGGATGCAGCTTCCGTTCTGATGGAGCACCCGTAGGTAGAAGTCTGACTTTGGCTCCGTGACGCTCTTATAGTCATAGGAGACGGGGACGTACGGTTTAAAGTGGATTGCGAACCTCTACAAACATCCATGGCACCCCCGGGACTCGAACCCGAATCCTGTGGCACCGAACGCTAGACACTCGGCCATTCAGGCCCAAGAACAGGGCATTAATTGTTTAATAAGAGCGCACCAGGTTTTGTCCTTTCCATTTTTACTTTCATATCATCCTTCGTTATCTTAATCGCATCGGGATGGAAATCTGCGTGTAATTGGAAATGCTATTACGGTTGAATTTAATAAATGTTGTCTTTGTGTCTAATCCTCAGTGTCACCGAATGAGTAGTCTACTCCCCGATGGAGACACCTTCTGTTGTGTTGAACCATCTGTAGGAAAAAAACTGACTTGGCTCCGTGGCGCTGAAGAATGTGGGCAGTGCCTTCGGGGAGGACTTTTTTGGGGGATCTATCGCACATTCGAGTATCGTACTGGAGAAACCCCAGAAATATCTCACCAGGTAGTTCGATTGACGAGGCAAGAGGTTGAACATCCAAAACGCCATCGAGGCTCCTCGTTTTTTGAAATAGTGCCTGCAACAATGGTGCCAGCGGATGAAGCCCCCGCCCCTAATGCTCACTAGCGGCGTACGTTGCCACTGAGCCACGGGTCAGGATTTTTAAAAATATATTTCATATTAGCAATCTAGTAAAAACAAGAAATTTTTTGTGTACTAAAAATTCAACAACGCACAATATTAGACCGCGAAAAAACAAACAAAAAACATTATTATTTTTCAACTCCTACTATTAGCTCGCACTCTCCCTATATATATCTTGTTCACATTTTCAATCGTTCATGAAATACTTTTTATTCATCCACTCGAGTTCAAATACATTTTATTTTTAACTTGTAGTGGAGGACACTCGATGTTGATACAGTTTTTTTCAAATATTAATTAATTCATTAAATTTAATGAATTCATTTTAGTTTTATATGGGAGAAAAAAAAATTTCGCGCAATAATAAAGCATTACAAGAGGTGGATAGAATGACAAATTACAGACCACCATCAGCTTCATAAACTAGAAATGAAAAAAAATAGAAAGCGAATAAATAGTAACAAACCAAAATAATAGCCCAACACCCTATATAGAAAGGAAAATTGCAAGGAAATTCGCTTTCTATTTTGCCACTTAATAATGTGATTCTATCATATGTATATACATATTTATATTAATTGCAATTAGTTAATAAAAATTAACTAAAATAAAAAATTTTTTTGTTGACTTAAGTAGGAATTGACATAATTTTTTTTTTTTTTTTATATTACATGTTTTACATTGAAATGAAACGATAACCAACATTTAGTTTATTTCTTCAAAATTAATTATTTAAATGCTATGTATGTAGATGAACCAATTTTAAAAAATTTATTTTTAAAACGTAATATTTTGCCAGAAAGCCCTTTTTTGCTATTAATAAAGCATATGTGATTTGAAAATAGAAAGGGAAACAAATAATAATTATATAAATTCTTTGTTATGAAACAACCAAGATCTTTAAAATATTTTGATTTAAAATCGAAAACTTTTTGAAAAACAGAAAATAACTGATAACAATTTTGAAATTACAATCATTAAAACTTGCAGTCATCCAAAATATCTTATGTAATATTACTGTTACTATTTTAATTAATTTAAGATGAGTAATATATTTCTTTCTGTCAGGATTTCATTACATCCAGTTTCAAAATCGTTGCTCAATATGAAATTGATGTTTACTTTATTGTTTAAATATTACTTCGAATTGTATTTAATTAAAAAGAAAGAAATTGAAATAATTTCGTATATGTATTTATTCGCTTTTCCTGCAAAAATTCGTTTTAAATCTCCATTTCTTTGTAATCTATCATCAAACTTTATTATTTCCGAGAATATTTTTTAAAATTTGTTTGTGACTAATCCTCAATGTCCTGCAGTGCGGGACGGACATCTCATGAATGGAGGGAAAGGGGCAGCTTCTGTTGTGATGGAGCACCCGTAGATAGAAGTCTGACTTTTGCTCCGTGACGCTCTTCACAGTCATATGAGACCAGGACCTACGGCTTAAAGTGGATTCCGAACCACTACAAACATCCATGGCACCGCCGGGATTCGAACCCGAAACCTGTGGTACCGAGCGCTAGCCAATCCATTCAGGCCCCAAAATTTGTTAATTTTATGCACAACTATCTTATATAAGTTTAATATTTTATTCATTTTCTTTCTTCAATTATAATTTTAGTAAAATTAAAAGTCGCCTTCAACAATTTAAAAACATTACTTTAAATGAAATTCACGATAGTAAAAATTAAGCAATTTTCGAATAGGATTTGGAGCTAGAAAGTTCAGCAAATTTATTTATTTTCATTCTTCTAAACTTAATTATAACCAGGGCCGGATTTAGATAAAAAGAGGCCCCAGCTATTCCACTTATGAGGCCCTTACACCTCCCATTTTTAAGTTTGTAAATTACTTATTATGTTTGTTTATTAGTCACATGTGTAGAATTTCTCCTTATTTTTTATATATTTTATTTCTCCTTATTTTTTTATTTAACAATTTGAATGTAGGCCCCTCTTGATCTTGAGGCCCTAGGCTGAAGCCTAGTTAGCCTATAGGAAAATCCGGGCCCTGATTAAAACCATTTTTTTTTTTTCATTTATACCTTATTATTCCCATAATTTTGTAATTTATTAAAAATTTTGCAACAACTATTTTACTTATTCTAGTTAAAAATAATAATCTCTTTATAAAAATATGTTTCCAACAACAAATGTTTTCAAACACTATTTTCCAAGAAATGCACGATTCATTGCAAACCGCATTCGTAATAGCACGAATTGGACAACTCTGATCAGAAGCACTGCAAGCGATTTCCCCACCAGAGTTGAATGACCTTGAAATCCCACGTGGAAGAAAACGACACGTGATCAACCTCTGTCTTGAATTATTCTAAATGGAGAAGGAGGAGAGGTAGGGGGTAAGTTAACAAATGGGATGTGAAAGTTTCTTTCCATTCTTTTTTTTTTCTTTCTTTTCTTCCTGCGTTTTATTTCCCGTTTCCTGTACTGCGATTAATTTTGCGGTTTTTTTTTTTTTTAGAACTTTTCAAACTTTTTTTTAATTTTACATATAAAATAATTAAACACGTTGCACACTAAATTATGATATATAAAAAAAAACCCTACTTTGTTTAATAACTACTAATTAAAAATTATTATTTTTAATTAGAACGATTGCGATTTAAAAAAAAACAACTTAATTTTGTTGTTAACGATATATCTGGCTTTGACATTTCTTGTCAGCATGTCTTCTTTTCAAGGTCAAATTTTAACCAAACTTATTCTTAAATATGTTTAAGATTTTATAGCACGAACAATACACAGAATCAATACTTAAAGGAAAGTGATAGAAAATAAAAAACAAAACAATAATTGATCCTGAAGTAATATGATTTTTTAATGTTTTACATATTATGGTAAAATCTTTTTTTTACACATACAATTATGGGTATTGTTTTCGAGAGCGGAATCTTTCGTTTCCTTGATCAATTTTTTTCATGTCCTTGAACTTTAAACGTTTTTTTTTTTTTTTTTTTTTTGGTTAATTTTTAATATGTTATTTAGAACTCCTGTTTTTCAGATGTTGTTACATTATTAAATTAAAAAAACAAAACAATTTTTTAAAAATAATTGAATAATTAAAATAATTTAATACATTTCATGGTTTATAAACATATCTTATTATTTTATTTGTTGGTTTATTTTACTTCTTAATGTTTCAATCCTTTTTTATTGCAAAATCTTAAATCGAATTGTTATATAATTTCCTAAATGAAAGAAAGTTGCTAGATGAAAATAATAACAATAATAATACAAAGTATTAATGCAATACGTATTTGAAGCATTAAATTTTCGGACACATTTCTTTTGCATTAAAAATCAAAAAATATCCTTCAAAATGCAGACGATATTTTGAAGATATCATCTGCATTTTGAAGAATGTAATATTTACAGCACCAATACAAATTAAAATCTCAGTCTAAATCCTATTACATTAAAAAATGGTTTATTTGGTTATTTTTTATGAAAATATTTCACATTCAATTGAAATCAAATATACATACTAATTTCATAAACTATACATATAAAACAATAAAAAAAAAATTTAATATCATTGAGATTTCATACACTAACTTAAAATCTATCGTTAAGAAGATCTTTTTTATTCTTTTTCTGTTCTTCAGGGAAAAAAAAAAAAAAAAAAAAAAAATTATTCGAAATTTAATTATTACATATTACATTCTTATGGCGATAATTGAGTGCTAGAGAGAAAGGCTTACGCGAGACTTTCTTCGTTCTGAAAGCTATGATTGCATTAGATAGATCGAATTCTGATTCTTCGAAGCATGTTAGCTATGGATAGTCACATAGTCAGATAGTTTATAAATTTGCATGCGAAATTTAAAGATACGAGTCAGCATAGTGCGCTCGCGCACGCACACACACGCATATATATACACATATATATATATCGGTACCACAGGTTTCGGATTCGAGCCCCGGCGGTGCAATGGATGTTTGTAGTGGTTCGGAATCCACTTTAAACCGTAGGTCCCGATCCTAATAGGATCGTAGAGCGTTGCGGAGGCATTGTCACTCTACGTCCGTGGCTTATCTTCAAGTTACAGGCGCCCCCTGGGTAGTGCAAAGTGAGTAACATCTGTGCAGCGCTTGCCTTAGGCATCCGAGACCAAGTTGTCGAAGTGTTTGCCAGCTGCATTAGAACAAAAAATGTATATATATATATATATATATAGGACAAAAGATATAGAAAAAACACAAACGATATAAAAAAAAAAAAAAAAAAAAAAACAGCGGACAAAGTATTTTTTAGAAAAACAATCAGTGCTTAGTCCTTAACAGTCCTTTTTTAGTGATTCCAAACACTCTCTTGCAATAAGTGCTTTTTAGAAACAAGCAGGGCAGCCTGATGGCCGAGTGGTTAGCGCTCGGTACCACGGGTTTCGGGTTCGAGTCCCTGCGATACCATGAATGTTTGCAGTGGTTCGGAATCCACTTTAAACAGTAGGTCCTGGTCTAACAGGACTGTAGAGCGTTGTGGGGTAGTGTTACTCGCGTCCGTAGCCTATCTTCAAGCTACTTGTGCCTCTCGTGCTAAAGGAGTTACAACAGTGCAGCCCTTGCTTATGGCATGAAGATTATCTGTATTGCCAGCTGCATTAGAACAACAGAAACCAGCAGATTCGATGGTACTTGTGAGCACGTTTATATGCATCTCATCAATAGTCAATTTACTAAGTGGGAGTTTTATGATTTTTCTCTCATACGACCTGCAATTGAGTATCAGTTTCTTCTAAAGGTCTTCTTGAACTACAGTGTCCTCCGATTATTTTTCGTGGATGGATTGCTCGTGTATGCGTGAGATAAAATGGCTGCTGATGTGCAGTGAAAAAGAAAACGTATAGATGCTGCTACTATCAAAATTAAATATTATATTTTGACCTTTTTGAAACCTTTCGGAATTATAACCTGAAATAACCCTTTGGTTCTTTTCAATTTAACAAATAAAATTGTCTTATAATGTTTATTGTAGATGGGAATAGCAGATCATAAGTATATAATATGCAGAAATAAATAAACATATTATTGGAAAAACGCATGAAAATGTGAATTCTATATTAAAAAAATCAATTATAAGCATTTTATAAAAAGTTAAATTATATCTGTGCAAAATATCTGAACAGTTTTTAAAGAACATTTTAATATTTTTTTTTTAAAATATAATTAAAAAACATTTAACCATTTTTTAATATAGGTGCAACCACTTTAAGACTAACACAGTTCCGATTTAAACAATTTAAAAAAAAAAAAAAAAAAAAAAAAAAAAAAAAAAAATGAAGTCAATTCCTACTTTTTTTTCACTATATTGCAGAAATCCATTAAATAAAATTTCATTCATTTTTTTAAGTTTATCTGGCGCCATCTATTGATAGATACATGCAACTTAAATCTAAAAAAACTAAAATTAATTAATTACATTTAATGAATGAATTAATATTTGAAAAAACTGCATTCACATCCAGTGTCATCCACTACAAGTTCAAAAAAATGTATTTGAACGTGAGTGGATGACTAAAAAGTATCTTATGAACGATTGAAAATTTCAACAAGATATATGTAGGGAGAGTGTGAACTAATAGTAGGAATTGAAAAAGAAAATTATTCCAACAGCTTCAGTTAAAGCAAATGACTAATTATATTAAGTTTAAAATATACACATTAAAAATGTGTGTGTGTTTTTTAAGTTTCATTTATTACTGTTTTAAGTCAAATTATGATAATTTAAGTTTCAGAAAAATATATAATTAAATTTTTAAAAAATATAATAAACATTTTTAAAATGAGAAAATCTAGTTAAATGGATAAAAAAATTATCTTTAAAATATTGAAAATTTAAACCAAATGAATTAAATTATTTCTTGTTAAGTTTCCGCTTTCAGATCTCGCGCATGCGTACATAAACCTAATCTAGTTTCAACAAAAACGGATCTAAAATAAATTTTTTTTAAATATGGCATCAGATTCCTAACAGACGTCTTTTCTAATATCTCATTAACTTTTCGTAATAATCGGGGAGAAAAAAAAATTATATCTTAAGCCTTGAACTAGAAAATCAACCTCATAAAACTTGTAACGTGTTATAATTCATTTTTTTCATAATGGTATTTAATGTTTTAAAAAACAAGTATTATAAAAATTTTTTTTTAAAGTCAATTCCTACTTCCTTTCAACATATTGCAGAAAGTCCTTTATAAATAATTTTCATTCATTTTTTTAAAGTTTATTGGGCGCCATCTATTGGTAGATACATGCATCTTAAATCTAAAAAAAACTAAAGTTAATTAATTAAATTTCATTACTGAATTAATATTTGAAAAAAACTGTATTGACATCCAGTGTCATCCACTGCAAGTTCCCAAAAATGTATTTGAACTCGAGTGGAGGAATAAAAAGCATTTATGAACGATTGAAAATTTGAACAAGATATAGACAGGGAGAGTGTGAGCTAATAGATGGAATTGAAAAAATATTTCAAGAAAAGGGGATTGTTTCGTCGGAAATGTCGGCCAATTGGCGATCGCCAAGAAAGGCGATGGGTCACTTGTGCACTTGACATGATTAAGATGCATTCTATTAATTAAAAGTAAAAGACTAAACAGTTAATTAACTAAATAAATAAACAATTATTTCATAGTAAATAAATATACAAATATCTATCATAATATAAATAAAAATATGAGGTAAATTAAAAAAAGAATCTACCCTAAGAAATATACAATATGGCTGCCTGAATATCTAATTCATTAGTTAACTAATTAATATTTACTTGAAATAAATTTTATGCTTATATTAAAAAAATGAGTTAAAAAAAAAAAAAAAATTAGAACGAAAGAAGCACTGGAACTATTTAATAATTAACAAGTAATATATATAAAAAAAAAAAAAAAATGTTTTTAAAATCAATTCCTACTTTTTTTTCCCACTCTATTGCATAAAAGTCCTTTGTAAATAATTTTCATTCACTTGTTTAAGTTTATCTGGCGCCATCTATTGGTAGATAGATGCAACTTAAATCTAAAAAAAAACTAAAATTAATTAATTAAATTTAATTATTGAATTAATATTTGAAAAAACTGTATTAGCATCAAGTGTCATCCACTACAAGTTAAAAAAAAAAAAAGGTATTTGAACTTGAGTGGACGAATAAAAAGTATTTTATGAACGATTGAAAATTTGAAGAAGATATAAGGGAGAGTGAGAGCTATTAGAAGGAACTGAAAAAGAGTGCAAATGATCCATCGGCTTACTTGGCGATTGCCAATTGGTCAGCACCTCCAATGGAACAATCGTGTCAAAAAATTGGTTAAAATTATGTTTTTAACAAAGGAAAAAATTTTCTTTCATCTGAAGCAAAAATTAATGTACACATATATCTATATAAGAAAGTAAAATATTGTTCTTTAAGCAAAAACTTCTTGAAACATTAGGAAAGTCAATTTTTGAATCCCTATAACCAAAAACTTTGCTGAATCGATTGCTCTAAAAATCTCCGTAATGGAAAATTTTTGAGTTAGTAGTTAATTAACCATGATAATATTAATTTTGTTAATAAACTTCATTGCAACATAAGTTACTTCCCTTAGAGCCATTTCAAAACTACCACATATGTGAAGATCTAATAATTATTAAAGTTATTAAGGATATCCAATTTCTTTTTTCTTTTTGCTAAATGTGTATTGAGGCCATGCATAGGTGGAAACACATCATACACATAAACAATGAGAAATATATGTATATAAATATGCTAGTTATATTTATAATATATATACTTTTATAATATTTATTTAATGTATTTGACTGTGTAATATTTATTTAGAGTAGGATAAATTATTTTATTACAATCGAAGATTAATGACAAGATTTCTGTTTAGTAATGTTTTACGAAAATCATGCAAGATTGATTGCACAAAAATTGTGTAACACTAATTTGTTATAAAGTACAACAAATAAATAATTTTATTGTATACATGGTCGTACACAAGATTAGTTTCTCGCATTAAAAAAAATGAAAACAATAAAAACTTTTTGAAGTAAATAAATAAATTAAAAGGGAATTAAATTTTTAAAGCAAATTCAATATTCAAAATTTTTTTTTATACATAAGATGATTGAGGGATTAATCATTTTTTTTAAAACCTGATTTTACAGAAAGTTTTTTTTTAATTCATAAATAAATGTAAAGAACAGATTTTGAACTGAATATAAAAATCCCAGTTGGAATATGTTTTTCCAGAAGATTTATTTAAAAAAAAAAAGTTTTTATTAATATATCAGTAATAAAAGATATTTAAAACCCCCCCTTTTTTTTTTTTTTTTTAATGAATGTCCATAAATTAAAAAGGTCAGTTCTTATAATATTGCTGTTTGAATAACTTTTAAATAAAATGGCAAAATAGTACAAATATGTAATGCAAATAACAAAATAATATTTAAGTTGAATGGTATTTGTGAAAAAAAATCATGCTTATTTAAAAAGTAACTTTAATGAGATTTTTACAAATTTTTACATTTCATATGCGAATACATATATAAAGAAGGCAAAGGATAGTATCAGAGTTTGAACATTCAAGCTGTTTTGGCTTATTATTGGCTATCACGTTTCAATTTTCATTGACTAGACTCATTTGTTGCAATTTGGATGAATACAATTAGCTTAAAGAAAAAAATGTCATTTTAAGAGTCATAAAACATTCACTTTAAAAGCAAAGAATTAAAGATATGATGTTATAAGCAGAATAATAGAATGCATATTTTAAAAAGCTGTGTCATTTAATATGAAAGCGATGCTTTATTTATCATTAAAAATAAAGTTATGAGAAGTTTTTCAGCGGCTAGATATAAAAAAAAAAAAAAAAAAAAAATTACTGCTATTAATAAGCATTTAAAATGTAACCACAGACATAAAATAATAATTAATAAATAACAGTTTTTAATAATCAACTTCAAACTTTGAATAAACATATAAACATTTATATATGGCATTTGCCAAATGAAGTAAAAATAGTAATTTTATAAAACTCATACGAAGATTGAAGAACATGTTTGGATTTAAAATTAAGAACATAAAATATATTTTAACAAAAAATATAAATTAGTTTAAACTAATAACTTAGTAAAACTTTAAGAACATGAAAAATAATACAAGTACATACACCGAGTTCTTACATTTTCAACGAATCATTTTTAACCAAGTCATGGAAAATTGCATTCAGTTATAGCAACCGATTTTTAACAATAATTAATATTTAGTATTCTTTTTACATTTTATTTAGTGTTTTTTCTTTACCACTCATCAGAAATCAATTCTTTTTAAAAAAAAAAAGCAAATTAAATTTTTTTCCCCATCATACTAATTTTTTCAAGAAATTTAATTTTTAATAAAAGCTTAAGCAATTTCATAAAACTATCAAAGATAAAGTACTAGATTATTAATTATAAGGACATGGAATTTAGCATTATTAATTTGAATTCTGCAACAAATTCCATGCATTATCAAGGACATAATAATTAATGTTAAAACAGTTTATATAAAAATAAATATATTATATACGTATATACATAATTTATTTGGTATCTGACATTATTAGAAAGAAATAATAGATTCTGATTATTATACATGTAAAATAAAATTAAAAATAGAACCTTAATTTCTTTTATATTTTCAAAACAAATTTTTAATAAATAATAATATTTGAAATTAAAAATTCTAACAGATAAACAAGGTAAAAAGATGTGCAAAACCAACATGGACAGTCCAAGAATGAAAGGACATTGTGTATCGGCGATTCCATTTTCCTGACAAGATGATTAGCTGTGTGCTTACAATTTCAGTCAAAAAAATATATTGTACTCTGCTATACCAAAGTTAGCAAGCACAAGATCCTTACAGGGGTGAGAAAAAAAGATTTATTTTTCTTAGCGAAATTATTCTTCATAAACTATTTAGAAATTGTTTATAAAAATGTTAAATTCAGAGTGATTTTCAATCAAGTGTTAAGTTTATGTTAATCATCTAGTTTTCAATAGCAAAATTCAAATCCCTCTTTTCAATTTTCTACATAAATGCAATTAATAGAAACTCGACAACAACATGTGACAAGTATTACGAAAATTTTATCCCCTTGTATGTAAGCATACATAACCAGCTATAAAAAAATAAATTGTAAAAGCTACTTAAAAATAAAATTGATTTGTTAATTTTTAATTTTACAAATGGCAGTGAAGCAAAAAATTTAATTCTAATCATATTTTCAAAAATAATGCATATATTTTTAATAATTATTTATTGCAAATAATTCAAGAATATTAAATTAAAACAACATACATATATTTAAAGGCTATATTAACAATTATAGATAAATATATAAATATTTACCAAATATTTTTATGATGAATAATTAAAAAATGTATATACCACATAAAATTTAAAAGTAAGTAAACTGAAACTCGTTTAGATTAAAAAGGAAGAATGCATTTTAATCCACACCTTCGACAATAACATTTTTAAATGAAGGGATAATGTGTCGCATCTAATATTTCCAACTCCATATATTACAAAACAAGGACACATTTAGCTAAGGAGAGTATAGATGCACCAAACGGGTTATTCTCATAATCATGCCGAATATGTGGGTTAAACTGCAGTTCGACCGGTGTAAATAATTTAACAACAAAGATGACATTTTTTTTTTAATCAAATGCCATTACCGTATATAATTAACTCCATTTAAGAAATCAAACCACTTAAGGGCAAAGTGGTTACTTCCTTTTGATATCAGCCTCATGAAATTTCACATTTTATTTCAATTTCAAAACATTAAAAAAAAAGACATTTTTGATATTTCTTTTTTTTTAATTTCAAAACGTTAAAGACAATTTTGATATTTCTTTTTTACTGATGAAAATGAATGTATCAAAAAATTTAAAATATGATCTTTAATTCCAATGAAAAATAATTAATTAAAAATATTTTTAAAAAGAACAAATAGTAAATTAAGAATATTTTTTTTTAAGCTTTTATAAATAAATATAATAAAAAATTTACTCCAAAGTTTAAAAAAACAAAAACAAAAAAAACCACTTCATTTAATTTTTAAAACATTTTTTTTTTACATAAAGTAATAAAACACATTAAAAAAATTAGATGTAGTATAAATGTGATACTTCCCTACAAGTAACTTTGATATACCATTGTTAATATACATAAATTGTTTTCCAATTGTGTTCACAGTTTAACTAATGCTTTTATAACAATGAAGTTTCAAAAGAACATCACTTTACATAGTTATACATTTAAATATTCTTCTTTATTTTCGTTAGCAACTTCGTCTGTCTTATTATAATGAATATAGAAGAACAGCATACTGTTCTTTGAACCCCAAAATTGGATAACAATATAAGATAATTGCATTAACATTTTTTAAACTAATTTTTATGAATTAATCTCATTTAAAAACATCTTAAATTTAAAATTGTTCGTTAAGATGGGAAATTAACAGAATGAAATAAAAATTGAAAGTAGAACAATGAACAAAATGATTTTGTTATTTAAGCAATATTAATTCTAAAAAAATATTAAGTAATATTATTAAAATAACTCAAATATATTTAATTATTTGATATAAAAGTTGCATCAATATAACGTTTCTTAAAAATGCTCAACTTTTATTTGCAGTGAACTAGTATTTAAAAAAATTATGAGATTTGTTTAGCTCTTTCTATATTAGAAGTTAAAGAGAGATAATAATAAGTAAACAAAAAGGCAAAAGCAAAACCTTTACTAAAAATTTATTATTCCTATTATGAAAATTATTTTGATGGAGAAATATGTAATCGTATTTCAGAAAATAACAAATATTATCAATTCCTTTAAAGTAAAAAAATATTAACGAGAGCCATAGATTCATAGCATTTTTTTAGGAACCAAAGAAAGTTCAACCAAGTAAAAGAATTCTTAACATTTTTGCATTCATATAAGCAAAGCATTATTTATATCAAGTGAGAAAGTTTATTAAAAAAATCTGAATAAATAATACATAAAATGATAAAATATTCATTTAAGTTGATAATACAACAGAAGATCAGCTTAGATCAAATAACAATTACCTTTAAAATTTGAAATTAACAATTAAATATTGATAGCATGTACAGATGATAGTTAATTTTGAGAGACATGATAGCTCAATATAAAACTAATTGATTTTGCTGCATGACAAAGCAATAATATGACACTTGAAAACTAAATTTTCTTTATAAACAAAAATTATTGATTATTAAAACATTAGTTTTCCAATGTCTTTACAAAAATAATGAATAAATATAATTATCCCACCAAAATTATTGTATACAATTATAACTTTACATCAAAGAAATGATTTTTAATAAATTATAAAATACTTAAGATGAAAAGTTTTATGCCATGATAGCTAAATAATAATAAAATAATTTGAAATCTACAAAAAGAAAACAAAATAAGCAAATAACTGGCCCGAGTCACTACAATCATATGGATTTAAGCTCTACAAAGGGATATGTAAAGTATATATATATATATTAGTAGTATATGGAAGATATTTGTATATACACGTATGAGCAAAATTGATTTCTCTCTTGCATAGTTAATTAAGTACTAAAACAAAAATTATCTTTAAAGTTATTTAAATGTTACTATTATCAAATAGCACTTAATAGGAATTCATGAATATAATAGTATTGCTATTATTTATGTATACAACAATATTATTGAGCAAACATACACCATATTTATTGAAAAAAAAAAGATAGTCAATAATTGTAAAAACAGTATTTAAACATAAAATAATATTCCCCCAAAAACACTTTGCTTATTAATATCCTCCCTTCCCCCTTGCATAAACAAAATTTGAATTGATTTTATTCTAAGTTTATATGAATTTAACAAAAATAAATAACATTATTAATATAGTATTTTATAGTATATTAATAATATTATTTAACTTATTTTATAAATTTCCATAAACTTTAAAAGAAATTAGAATCCCCCTTTTTTTTGCCATATTTTCTCTCATTGTATTTCTTTGGCTGTACAAGTAATTTATCTCTCTTCCATAGAAATACAATATTTAAAAATTACTATCAATAATCTAAAGAAAAAGTTTCTTCCTTAAGATAATTAACTCCTTTGCATCCATAAACAACTAATATACATACATGTAGAGGGAGAAGAAAATAAGATAAGTTACCTGAAATAAAATCTAAATTGTTTATAAACAGTCTTTAAATTAAAGATTTTTACCTTAAGATTTGTTCCTTGCAGTTGGTTATGTTTGCATCTACATGATAGTTATCAAAACTAAAATTTGCCGCATTCTTGAGCAAGGTAGAAAAAGAGGAAGATTATTACATTTTAACCGTACACAGCAACGAAACACTCCATTCATTATTTCTTAAAATACAGATCACAACAAACAATTCATGCAACTGTCAACTTTTTCAGGACATTCTACTACAGTAATATGTATCACATTGTCATTTTATAGGGAACATAAAAGTTCTCTAATCCAAATACAAACAAAAACTTTCTTTATCAAGTCTATTCTTCATTAGCAAATTCGACTTTACTGACTCATCTTTTCTCTTTATTATTATATAATTTCATTATAGTCACAAAAATAAATTTATTTACATTCTATTTTAAAGCGGCATAGTTGAATCAGAACAGCCCTGCTAAAAGTTTATTTATATATATATAGATTAATTAAAAAATCACTATTCTTCCATTTTATATATTTCCATGAATCCTTGGTAGTGCACACCAATTGATGTTCTCCATAATAGAAAAAAGCGGGCTTCTATCGGTAACCTGCTAAAGCATTCTAATATATTTAGAAAAAAGATTCAATGATGGAATTTATTGTCTATAAGCTAAATTAATTTCTTTTTCTTTTTTTTGGAACAGGACTAAAAAGTTGTTTTTTTCTCAATTACTTAATATATTAAGAATTTATTGCTTATTTTTGATAGTTGTCCTAAACTTTGGGAGGAAAAGGCCAAATTTGGTTTCCATGCCACTGAATGTGGCATTGGCTAAGCGATAGCCTCCTATGTGGTCAGGATTCATGGATCGGATCTCACCAGAATGAACTGGAACTTTAGTCTGTGAGCCGGCTGGCCTCCTGAAAGAGAAAAAGGAAATAAATTTGTTGGTAAAAAGAAATGAATGCACATATAAGTACAAAAGTTATTAAAAAAATAAATAAATAAATAAATACCAAGCTAAAAGTGAAACAAATAAATTTGCTTGATAATTAACCAGAAAACCTATTACTTCAATTATTATCAACTTTCATGTTTTTCTTTTTCCTAATAGGAGAAAATACAGAAACAGTTCACCATTGTTTTTCCTTGTTAAATGTCATAGTCTAATTCATTTTATCTAGTACTAACAATAGATGGTTTTATTTAGATGAAATTAAGGTGTTCATAATATACTGAAAAAATTATTTTCCCCTTTGACATTAAGCAGCATATAAAATGCAATTATAACGAACAAATTAACTACTCCAAAAAATCAAACTATATAAATGTTACTGCATAACAAATTTTTAAGATATCTTCTCTCCAACCAAGATGTATTATTAACAAGTTCTCTTTAAGATTTTATGACATATATTAATTATTAATATATTATATATTAATTACATATATTATATATTAATTATATAATTATTTAATTTATTCAAGATGGCATACTTTTAATCAATTGGAAGAAAATACATTTATTTCAATGGTATCTGCAGTGATATTTCAACAACTTGGCAGTTAGTCAATCAAAGTAAAGGCTTTATTTTATTATATTACTGGGACTAAATTGATTACTAAATTCTAATTAATTAATCTAAATACAGTCTCACACAAGTATGGTTATTTAATTCTACTAATAAAACGATTTTCAATAAAAGATTAAAAATGTTTTAGCTACTTTACTTAAAATATCTGAAGAATTAATTAATGCGTGCTTCATAAAAATATTACATACGTTAATTACATGTATACGTTATGCTGATGAGCACGTTTTTTTATCTATGCACAAATACAAACAAATCCTAGTTTCATCAATAACATTTTTAAAAATTCTGCCTTTTTAAGCCCTTCTGTAAATTGAATAAAATAGCAATTTAAAATATCAAATGAAAAAAAAATTAACTACGTAATAAATGTGATTGAAAAAACAAAGCATTTCAATAATATCAAATTGAAGTATGTACAAGTAAATCTACTATTTCTTTTTTAATATTCATAATCTTTTTAGTTAATAGAAAAGTTTAGAATTCTAATAATATTGCAGCATTATAATTACAAAAGTAACATTTATTAAATTGACTAATAAAAAAAAAATCCAATACAAATAAAACAGGATCAATAATTTGTATACTAACATTTCGAAAATATTCTTTTAAATGACTATTTTACTAAATAAAGAATAGGATTTTAAATTTCATTAAATCAGTACAATTTTTACTTTATTTGATATCGAAACAAATCAATCAAAAAATTACATGGATTTTTACATATTAAAAGAAATAACTAATCTATCACATTTTTTTAATGCTTAGTATAAAAACAAATCTTTTTCTTTTAAAATAGCACTTTTTATGCTAATTTAAATAAAATGTTTACATTAAATGAGATATTTAAATAGAAATATTTATACTACTAACATTAGACAGTGGTAAATCGTCTAATATAAAAAGCAAATCTATTCAAGCCAAACAAAAATAAATTTAATTGTTACAATTCTACAATGGCATATTTTAAATAATTGTTGCCTAATTCATATATATATATAATCAAGTTATTTTAAGATAGACAACACATTTTTGGATTCAAATGAAAATTAATTTTTAATTGTAATATAATCATTATAATTCTAAAAACTATACTTTAAATAGAAATCAAGCAACATGAATTTTAAAACTTAGTTGAATTGGATATTCTCAAATGATTGGGTTTAAAAATGTAAAAACACTATAATGCCATTTAAAGCTTTCACAACTAAAATTTCTAAACATTCATGCTGTTAACAGATGAGCACGATAAAATTTATGCTACATACCTGTTACCAACCTATTCCAATCAAAAGGCTAACTATTTTAAATGCGGGATTGAAAAACTGTTCATTAAAATTGTTAGCATTAATTAATCTGTATATTTCAATATTATTTCTCATAAAATTATTAGAAATATTTTTCTAAAAATATTTGATGCAGCAATTATATAACCATGTCCCTTTAATAAAGCATAATTTTGAAGAACTACACTTTCCAAATCTTTTTCTTAATTAAATATTAAATAGCTTTGATACTTAATTTAGTTTATTAAACATAAGCAGTATGCTTCACATGCTGCTTATGAACATTTTTTAAATTTAATATTAAATTATTCAGAATATTAATAGCTTCATCAAAAGTATAATTAGGAAATATTATGTGTACTGAAATATAAAAATAAGTGACTAAAAATATTTAACTTTTTATTACAAAAATAAATGAACAATTAAACGTCATAGATCTTCTATGAAGAAGAATTTTTTTTCCCATCTCATGTTTAAATTAAAATTTCTTTTTAACTGAAATAATAAAAAACAAAATCTCCATACATACTTTGCTGTGAAAGAAATCAGCATCGTTAATGGTTTTATGTTTAAAAATTGGGAATTTTTTTTACAAGCACAGGGTAGTTTAATTTTGAAATTTATGTGATAATTAATATTTGATCGTGAAAATTTTCTCCAATTTTATTTTTTGTTATTTTGTTTAAAAAAAAAAAAAATCCACCTCACAGTTTGAGAACTATGATAAAATATAAATAAAAGTGCAAAGCATGATTTCAATTAGTCAGATTGTTTAAAATAAAATTTAGAAAATGTATTATTTTTTTGTGCAATTGTGAATAATATATTATTTTGCATTCTCATTAAACCAACACATTAAAGTAAAAAATTTGAATAAAATAAATTTAAATTTGATGTAAAATAAAAAAAATTCATTAAAATATCAGAACAAATAAAATATTCAATTTACTTTACATCAGAAAAAGATATCCTTTCAAACAAAATTTACAAAAAAAAAAAAAAAAAAAAAAAAAAAGAATAAGAAAAACACATTGCAGACAAAGTTAAATAATGCTAACTATATCAAAGAACAGCACTCTAATGAAACACAGATGCATTGCAATAAATGAGTCCAACAAAATTAAAATTTATAAGTAATTAGCAAAACAAAGAGCAAAGGAATCAAATCTGCTGAAACACATATATACATGCACACAAATGAATAATTAAAAAATGCATGTCTGAGCATTTTCAACAATTGCTGCAGGGCAAAATGGGATTTTGCTGGCATTATTAATTGAATAATAGTGCTGATAATAAAAAATTAAGGGTGAAATGAAAGTAGACAAAAGAATAAAATAAATATTCTAAACTTAACTGTTGGACATGTGTATCCTCTGTGGAACCCATTTTGCTGCATGCATTTAAACAACAATGATTATTATCAAAGCAATGTGCTTAGTTAATAATAATCACAGTTATACATTAAATATTACTACAGACATCCACATCTGTGTCATAACTATCACAATAGGCACGATCACAAGAAAATGTAAAACCATTGAAAAATTTAAAGGATATAAATTTATTTTTAAAATTATTGTTTTAATAGTGAAATTCAAAATCCCAGTTAGTTAAAACAAAAATTGTTTCATTAATTACAACCTTTTCTTAAAATTAAACATGCAAAGCTTTTATATAGTTATGATAGTAAAGAGAAAGATATTGATATACATGACTCATAATTAAAATAGTTTTCATTTTCATTTATCATTGAAATTTCATAGAAAAGCTGGAAAAAAAATAACACTGCAAATAATATGCAATCCATAACAACATCTATATTTTATAACTCAAAAACATTTCATATTAACACATATACAGATGCCCTTTAAAAGAACAAAACATTAACAGAGCGGAAACCAAAACATGTAAGTAAACAAATAAAAATTTGAAATACAAATATATATACTTAATCTGCAAGAAAAAAAAAAAAAAAAAAAATACACAAATATATAAAATGTACATAAGATGGTTAATAAAGAAGCAAGTGAATAACATTTTTCATTGGTTAAGGAATTTTTAAATGCTACACCATGAAGTTAAAAAAAAGAGAGAGAGAGAGAGAGAAAGAGAAATTAGCAGGCAGATAGGATTTAATCTAAATAAAATGAAATTTTTTTGGGAAAAAATAAAAATAATAGATTTTTAAAAATTCTTTCATGAAGTACAAAACTATGAAATTAATAAGCACAGATGGATTAATAAACTTATCATTAATCTCATCGTTAAATTAATGTTAAAAACATGAATATTTTAAAGAGATGCAAATACCTTTCAAAGCGATTGGGAGAAAATGATAATTTTAATTTATGAAAAACAAATGTAACTTATAAAAAAATATTGAAAAACAGCCTAGCACATATATTATACACTTAGTAGTAATGAAAAAAAAACAATATAATTTAAATGCATTTTTTAGGTTTAATTTACATTTTTTAACTCACCGAAAAAAAAAAATATCTACAAACCTTCCACCAAAATCAACATAAAACATCCTCTGCAATACTTCATAAGTAAGTAAAGTAAAACCAAATTGAGGAGCAGATCTAAATACTCGAGCTGTAAAATGAAAAAAAATTATCACAATAAGAAAATAAAAATATAATCAGAATTTTTTTTTTAGTAACTGCAAGATGCATTTAATTACATATTGTTAAAAAGAATTTTTAATATAATAAAGCAATTTTATGAGCCACATCATATTAAAGAAAATGTGGCAAATAATTCTTTTACTTAAATTTTTTATTTAATTTTAGTGTTTTTTTTCTCTTATTTAAAGTTGTTTTCAATTAACAAGCATGAAACATTATTTTAAATGAATTATATTCATACACAAAAAACAATATCATATTCATAAAATTCCTCCTCTTATTAAGTGAAAAGGAGTTAATAACCTAATGACTAGCAATTTGAAACAAATAAGACAGATTTGAACAGATTTTTTGAAATATAATTCTGTAAGATTTATTAAATATTAATTAATAATTAAAATAACAACGATAAATTAAAAAATATTTAAACAAAATCATTATAACTGAAAACCAGTTTTTTGTGCAAAATACTTATAAATAAAGAAAACTTTTAAATATTTCATAACTTGAGGTAATTTTAATGAGAATCTAAAGAATTTCAATTTCTTACAAGTATAATAAATCTACTTCTTAGCTATAAACATGCTACAATTAAAAAATGAATAGCACATCAACATAATATTTTACTAATGCAGTCCTCTTTTAATAAATACCTACATGTTTATAATAAACAGTCACATTATTTTAAGGCCCTTGTTATTATGCTTGCTTAAATGAAATTAACAATTACTTCCAAATGACACATTTTGCAAGTAGAAAAATGTTGGTAGTAATGCGATGTAACTTAGATAATCTTTATTTCAGATAATTGAGTTAGCTCAATTTTCACATTGCGAAATTTTCAGTCATGATATTGTTATTCAATTGAAAATTTTTGAGTTTTAATACTATCTCTGACTCAATTTCTTTACTTTTGCACTTTGATTAACTAAGGAAAAAAAAAATCCTTGCTCAGCTATCTTTTTTATTATTAAATATCATAGTATTGATCCTTTATAGAATTTCTTTCATATTAGCAATATATGAATAGCAGGATATTTTTTTTATCTCAAAATTAAAACTTTCAGAATATCATTACTAGCTATAATTAATTAACCATGTAACTAACTACAATAACTTTAAGATCGCTACAAAAATAATTAAACATTTAAATGTTATCAGTCATTACTAAAATGAACAGACTGCCTTCAAGAATCATTTAGTTTGGTGTATTACCAGAAAAGTGTGATTTGCAACAAATATTATAAGTTACCTGGCCCTCCTTTCCAAAATGCCGCCCCTCCCTCTTCTCTCCAAATTTTCCTACATGCATCAAGGACTCCATTGTATGTAGTCTGGCCTTCCCTTGCAGCTACTTGCAATCTGGTTTTGATTACATCTGCAGGTGTTACTAAATAAGCCGCTGGAACACCTACAAACAAAGTTTTTAATTACAGATTATGAACTAGAGATTAAATTATTACAGTAATGTAATTTAAATGTGTAAAAAAATCACACCCGTTAAAAAAGACTACTGTAAGTAAATAAAATAAATAAGAACTTCATTCAAGAATGCAACAATTAATTTTAATTATATAAAGAAATATAAGAGACATTTATCCATATCGGATTATGATGCAAGCCCTGTTTAAAAGTATAATAAATTTTTTTTTTTATCATCCCCAGTTTTTATAAATTATTTCATTTTTTAAAGATATGTTTATTTCATTCTATATATGCATACATCATTTTATATATCTGCTTTACAAAGTTAAAGATAAATATTCTAAAGTTGATGACAAACTCGGGCATCTGAACTTAGTGAAAGCTTCTAAAATCAATTGGGAGAGCTTTTGAATGAGAACTTTTAAATCAATAGACTTTTACACAAGCATTTAGAAATTTGTGACATATGATAACTGAAGGAGATATTTTGAACATTCTACATTATCTTGTAAGGGATTATTCACTGAGCTCTATATTAAGTGGTCCTAGTAGTTTAGTTTTTGCTTACATGCTGCTATATGGCTTTACTTATGCTTCTTTTTGAAAATAAATAATGCCTTAATTTCCTGTAAATTCTCTGAACAAAGAAATCTATACGCCTATATTTGGCCCAATACTAAACTTCAAAGATACACTAAAAATAAAATAAAATTTGCAATTAAAGTTTTTGACACTGGAAAGGAAAAGCTAGGTAAACGATCGATGGGGTAAAAAAAAAAAAAAGATTGAATACCTTATTATAAAAATGAGACTTCAAATGAAGTTAAAGTAGAGAAATAAAAATTCTTTACCTGCTATACAAGCGGAGAGTAGAAGGGAACCAGCACCATTGTGACCATCTGCATCAGCAAATGTGAGCTTAGTGTGAGCATATACAGGGAAATAAATAGCAGAGAAAGGGATATCACGCAGGAAACAGGCTCTGGCACCCTGTGAAAAGAAACTGAATGAAATTTTACAAAAATTAAAATATTACATACAGAAGAATTTGGAACAAATCGAACTTGCATCATAGCTGTTATATATATGTAGCAAATCAGCCTATTCTTACAATTTTTTCACAGTATCCATAAACATATAATTTATAATTTTTATCATACAAAAATTAATAAAATCCTTATTTATTTATTTTTCATAACTGATCATCAGATACTTTAAGCTGATATTGATAATCTACAATACATCTTTTACATACAATCAGATGTCATATTGATTCAGTTAGTAGAATATACATTAATTAGCTAAAATTTAAAACAGAATGAAAACAAAGAATTAAGAATAATAAATCAACTAAAAGTATCAAATTGATATACTTAATATATATTAGCATTAAAAATATTTTAATATAGTTAATATTAAAAAAATAAAAAAACACAGAAAGATTTTGGAAATAAAATGACAAATAAAAGATCTAATAATAAATCCATTTTTCATTATGCTAATAGAAAAAAAAAACATTAAAAAAATATGATGCATATAACAATAATAAAAATAACATGCTTTGAATCTAAAAATATTTTGCATTTTACAATTACAACATGAATAAAAAATAACATACTTATAAAAACAAAATTATACTAATAAAAAGGCAGAAAAGGACTATTATCTAATAGCAATAATTTATTTTTTGTCATTACCCAATTAAATGATTCATATTCATAAATAATGATCTTATAACCAATCAAGCATTCTTCATTTTTAAATGATTAAAGTCAAATCAAATAATTGATGATACCTAATTGGCAATCAAAAATAGAGTAGCAACAACAGAAATAAAATATTGAGAAGTATCAATTAAATATTTTACATTTCTTAACATGAGATATAGTCATAATGGCAAATGTGTACATTTTTTTTTATTAAAAATAAACCTGTCTTTTTTTTATATGGAAAGTAAATATTTAGAATGTGAAAAATACTTAAATTTATATGAAATATTTAAGTTTAGATAAAAACTATAACTTGTGGAATGAATAAAAAAAAAATAAAAAAATATGAAAAGCTAGCATTAAAAAAATAAACAAAGTTATCTATTTAAATCCAAGAATTAAAAGAAAAAAAAAACAAATTCGTAAAGCTGAAACATTTATAATTTTATTATAGTTGTAATTTAACAATTTTACTCATACATAAAAAAACAAAAACATCTAAAAATATTTGAGTTGAGCTGTTTAATCTAGCAATTTCTAACATAAGAGCAAAATAATTAAAAACATTATATAAATAAATTAGTAAATAGTAAAATTATAAATGTTGTTTATTTACTTATATTTAAGATATTTTCATGAATATACATTTATATTCTAATGAATACAAACGATTTTTTAACTAATAGTTTCAGAAGCTTTGAATCCTCGATTTCTTTAAAAAAATGCTTAAATTACAAAAGATATAGAGAACAAACTTTATTAAAAGAATAATTTCAAGGTAAAATCATTCCTTAATATAGTCTTTTTTATGTCAAATTTAACATTTAAATGCAAGACTATGTTTGAAATACCCAATAAAATTAAACCATAAAAATTAATATGAATTTAGAACAAATTGTTTCAGCGTACAAGAAGTGGTTTCTTATTTTAGCTATAAGCCTTATTGTTGATATGTTTTACTGCATGTTTGCCTAACCAGATGTTTTACTTTATAATTAAAAATTTCTTCCAAAATCAGACTGTTTCAAAGTTACTTAGTAAATTGGTTAAGACAAAAAGGATTCTTATAGAAATACCATTTAAAAAAAATTGCTCACAAAAAAAACATAGTAAGTTGCATACAAAATAACATACCTTGTACAAACCTGTAATGCCTAAATCTCTGATAACTGACAAGGCACGAACTTTATGACCCACAGTCGCAATTTCTCCAGCAACCTGCAGGCGGATTTTTACAATTTCTAATGGATTGGTAAACATCACCTGAGATGCACCTGCCTGTGAAGATAAAAAAGTTATCTTACTAATTTAATTTTAAATATATTAACAAAATATTTTTTTTCTGGAACAGAACATTCAAAATTAGCATGCCAAGAAACTGAGTTGCTATAAAAATATGAATCTCAGCTAAAATATTGATGACTTTTTACAGTTCAAAAATTAAAAGTGATAAAAAAATGATCAATTACATTAGAAGAATACATTAATAGAAAATTTTTATAAATACATATTTTCATTTAGTAAACTAATCATATTTAATGAAATAAAATAATGAATTATTTAGTGATCATATATTCTGAAACATATTTATTAAAATAATATTTGGGTATCAATGACTGTTTGATTTAATTTACATCAAAAATTTTAATTATGGGATGCTTAAAATATAGAGCAATATTTTATTTAATATAAAATCTTCATGAAATAAAAATATTTTTGCACACAAGACTACAAACTATTTGTATAAACAAAATGTTGTTTTTCTTCCGTATTAATAAATATATTGACATGACTGCAGTGAGTACTTCAGCAACCATATGTTCAATTTTTTTTTTTTTAATCTTCTATAGTTTAAATGGTACAACCATTTAAACTATTATTATTATTATTTACTATCAAAATAAATGGAAGCAAAATAAATAAATAAGTAAAATATCAAAATTATTATATGTTTTTTAATCTCTGAAAAAAGTGCTTATTAACTCCTTAAAATTTTACCCATGCTTTAATTTTTGACTTCTTTTTATAGGTTCAGACAACCAATAAGATTCATAAAAAGCCTATAATGTAACTTCAAAAAAATATTTATGAATATAAAATTTTAAGATTAATTATATTAACATTTAAAACTTTCTTTATTCAAAAGATATCATAATTGGAACAAAAAGACAATTAAATTTATTAAATATTGTTTCAATTCAGGACAAGCTTTTCAACAACAAATATTTAGACAAAACAGTGCTTTTTTTAAATGGTATTATAATAATTCTGAAAAGAAGTTTGAACTCACACAAGCACCAGCTAAAATCTCGCCCCATAATGGTATTTCTCCTTTCGCATTGGTCACTTTGTCTCTCACCAAATCGTTCATCTACACAGTTTACAAAGAAGGAAAATATTAGAACTAAGTATCTTAAAGTAGAATAAAAAGACATTATGAGGTACAAGGTGTTTCAAAAAGAAGGAACAGATCTGCTTTTTTAAATATTGCTCCAGTTTTTTTAAGCTAATATATTAATGTTAACTTAATAAAAAATTAAAGTTTCTTAAAAATTTTTCTCAATTTGAATATCCAGATTCTATGAGGACACTATTCTGATAACTTAAAGTATGCTTGCTATTAAAACTAAAAGGAAAAGAAAAAATAATTAATGAATACCAAACAAATATAAGGTACTAATAAATTTTCCACCTTTTTTTTTACTTTTGTTTTTGAAGCAATATTTAACAAAATAAGACTGCTTATATGTTTTGAAGACACCTTGTATATTAAAATTACAAATACTAACAGTGAGTTTGATGGCTTTCTCTGGACATACTCCAACCAACTGGGGAATTAAACCACGGTACAAACCAGTAAATCCTTCATGACGTATTACTTTCTTCGCACAATCTAAACTATTGCGATACATCAACTCTCCAATGTATGAACCAGTTCTTTGATTTTGCATTCGTGTTTTGACTAAATCAATTGGATAGACAACAGTAGCACCAGCAGCTAAATTTAGATGGGAAAGAATAATAATTTTAGTATTTTTTTATCTTTCATTTATTTTTCAAATTACAGTAAAAAATAATGATGTTATCACTTTTTCTTCTTGCACAATCTAATCTATTGTGATACATCAACTACTCAATCATATAACACAGATCTATACAGTAGCATAATAGCTTCACATTTAACGACTGATTAAAAAAAATCTGTTACTCATCTAGAATAACATTAAAAAATAACTTTACATCTAGAAACTTCTAAAAAAAAAAAAAAAAAAAAAAAAAAAAAAAAAAAAAAAAGAAATTAAATATTTGCAGTTTAGGGATATAAAAATTCAATAATATTTAATTCTCTTTACTATTACAGCCCCCTTCCCCCCAAAAAAGAAACAACAAACAATTCAAACAAAAAATTAAAAAAAATATAATTCATAATTTGTTGCTGCATGTTATCAGTTTTGATTTAAGTTTAAATAAACCAGAAATTTTCAAATTATGAACTCTCCAAGTTAGTCGGTTACAATGTATTAAAAGTATATTCCATAAAAGGAATTAAAAACTATTGAATCTTAACTACTAATAAGTTTATCATTTAAAAACAATTTAGACTATTTCGATGTTATTATTTTTATAAAAAATAAATTTCTCAGTGATATTATAATATAAAGTTTATTGATTTAAATTATAACATCATGTTACATAAAATATTTAAACCATAAATTATTTGAAAGTTATAAAATCTTTATTACAGCATATATTATACAGCTTAATGATAGGTAAAGCAAATCGAATAATTTCAAGATTATTATTATACAATTTTATAGTTTCTTATAGAATTAACTTGGCTAAATTTTTAATTTTTAATCTTTGTTGTTTTTGAAGGGAAGTTTTTTAAAGATCACTCAATAATAATAATTAATAATTAGAATTTGAAAAGTTACACAAATTTATATTCAGAATGGCAATTAGGCAATATATAATTATTTAATACTATACATGAAAGTTTTAAAAAAGCCAATACCACACAACAAAGAAATTAAAATACTACTAAATACCATACAAAGTTTTATGAGCTATGAAACACATTATGCTATTAATTATTTAATATAAAATCTCACATGATAAGATAATAATACAAAAATTCTAAGAAATTTCAGTAAGAAAATAACTCCATTATAAACAAGATTAAAAACTTGCCATTCTTGATTTTATTGGTGGTTATAAATGTTTGCTTTTAATTCAAAAGCTTTCGATTTTTAAATATATACACAAAACATGATACCAAAAATTTTCATCAGACATACACATTTATTTACATATTGAAAAAATAGTGCTCTAAAAATAATTTTTCAATAATAGATTAAAAAAGAAGGATCAGAAAAATAAAAATTCAAGTAAAAAATAAATAAAATAAAGCCACAATATATCAGCCATAGATACCAAATAAACAATTTTACTACAAACTATGAGCAACAAATATTCACATTCAACAAAATGAGGGTTAACTTTTTTTTTTCTATTTAAGCTTGAGGATTTTAGTATAAAGCAACATGAAAGCTTTTGAAAAAGAACAAGAACAACACCCTAAATCACGTTTGATATTACATAAAACACGTGGAGATTAAGAACAACTTACAGGTTTCAACAAATGCTTACATTAAAATCGTTTACAGGGGTACAAGCATACTTGAAAACGCAATCGGATTTCTCCTACAAGTTCAAAGTCCACCGCATTTCTAAAATTCAAGTAAAAATACCTAATGCAGACGACTTAATAGGTAATAATGGTTTATTTAAATAAGTAAAACTACTTAAGAGTTATACAGGATAAATATTTTTCTTTGGCATGCAAGACAACTGATACTCAGCAATTTTACTTTGTAGGAAACAACCTTTACCTTTTAATCAATAAAATAATACTTAATTTTGGAAAGGAAACTAATTTCTACTTAAAAAAAAAATATTTAATTAAATTATGTATAAATACAAATATTCTGATCTACAAAAATTGTTTTTGATTAACTAAATTTTAAAAGATCAGTATTCTCCTATTTTTTAAAGCTAACCATCCATCTTTTAAACAAACTGCTTGCATTTAAAAGTAATCACATCATTTAGAGATTAAGAATGAAAATTCAAATGTTTATAGGAAAACATATATATTACAAGGCATTGGTTGTATTTTTTGGAAGAAATAATTTCTGCTCATGAGCAAAAATATATCTTAGAAGTACTATCTGTGATCCTGTTTATTCAATATGATTAAGTATCGTCAGTGTAAATTATTAAGTATCACTAATATGTAGGAATATCATAAGCATTTAAGCAAAAAAGGAAATAAAATAGGTTGGAAAAACAAGAACTTTAGTTTTTAGTCCACTATTAAATTGAAATATCCTTAATGTTAATTTTAAAGGCAGAGCAATTTTAAGTTTTTGTTTTTTTAATTACCTCTGAATTTAATATTTTCCTTTTATAAGATTATTATTTAATAATATAAATGTACACAGTTTATATGTTCGATTAGAGAATGTACTATATAGATGATAAGACTTCCAAATAAAATCTTGATGATAATATTAAAAATACATAACTGAATTTATTATTTAATAGCAAACTGCTAATTAGGAGTAAGAATAAAGTAATTTTTGGGAAGCGGATGAATTTTAAGATCAAATACACTTAAGTAAAAAAATTGCATATTTAAATAGAATTATAATACATTGAATTAATTGTATTTAGCACATATTTATTGGTTTCATATCTTTACATAATTAGAACATTCAATTTTGTAACTTTTTTGGCTATTTTCTACAATTTTTTTTACATGTTAAGCTAAAGTGGTCAATGGTATTAAATTTTTTAGCAATCCAACAATTTATTATATGATTTATTTTACACTTAGAAATCTCTAGTAAATGCAAGAGATAAAATTTGATAAAAACATCAAATTTTCTATTTTTAAATTTTATAAATGTTACAGATTTTTTATATTCTTATTTTTCAATAAAGCATATTTTTCCTGAACACAAAATTATATAATTTATGTAAGTTTGGATGGTATAAATGAGAGATTTATACATTTAAATAATGCAGACAAGCATTATTTTGAAAAATGCATGAAGTAACAAAATTTTATTGCATTATTAAACCAAATACTATTTTATGCTTATTGGATATTTTCTGACTCATTAACTGATTTTGTTTATGTTTGATGAACTGATATTTTTAGAATAGCATCACATTGAAAATTTTTGAAATAGTTAAAAAAGAGTTTTTTTCCAAAGCTTTCCACAGTACGTTCAGAATGTAGGTCAATAATCAGATCTTTCATGCATGCATTTTTTTTTTTTTTTTTTTTAATTTTAAAGTTAAGACAGTTTCATTAAAGTTTTCCTGTTGTATTTTAAAAGTTTATTTTGCAATATTTTTGTTCATTAATGTATTTATCTTAAGCATTTACATGACCATAGAGGTTCTACATTTTGTTAACTTTATTATCGTGACTGATCCTGTGTCTACCCAAATTTAATGGATTTCAATACTCTCATATTCATTTCGAAGTCAACTACTTTGTCATACCAGAACTACACTTTGCATCTCAATACAGAGCAATTCCCAAGAAGCATCATAATACTTTAAAAGTCAATCTCTCCTCTGAGATCCAAATATTTAGATAACAATTATCTGACTTATAAAATTAATAACTATACCTTAGACTTACAATTCCACCACAGAGCTAGCAAATATAATTATGGAAATGCTGATCATAAACATCCCAGTCAATGGAAGATTTAGCTGGTGAATTAGAAGAAAATAATTTTTCCATCTCACAGCTGTATAGATTCACAAATAAAAGACATCCTTTTATCTACAACAGAATTGGTAACTAACTTAAACATAATGGTATCACCAAAACATGTTAAAATATGGCTAAAAAGAAACAAACGTTTTTTACACATTTTACTTACACAAGCAGAAATTTAATGGCATGTGTAAAATACATCAACCCACATTTTATTTCTCTGTGCACAATTTAATATATAAATGTGCAGTGGAGCATTATACTATAAACATTTCATAAGAAAAAAGGAAAGCAGAAGAAAATTTTAAATTTAAATCTCTAAATTACTTTTTTATTAAAGCTGGAAGACCATATCATTAAATGAAAGGAGAAACAATATCAACAAAATTTCAAACTATGTCTACTGAATATCCTAATTACATTCCAAGAGAAGAGATCAAACTAACAGGAAAGTTACTTCAGCAACTGATGTATAAAAAATATACTTCAGACATTCAATAGCTATCATTAACATTCTTTCCACAATTATTTCATCCAGGATAATTTTAAATTAGAATAGCATTTTTACAGAAGAAGCTCTAGCTGAGATTTTTTTACCATTTCATCACATGTAAAAGCAGCTTACAATTATATCACCCTGATACAGTCTCTCAGTTTTTCAAACAATCAAAAATTGCAATTTTTAATAACCACAGATTTTCAAACTATTTGGATGTCAATTGCAGAAAGTTTTAAATAAAATTTTAAATATTGAATTCATTTTGGGAAAGTCACTCCAGGCCTTAAATAAAGTCTCTCATGTCATAAATTATACTCCAGATCATAAATTAGGACAAAGAAAATGAATTAGTGGATTCATAAACTAAATCAATTCCAAACACAATAATTTTACTTTAGTTATTCTTCAAAAATATTATTGTTCAACAAAATAATAATAATATTAATGTAAGAAAACACAGAAAATTAACTGTAAAATGAAAAAACATACAAAAGATTTTGCTCATTTAAACAATATTTAATCTACTCCTCAATATTTTTCACATCAAAAGGAAAAAGTCTCATTCATAAATTTCTCATTTATGAGCTAAACTCAATAAATTTATTTATGAATGATAAATGATACAGCTCACTGCAAGCTTATGTTTTATAATTCCTATTTCATAAATAATTTTGATTTAGATTTTCATTCACATAAGAAAATTGTCTTTAATATGATTTCAGAAATTTTCTTGAAGTTAAAAAAATATTTGAAATTTTTGTGTTGTTTTATTGTAAATTTTTATAATCTTTGTTGTTCATGTATAAAAAAAATTATTTTTACATTCTAAATTCTTTTTTATATTCACATTTTAATTTTAATCTTAACAGTGTCTTTGACCAGTTCTGTTATCAATGTTTTGATACATGTGTGATCGAAAGAAATGAGTACAAACAATTTTATTTTGTTCAATTAATTTTTAATGATCAAAAATTGAATTTAGAAATTATTTAAAAGACAGGTATATTTATAGGGTTTTGGGTAGAAAGTTGAAATAGTGAATAACATATCATGAATTCCATACTTATGTTGTTAAAAATGTTTACTAATAAAGATAAATTTTGGAAATCCATATTGAGAATTTTTATATGCCATAAATTTAAAAAATTCTAATAAAAATGCAAAGTTTTAGAGGAAAAAAAAGCTGTTTCCTAAAATGTAAAACCACTTACAAATAATTATTTATCATTATATTTTTACATGGAAAGTTGATTACAAACCAAACCTTTTTAGTAAAACAATCAATAGTCAAATATAATGCTGTTTTAATATTGAAACAAGAAATAAAACACTCAATAAAAAATTCGATTAAATTTAAACTTACCACCTGCAATAGAACCTAGAACAAATCTATATACACTCTCTAAAATTTGAATACCAATGCCTCTTTCAGCTGGACTCTGAGAAAGAAAAAAAAATATGTATATTAGATATGATTATATTTTCAAAATAAGATTTTAAAACTAAATGTATATATAATATAGATTTTATAACCAACATACTGCTTAATTAACAAAGCTTAGTTTGTAACATTTTATTCTTCTTTAAAGAATTAGAAATTAATACATTTTATTCATTATTTTTAATTACTCTCTTGAAAATGTCTTTAGTTTTTGCAAAATTTGATCTCTTTCTCTCTACATTATATATATATATATATATATATATATATATATATATATATATATATAGACATACATATAGATATTTTTTTTCTATGAATTTATTAATATTTCCTTGGGGCATAACTGAAAATCACAAAAAAAGTTGTTTTCTAAGAAACAATGACGTGGCAAATCCTTAAAGTTGGAAACTTATTTTCTTAGCTAGAACTTATTTTAGAGCTATAGAGGTAATTAGTTTCAGATGATCGAGTTGTAAAGGTTGCAAAAAAGATTGTAAAATCAAACATTGCTAATGTTCGAGATACAGAAGTCCAATTTTTTTTTTTCGAGTTACGGTGGGAAAATATATACCAAAATGGCTTGTGGGGATTGACCAATTATTTCGACTTATAGAGGGTTGAAATTTCGAGTAATGGAGGTTTTGGTGCTTGAAGGGAAGGGAACAAAGAGTTTTTTCAAGTTGTGGAGGTTTTCGACTTAAAGAAGTTCTACTGTATATATAATTTTAATTCACCAATTGTTTCATTGAAGTTAGCCGACATCACATCATATTAGCTATTATTTTATAAACAATATATATATATATTGTAATTAAATGTTTTTTTCACATAAAAATTTAAAATATATTTTTCAGTGAACAGACTTCTTACAATAACGGAAAACTTCTAATTGACTTTTTGATAAAGACATTGCTACATTAAAAATTTCATGAACTGATTAAACAAGAATATCCATCCATGCCGGAAAAACATGGCACAATAATATTAATTAAAATCTTTGAACCTATTTATTTTATAATGGATTTTGCCATCTTGATGGCTTAAACTTAAAAATTAATACATTTTTTTTTTTCTTTAAGGAATTTTTGATAACATGATTTTCTCACCGTCCATTACTCTAAAAAAAAATTTTTTTTTTTCTTTTTTGAAATTATGTATAAATTTTCTACATATTTTAATAAGGTTCAGTCATTTTCAAAATAATTTCTGTTATAACTCTTTCAATGTTGTATTATTTCAAATTCTCTAAAATATAATTGTACGATTTTATGTTCATTTTTAATAAAGTTAAATAATCAAAGGAACGATCTAATGCTACAGACATTTTATTCATGTTTTATTAGATGTAGAAATTAAAAATGTGGATGAATAGCATTGTAATATTTAATATATAAAGAATTCTAGAAAATTTCCTAAGCTCATGACATATCATATTTTTACCTGTACAGCTTTTACTTCTGCAAGAGGCCTGGATAAAAATTTGGTAGGTCTATGAGGTGCAATTACTTCAAGGTCATCATAAGTTATTCGCCTATAATTATAATAATAAGCATTCAGCTTTTGATAATTATTAGGAAAACTATCATGAACAGTATAATAAAATTGAATGAATATCAGGAATCACATTAAAGTATATTACTAATAAATAACAATATTGCATTTAAATGGTTTCTTTATGTTGTAAGTGAAGAAAAACAGTACTTATGCTAAATTTCACTAAAAAGAAAGTTTATATCTGGGGAGCAATAGTGTAGCTCTTGTAAGTAAATAGTGTGGTACTTATAGAAATAAAATGTATGTAAAACTATACTGATCAAAAATTAAACTAAAATTTATTAAAATCTTGATAGAAATTATTTTACTTCTTGTAATAAAGTTATGCTAAAACATAAAAATAAAAATGTTATCTAATATATCAATATCAACATACATTGTCCTGATTCAAACAAACATTTTGCAAAGAAAATATTGAAAATTAAGATATATTTGTGGAAGTTTTATGATATAGTTTTTAAATGTTGAAAGTTTGGCCCATGAATTATTAGCAAGGGTGAAGAGTTTGCCAAAATTTACTGGTATTGTGTCAGATTTTTTATACAGACTCCTGACTCTTTTCTGTAATTTTATGTACTAAAAACTTTACTAATAAATTTAAAAGTATCTATGAAATAAATTCAATGAGTTTTATTGACTATAAAAACTTTTTTTTTGCAATTTTTTTTTTTATTCGGGATATTTTTCACAGCACTGAGAAGCTAAAAAAGCTATCTTAACACTCACTTGATATGCTGTTAAAACAACAACTGTCTTTGCAACTGGTTGTATTATTGAATGATATAACTGAATTGTCCTCTTAACATTTAATTTTAGCATTAAATCTTATAATTTTGAAAAAACAAATAGTATTTTTCTAAAAAAAAGTCAGGAGTCGGACCTTTAAGTCAAGTCCTTGACTTCTCGACTGACTCCTCATCTTTCCTTTATAGGGCATGACTTGTTCACATTCAGTTAAATGCTTATAAGTTAAAACAGACTTATGTTATTTTTAATAAATTTAAGTGTTGAATGCAAAGGCTCACATCCATACAAAGTACTGAAAATAGAAATTAAACTCAGAGCTCTTTGGTTTTAGGTTATTTTTGATGTGGAACCAGAAAAACATCGATTAAGAAAGGGAAACTGGTTATTAGAATGAAGTGGGGACATGCACAACCAATTAGAGATCATAAACCTTTCATAATATATTTTATTAAAATTTATAGCACATGTAGGTTATAATTAGGATATTAAGCATTCATCTATAAATTTATATTTTTTTCCCCCTGTATCAAATAGGAAACAATTAAAGCACTTTTACATTTAAAAATCAACTCCTCATTTTTTTTCCATTAACACTCGCATAATGAAGATAAAGGCTCTTCAATTTTCTCATTCTATCTTTTATGTTTTTAAATCTACTTACTTTTAATATTCCTTAATTCCTTTAATTTCCCTTACTTTTTAATATTTCTATATTGTAAATAACCATTCCATTTAATGAAACACGTTTAATTGAGAAAGTCATTAATTTTTGTTTCTCCCCTGAGTCGAATTTCATGTTTTTTGATAAAATGTTTTGTTTTAGCTTCTTCAGTTATGAATAATTCTTTGGAAATAAATCTGCAGGGGGGAAAAAACATAACATTTTTCTCTTAGCAAAATAAAAAAAAATTAATGGCTAATGTTATCTATATGAATAGCATAAATTAATTTTTAAGTCATAAATACATTTTTAGTAACTATATTTTTCTTTTAAGAACCTATCAGACTGGTTCTGTTTCTCATGCTCCATGTATGAGAAATGGAATCAGTCTGACAAGGATAGTAGGGATCTGTGGGTTAAACTATAAAAATTTAACAGATTATTCAGTTTCTCCTTGCTTGTTTTATTATAAATATAAATAAATGCCTTTTTCAATTATTTTCTTCTGAAATACGGTTTCTAAAGGCAATATAGCTATTCCTCACTGAAATACATGATAAACATAAATATAAAAAATAAATATGTACATAAACTGACAAATTAATAAAATTCATTAAAACTACAAAGATGGTTCATTAACAAATAACCACATATATCAAATAGTTATATTTAGAAAGAAAATTTAGAGAATCCAATTTCATTTTATTTAAAATTATTATTATTATTAACTGTATAGAATAATAATAACAATTAAAAAAAAGGGGATGGAAATGGATTTTGTGCTAAATTATGTTAGAATTATAGTTTTAAACCCAGATTAATTTCGTTATTTGTTTAAAAACTCATGCCAATAATTATATTATACATGGTTAATAGAAATATAGATAATAAACATATTTCTTTGCAAACTAAACAATTCATTTAAAGGGCAAATCTTTATACTATTTCATTTGAATAACAATTAAAAAGTTTCTATAAAAAATTTATGAAAAGAGTGGATTAAACAAATATATTTTTAAATCTTAAATTAACATAACTGAATTTTCAGAAGATACAAAGAATAATTTATTTTCTATGTCATTCATAAAATCATGTTTTTAACAGATGAAATTATTTTAATTACTAAATTAACTATATTTTTAAAATTTCAAATTTACCCTGTGTCTGCATGTAAGAAACCAGCTAATTGAAAGAGGACATCTACTTCAAGAGGAGTAATTTGTGACATTTGTTGTGCTGCATACAAAAATTCCTCTGCAACGAAAATATAAAGATTTTATTTATTTAAAAAATTGGTTATAATAAGATTATTAAAAGTACTTTTACTTGTTTATTATATTAACATCTTAAATTTTTGCATTTTAATCTACTTTTCAAATAAAATATTCATCATCTTTTCAATAATTTGTAACCAATTTTTTTAATATATTAAGAAATTTTTAGTATTAACACTATAACATTTTCACCCATCCTTTTATTAACACTTTGAATAAAAAAAATATGTACTTTTAAAAGAAGGGATTTAAATGTTATACATGATGAATCCAATATAAGTGAATAGTTATGAGGATTATAAGTGCTATTTAGAATAATAATGATAAAGTCTATCTAATTTACCCATTTTTATTTAACCTTTCTAAAAAATATTAGTCAAAAGTATATTATTAATAATAAAATTTGAAATTCTATTTTTAATAAGGAAAGCTGTTATAACTTGAAGCACATTTTGAACACGCAAGTTAAAATAATATTTGTAGGGTAGTTGTACATAATAATTTATAGTTTTCTTTTTGCCACTTAATCAGATAACAATTATAGGCCACTTTTAAAGATTTGAACATGTCCTTATCAAGTGGCTGCAATTTATCAATCGTAGGAGCTGGCATTTTAACATTAACTTCCTTTTCAAGGAAAAAAGTAACATTTATTATATCTACTGACAAGTGAGAAAGGTAGAAATCTATAATGACCAACAATGGTGCTGTAAACAGGACTAGTTTGATAAACTGTTTCATGAAGAGCAAAAAGGTTTCTGATGTCATCCAATCAGATTCACTGGCATCATATTCAATTGGAATAGCACTCATGTGCTTTTCATTTACTTCTGACAATATATTTGATAGATTTAAAAATAATGTGAGGCAGAAAAATCTGTTCACTAATGAGAGCCTGTCAAATTTCACCCAGAACCTTTTTTGAAAGATCATGACAAACACATTTTGCCCAAGTTAAATAAATAACATGGTTTCTCCATAAGATCATGTGTTTTTATTTATTTAACCAGTAATGTAAAAAAAAGGAAGGACTATCTCAAGAGTAAACTTTTCAAAATGCCCAGATAGCTGATTTCTGGTAATCTATAAGATATAGTATACAGTTTCTTAGAATTAAGAAAACAGCTTTCCTTGGAAGTATCATAATGAAACTTGTGTTTTTATTCCATCAGTACTCACAAAGTCAGCCACAAATGATTATAAAAATTATTGCCTGGTCAGTTCAAAATCACACTAGAATTTGAGAATTTTTTCATGGTTTCTTCATTGTGAACTGGCAGTTCTCTATTCTTAGCAGGTTCATCTTTCTTGTTTGGGTTTACTTAGATATATCTGAATTGTTGCTTGTCTTATATTAAAATCAGCAGATGCTACAGACTGATTCAATATATTTTGCTGCATTGCTTTAACAGCATTCTTCACTGTTTTTTTGTAATTTATAATTTCTCATTTTACTAGATTCTAATTGTCACAGTAACTATATTTCCTCAAATTCCCTCATAGACCTAACTTAAAAACACATGACAACTACAAATGCAAAAAGCATTTAACCCATAACAAAAAAAAAATTTTTTCTTCAGCTCTTTTTAAAATACTCATTCAGTGAAATACATCTGATCTTACCAGATTATCTAGGAATTAAGGCACATTAAGACACTGTATAAAATATATGTAACTTTTAAAAGAATAATTTTTTACCTTTTGTAACTTCTAAACCAGTATTGTTTTTTGTAAAATTTAAGTAAACTTTTTTAACTAATTCCATGTTATTAAGCAATGTGTTGAATGCCATAAAATAGGGAAAAGACACTTGGTGACCAGCGGTTCCACCAGCAGCCTAAAGTGAGAGAAAGAAAAAACAAATCATAAGTATAATTCACCTATGTTTATAATCACACGTAAATAAAATTTCAAATTAAAATACTAAGACTGTGAATTAATTTTAAAAGATTTACAATAGATGGTGTAACTAATACTATATCTATGTCAAAGATCTGTCATTAGACTTTATTTTTTATTATATGTCCTTTTGTTGAACTGTTAACAACATATTTTTCTCAGCTCCGATGATGCCGAATAATAATCAAACAAAATACCATTTATCAGCAGCTTTACTTTTGCTGTATAATTCAAAGAAAGTCATCAAATGCTGTTGGAAACTTACAGTGAACATACTCTATCAATAAAAACGTGCGAATATTGTTTTTGACATTTTAAAAGTGGTGATTTTGACACAGTTGACAAAGAACGTCCAGGTAAACCAAAAAAGTTTGTAGATGATGCATTGAAAGCATCACTCGATCAAGATCTATGCCGAATGAAAGGTAATTTATAGACTTGTTGAATGTTAATTGCACAATGGCTTCCAAAAGTTTAAATGCACTCGGTATGATTGAAAACCTAGGAAATTGGATGCCATATGAATTGGAACTGAGAGATGTTGAACAGCAATTTTTCTCATGTGAACAAATGCTTTATTGTCCCAAAAGAAAGGGTTTTTACATCATATCATCACTGGCGCTAATAAATGCATATGCTACGATAATCTTAAGCATAGAAAATCACAAGAATCAATATCTACATGAAAGTGCCTTTAAAAACAATATATGAAAAAATTGTTCCCTTTTCCTAAATTTGTCCCCCCTCCTGCTTAATTGAAAAATTTTCTTTACTTAAAAGTTTCCTTGAGCAATCTTTGAACCTTTCTTCGAATTTTTAAAAAATTAACTTTAAATACATGCAGGAAAAATGAATTATTTTATCGAGCAGTCAACTCTGTCTTGGTTTCAGGATCTAATCTAAGATCTCATTATAGAAATGGAATATAATCCAAACTATCATTTTCTAACAAACACAGTTTTATTTTCTTAATAAGAATATAATTTAAGAATGAGGAATATCTGTTATATTTAATAATGGTATTTCAGGAAATATTTGAATCTAAATTTCAATTAATCTTTTTAACCTTCTCTTTACTCTCTGAATAGGCTTTCTGGGATGCTTCTTTTTCCAAAGCATTTTTAATTGGAGTTTTAGTTAATATTAACAGTAATGCTTTTTCACTTTATTGCAGGTTTAAAGAGATATAGATTGTTATTATGTACATATTTGCTCAAGAACTTGAATAGTTCCAGCCTTATTACAATTATGTCATGTGTTGCGACATAAATTAGAATTTGACTATTCTCTGAGGATACTTTTTTATTATTTTTATTTTTTCATTTCCAATGGCAGATTATGAACAGTTACAGCAAAGAAAGAACAATGGGAGGGGAAAAAAACAAAAAAACAACCACCATGTTGAAACAGAGTTCATTAATAAAAAAAAAAAAAAAAAAAAAAAAAATGCCAAGTTGTAGATCTTTCAGCCACTAAAAAGTGTTACCAGGTGCACCACGGGGAGGTAGCTCTGGGGATACTTGTATGGTGTAATTATCGGATATTTTTCCTTCATATTCTGAAAAAATTATTGGCTTGCATTTTTTAAAACAAAGTAAATATTTCTTTTAGTACTCAAGTTTTCTGTAATTTTTTTGTTAGATTATAAAATAGAGTGGTTTTGGAAATCCCAATTCCATGATAATTTGATGTAAGCTACATTTTTTGAACTTCCAGATTTACTGTATATGGCTTTATTTCATTTGTTTCTAATCCAATATCCCTCCCCCCTTCCTTTACGACACATCACAAAAAATACTTAAAAAAAAAAATTTTTTTTTTTATGTTGAATGTTAGACCTTGATAAATGATAATTTGCATGATAAATTAATAAATTGAATTTCTAATTTTTCTGAATAGAGCATCATATAAAATATATTCATGTGAAAATATTATGATTCAAATATAAAATACATTATTTTAAAATTACATTATAGTGGTTACAACATACCACTTAAGAAATACATGCTATGTAAAATGTAATAATTTCTCAGCTCAAATATTGAGAGAATGAAAGAAAACATTAAAAATAAGTTTTTAAAAAAGCTCTTAATCTGCTTAAAAACAAACAAGTCATAAAACATACAGGAAGGAAGGGAAAAAGAAAATATAAACTAAATAGCAAAATCAAAAATTTAACATAAAAAAGAAAACTTTTTTTCATTACTGAAAATTTTGTTTGCTGTCTTTATTAGCACTTATTAATTCTCAAAAGCTTTTATTTTTACTTCAGATACAATTAGCATATTAGTATTAATAAACTTTCACTTTATTTTCCTGAAGAAAATATTTAAAAAAATAATTACTTCTTAGGATTAACTAAACAAGTAGTTTGTTAATTGGACAAATTGCTTTTTAAAAAAATATTATTATTATTATAAAATATGCAAATAATAAAAAATCAAATATGAAAATAAATAAAAGATCTCAAATAGTTAAAATTCTAATAATCATGGGAATGGTGAACCATGGTTCAATGTTCGCTACTAATGAGTGTGTCCTATATTGAAATAAAACATGAATTGCTTTATTAATGTTTATGTTATGTTAATTTTTTTAACACATAAATTAATTAAAAAATAAAAACAGCTGTATCTTACCTTTCTTTATCAGAAAAATAAAAATGTGATGTTTTTAAATTTCACTCTGAGTAGTACAAAATTTGAAAACATTCATAAAATGACCTTTTATGACTTTTTACAAGTGGACAAGTATTGTCATCAATGAGCTTTTAAATGTGTCATCAATGACGCAATCTTATTTCTTCAAAGTTAAAAAACAAACTAATAAATAAATTAAAGATACGTGATTCACTGCGCCCCATATTCCCTTATATATTACACAAAGAAATCAATTTAAATATAGTACTTTATTAAAAAAAAATACTCACCGCAACAAGATTGCGTCTTACATCTTCACTTAGAAGATGACTTTTCACGGAAACCATGATGTTGCTGAAGTCCATTGCTGAGATAAAGCCTTTTTTATGTTTATCATATGTTTGAAAGGCCTGTATAGCATGTTCTTCATGAAAATCCTGTAAAAACATTATCCAGATTTAAAATACATGTTAATAATTGAAAAAGGTAATATATACATATTATCAATATAATACAGTTCTATTTTTTAGACTTAATTTATTTAGAATTTTTTTACACAAATATTATAATTTAATCAATAAATAAAGTCCACAATTCATTCACAGAATTATACATTTTTTTCTGCACAATAAACTACGAAATCTTTCACCAATACATTTTAACTATTTTTAAATTTTATATTTAAAAGTACACTATACAATTTGAAACATAATTTATTTAAAAAAAAAATGATAAGATTTTTACAGGCAATTTTCTTTTTATTATTGTAATAAGTTAACAACTGCTATTTTATTAGATAAAAAATGTATCCATACTTACGTAATTTACTTGTAATAAAGAACAAATAAATAATAAAAAGATATAAAATGTAATCTTCAAGAATTAGCAACTTCCTAAATTAAGAGTAACATAAGCTTTAAAAAATTCCTAAAGCAAACTTTCATAAGTATTGATTGCACAACATATTTTTAGAAATGGTTTTACAAATAATTTGTTTTACAGTTATTCTTGAAATTTTTTTAAAAATTTCTGTTCAAAAAGGAACTGCTATATTTTTTAATTATATTAAGTCAAAACATTTTTAAAAAAAATTTATTTAGCAAATAAGAAGCCTATATGCATAATTTTGCCACATAATCTTCTTCATATTCAAAACAATTTCTGAAATTCTTTGTGATTATTTCATTCAATGGCTATCTTTATACTGCTTGTACAAAGACATGTTTTTCTAAACTGCTATCTGACCTCTAAACTGTCATCTGCTACTTACAGAATATTTCTTACAATACTCACAAAACTAATGCCCACTTACAGGATAGTGACAAAAAATTAGGATTTTTTTTTTGGTTTAGAAAACTTTTACAGTTTTCCTTTGACATCCTCATGTAGAAATACTACACTTTTTATTTAAATTATGAATTCCTTTTAAATAGTCTAACTTAATTTGAGATTTAAACACAAATTATATTTAAATTAATGTTAATACAATTTTACAAAAAATTATTGAAATTATATTAAAAATAATTCTTGAGAAGTAATCATTTAAGACAATTTTTCAATAGTAAGTGTAATTTTGTGTGTATCTATGAGTCATCATATAATTACTAAAACAAAATTGATCAGATTATAATAATTTCCTTTTTTCTCCTGTTTATAAGTTAAAAAAAAAAAAAAAAAAAAAAAACAAGTGAAGCATTTTTTATTTTGACAACTTATAAGGTTGCTATTTATGATAACATATATTTGTAATTAAGAATTTAGAAATTTTTAGTTTGTATTTTTTATTTTAAAAAATGTAAATATTAAAATACATTATAAGTTTACACCAAATAATATTTTTTAATTAAAAAAAATTACAAGGTACATAATCACTATTTAACTTACATGAAGTAATTGAGTAAATTCATTATAACTGATTTCTCTTTTTTTGTCTCCACCAAAATGCAAACGTAAAAATTCACTACCAAAATTGAAAGGTATCTGTTCATGAAGAGTAGTATGTTTAATAATTTCTTCAAACTCATCTGAAATTAAATGAAGTAATTTAGTGGATAAAATTAGAACATTCTCAGATTTATGAAAAAAAAAAAAAAAAAATTCAGATCAATATCTTTTCATGATTTTGGAAAGGCCGATATATATATTGTTTTTATTAACTTAATCATTAAAGAATTTCCCTTAAAAATTTTTATAGTGTAACAATTTTTCTATTATTTATTATGTTTTTCTTCAAATTATTCCTCTAAAAATATAACATATGTTTTCAAAAAAATATTCACATCATATAAGTGCGAAAAAAAATTCTCATTAAAAACAAAGGTAATATATATATATATATATTCTTAAAAATTATATAATTCTCTGTTTGTATAGGGTTATTCACAATGAATCATCCAATTTCAAAAATAAATGACATAGAATGATAAGAAATACATGAATACAAAGGAAAACTACAAAACTTCTTTTAGTTACACATATAATATTAATTCTTGCCAATTACATTGTAAAGTGTCACTGGTAATTGATTGTACAGCAATAGATCTGTAGTTTAATTTCATATAAATTTGTGGATAATGGTAACACATACACTTTACAAACCCCCAAATGAAGAAATTATATGGGGTCATATCAGGTGACCTAGGTGGCCAGCTGTGTAACATCAAGTCATCTGGTCCATTGTAACCAATCCACCTGCAAGGTAGCTAGCTCTGTTTTAAGGAAACATTGAATCTTTGTAGCACAGTGGGGTGGTTGAAAAACGAAGTTGGAGAGATCTTCCCTTAATCTAGGGGAAAAGCCAGGTTTGCAACATATTCAAATAGGTACACAAGCGAGTGATTTTTTTTTTTTTTTTTTTTTTTTTTTTTTTTGCAATAAAGAATGGTCTATAAATATTTGATGACATCACACAAAAAAAAAATTTACGTTCAGTGAGTTCATTCATGTTCAATTCAGATATGAAGATTTGTGAGACTCCATATATGTATGAAGCTTCACTTGGCCACTCAAATGGAAAACGACGTCATCACTGAAAACAAGTCAAATACAAAAATCATCCACTTCCATAGCCTCCAATATGTGGAAACAAAAATTAAATTGATGTTCATTATCACTAGGTCTCAATGCTTGCAATTTGTATGCCTTATAACACAATTTTTATCTTAACATTTGCCAAACAGTAGACTAAAAAATGCCCAGTTCTTGACTGGCACAAACAGTCAATTGCATTGGGGTTCGAAAAAAAGTATCTCTCATCCTTTCAACATTTTCTGCAGATATTTCAGGTCACCCTTTCTTTTCCCTTTACAAAGGCATTCACTGCTCTCAAAATGATGATATTATCTTTGAATATTCTGAGCTATAGGTGGATTATTTCGATATTTTTACAAATTACGTGCTGAACAGTGAATACAAATCCACATTGTGCAAACAGCAGCACACAAAAAGATCTATGAAGCACATCTGCTTTATGGATGCCATTATCACTTCAATTACTGAAAAGTTTTTAAACAATTCTTGTGAAATAGCCTCACAAAAAACACAAGAGCACCATTTATTATTCACAATATAACACTTTCATATTTTTCTTTTGTATTCATGTATTACTTATCATTCTGCAGCATTTATTTTTGAAAATAAGGAATTTTGAAATCGGATGATTTATTTTGAATAACTCTTTATTATAATATAAACACAGAATAATATTACAAAATTAAACAGCATGAGGTCTAGTTTTTTTAGTAAATAGATTTTTTTCCCAATAATTTTTAGCAATACTAATATACATAGCTCATATATACTATTTTTTGAGAAAAATAAAATCTTCTTCTTTAAGAAGAAGCTTTACAGCCAAGATTCGAACACAAACAAGTACCAAGAGCTAGCCACTTGACCATCATGCACCAAAAATATATATATATAAAATATTTACAAAAATAAAATAAAATAAATTGTATACTAATTGTAAATCAAGTTTTTTAAATATATTTTGTATTTAAGAACATTAATCTAAATTCAGTTATAAATAATTAAATAATAATGAAAATCAATAAATTTCTATAATAAAGTTTATTTATTTATTTTTTTTTATAAAATCACTCAATAAAAATGGGGTTTTGTAAATTTTCTGAAAGAATTTTTAAAATTCTTTTGAGGTTACAAAAAAAAAAAGAATTACCAAAACTGATTGTGCCGGATCCATTTGTGTCAAAAAGTTGAAAAGCAGTGATATAAAGAGCATCAGGTCGACAAAGAACAGCTTCAAAGGCTTGGAATTCCAAAAATGAAATGAGTCTACAGAATAATAACAATCATGATCATGAATATTTTGTATAATTCAGATAAAAAAAAGGCAAAAATTCTACACAAAAAAGTATAATATTGAATCAAGTGTTTTATCTTAATCTTCAAATATTTTATTTACATAACAGTGAGAAAACACTTTCTTAATGCTGTGTATAAATTGTAAGCCAAAGCTCTATGCAGTCCTTGGAGATCTATGGGCTTTGTTCATGGAATCCATCAGCATGAATAAAGGGGAAAAATCGCTATATTTATTTTCCTACTCCTTTAAAAGTTATTTTAGAAACTTTTATTTTTAATTCTTTGTTAATTGGGTTTTTCCATACTTGCAGATAAAGAAAACAAATAAGAAAAAGCTTACATACCTAATATGCCATTTAAATTCTTGTAAAACATCACACCACAGTTAAATATTCTCATTCAAGATAAACAACAATATTCACATACGTAAGTTTTTAATTTTAAATCTGAAAGTTATTATATTTTAATAATGTATTTTATTAATATTTAATGTGCTAAAACGTATGTTATTTTTTCTAATTAATTTAGAAATTTTATCATGCAAATTAATAAATTTATTTTTTAGAAGTTATACATGTCTTTCATTTTTCTGAAAAAAGGGATTCATGAAATAAGAGGAGGTTAAAAACCACTGCTTTTATAAAAAATATATTCTAAATTTAAATAAATATCTGAAAAAATGACATTGTTTTAAATTCAGTACATTTGAAAAATACTATTACGGAAATTTATACATTTATAATAATAGTTGATATAGTTATGTTCTTCATTGAAATGTTTTGGAGATTCATATAAAAAATAACTAAACGCTTTAGAAATGAAAAACAGAATTTATTATTTATTAATTTTTTACCTTCTGCAAAGGTCAATCTTTGATCTGTTTAATCTTCAATCTCAGGAAAATTATTATGCTCATTGCAATCAAAATCTTACATGCTTTCTTAAGTATGTAATTTTGATTTAAAACAAAAAGGGGAAGTTCCTATTATGGCTTTTATTGAAGAAAATAGTGCAATGGGATAGATGATTTGTACACTGATGAAATTATCCAGCAATTTTTGCTCACATAGTAAGGAATCACGGCAAATTTTTATTATTATTTTTTTTATCAATTTTCATTAAAAAAAAAAAAAAAAAAATTCAATCTTCTTATACATTTAAAAAATTAAAGCATGTCAAAGGTTTCAATTTAATATAATTTCCCAAAAATCAAAATCATATACAAAATTCTGTATGTTCCATCATTTTTACTCAAAATAGTCAAGGAAAACTGATTTATGTAATACTCTACCCTCTTTCTTCATCTTCTATATGATTTCAAGATATCAATCATTACTTGTGTACGAACAGCAGCAGTAATTATTTTTGTTTCCTACCATGTCCTATATCTCTAAAATTTCAAAGCTGTTATTAAATCCTTCAGCATAAAGCAATTTTATTTGTCAACAGGGATACAATAATAATTAATACTAATTTTTTTCAATCACATGAAAATTTTTTTTAAAAAAGTATAACTTCCTTACCCATCTTTGGATGTATCTAATATGCTGCCTAATAATTTTACAGTTTGGGGATTGTAATTTACATCTTGATGAAGCCCTAAAAATCTTCGGACAAAATCATCCGGGGTCATAAATTGTTCACCATTTTTTTCAACACTTGCATACTAAAAGAAAAAAAGAAGTAAATAAAAAAAAAAAAAAAAATGAAAATACACATAATTAATGAAAATTAGATTTATGAGTAAAGTATGTCTTTCAAATTACATATTTTAGATAGATGGAAGAATTAATAATTAGATATTCAGTTGCAAATTTAATATTATTGAATTCACTTTTTTTTGTATTACAGTACAAACAGTTACATGAACATTTTAAAAATTCTGAATCATTTATAAAAAATTTCATATAAAAATGTAAATTATCAGAATTTTAATGAAAATAAGTATTTTCTGTATAACATTTTACCTTTCTTATTCCTTTTTGAAAAAAAAAAAATCTGAATAAATTTAATCTTCATAATTTAATATAAAATTAGTTAAATCATTTAATCTTCTCATTTTCAAAATGAGACGATTAAATGATTTAACTACAGAAATTCTTAGATTTTTAAATGGCAAAATAATATTTATAGCAACATGTAAATTCTTCAAATATTAAGATTTTAATTGTTTTGATAATGAATAACTTTTATAGGTGAGTTTATAGTTTCCAGATGCCATGAATTGTTTTACTGAAATGTTATTTGTAAAAATAATCTATGTATTCTATTTTATATTAAATCTTATCCCTACAATTTTCATTTTGCAGGTTTGTCTTTCCCCATGTCACTGTGTTCAATATGTAACAACATAGTAAATTCCAAATATGTTCGAATTATAGCATATTTCGAAGCAAGCTATTTTACAACCATCTTAGCTATTTTATGATTTTTTTTTATTTAATGAAAAAAGCATAACATTAAATGAAAACTTTGTGAAACATGCAATAATTTTAAGTAAACTAAAAAGATTTCACTTATTTACTACTTTTATTTATTCATTGTTATGATATTGATTGTGCTGTTCTAAATTGCAATTTTGTTAACAGAAAGCACACACTTACTCTTAATTTACTGTTAATTTTCAATAGCATTGTTAACAGTAATGCGAATATAAATTAATATCAACAACACATTAATGTTAACAATGTTAAATTAATATTTCATTTTAACTGTGAAATTAAACACCCTTTAATTCAGCAATGTGTGAATAGGTTAAATACATGAATAATGTACAACCAATCGTATTGAATATGAATATGAATTATTACAATTCATTCAAATTCTTGCTTTAAATCTAAAATTAACTATGCATTTTTTTACACAGATCTAAAGCATAATTTAAAAAAAAAAATTTACAAGCAAATAACAAAACAAAATTCTACCCTTTATAACTATTAAAAATGTATTCATAAAATTGATAACCAATAACACAATTACTTTTTTAAAGATGTCTTCAAGTTTTTCGGAGTCAGCTCGTCTTGTGTATTGTGCACCCTAAGAATAAAAAAAATATGAAAATTGATAGTAAAATTTTACATTGTTAATAAACTAACTTTTGATAATTAAACAATTTATGACAAAAAAATATATATATAAAATTTTAAAATCTCAAAAAATATTTATCTATTTAGAGAAGGTAAAGTTTTTAGCATTTCAGTATATTTTTTAATTAGTATGATCTGATGAAACAATTTAATCAGCTTATTACAATAATTTTTTTTATTATTATTGAGGAACATAATTTTTATATATTTTATTCTAACAAAAAAATTCTGGAAAAAGCATTAAAAGAACTTAACCAATTTTCATTGACACTTTGAACTAGAAACCTCTTTTAAAGGATTAGAAAGTCATTATTGGCCCATTTTTACTTGAAGTAAGTTACTACTTTCTTGCTTTTACTTGTGTTCAATTTCCAATAAAATAACAAACAAACAGTGAAGATATCAAATAATCTAAATTTATGGAATAATTCTTTTAATGCTTTATCTGGCATAATCTTCTTTACTTAATAATTTTTGAGATCAGTGAGAAATTTCAAAACTTACTTTTAGATAAACAATGAAAAAATCTATGAAACATAATAAAATAAACAGCTTTTAAATTATAGAGAATTCATATTGGTTTAGGAAGATGGTCATTTTTCTTTTTATTACAATTTTGAAAGACAAAATTTTTTTATCTGTTTCATACATATTATTTTTTCATCAAGTTTTTAATTATAATAAATTTTTCATTTATAAATAATAATATTTATTTAATAATCCATAATAGCATGTATAACAAAATTTAATTAGGTTTAATCATTTTAAATGAAGATGATACAATCATTTTTATAAAAATAATAAATACATTTTAAAAAGATAAAAGAGAAGAGGACAAATTAATTCAAATTTGGTTCTTTGTTAACATTTTAGGATGAGAATATTTATTATAGCCAAATTTTTCAAAAGGTATATAGTATTAAAACACAGTTAATTTTTCATAAATATAGTTAATATATCCAAAATGAACATTATAAATTAAAATATCTTTGAATAATTCCTCATAGAGCACAAAAGTATAGCATGAGATTTATAGTTATAATCAAAATATATTACAAGATAAAAAAAATAGCATAAATTATAATTTGGCAGGCAACTATAAAATTCTTTAGCAGGATAAGCTCATTGGTAATAAATGAAGCTGTTTCTATGTTTTTATTTCATAAAATAATAGCTTGAAAATCTCATAAAATAGTTAATAGCATTATATTAGCTATTTTAATAACATTAATAGGCATATCAGAATGATATCTAAAATTTTAAATATATAATGAAAGTTATTTGCATAATTATTTTTTTAACAAATTTTAATGAATGATTTGGCTTCTGACATTTAATTTATTATTATAACTTTTCATTTTGAATAAAGTGCAATAATGAGAACAGAAAAAACAAATTTGCATAATAGTTTGTCCAGGTTTAAAAAAAAACATGTTCTTGTTGATATTTTAAATTATACTTAGGAATGAAATTATATAGATAAAAAAGGTTTAAATAAGAAAGTTTATTAAAATTTAGAATAAAAATATTCACCAATTAGCATTATTCTCAATTATAGCACAAGGTCATGAAAGGTCACTTATGTACCTTAAACTTAAAATACTTTAATTTTATCAAAATTAAATAAGAAACAACGAGAAAACATTCATCATACCATTTATTAATAAAAAAAAGATGAATAAAAATTTAAAATATAACATTATAAAAAATAAACAACAGAGGAAAAGGAAAATATAAACATTCATTTGCTTGATAAACATTCAATAAAAAAACATAGCATAAAATGAGATAAAAATTTTAAAAACAAGGCTAATTGGCATAATATAAAAGACATAGTTTAATAATAAAAAGGTAAAAGCAATGATAAGGTCAAATATATGAACTGTCCATAATTTGATGCATTACGACTGCGAAGAATAAAAAGTAAACGGAGAGACTGATGCGAAAAAAAAAAAGGCGCAATAACAATTAACACTCAAATTATAAATATTCTTTAAAGGTATTTTTCATTTAATGCTGACAATACCTCATACTGGCATGATGCTCTTGTGAAGACGTAATCAAACAGCAAATGTTTTAGCATGCCGGCCTGCGATAAAAAAAGGATAATGAAACAAAAAGAAAGGGTAATAAACGAAACAAAATAATGGCATAAAATTCATGCAAAAATATTGGTTAAAGACTAAATCTTACTTTTTCTTCGAATGAAACATCACCGATCGCAGAGGCCATATTTCGTGACATGCAAAGCGAAAGAGCCAGGACGGATGTAAACATACACAGTCTAGCGGTTACGGTTAATGAGGTAAGTTCTCATAATTCAGTTACTTAAATTAAGGTCGAACAAGGTTAGGCTGTCACTCGGAAACTTTAATTGCTATTGTGTGTACAGTTAACACCAATTAGTAGAAAAGCCTCAATATGAATCAAATTGGTATTGATACAACAGTCTGAACGTAACATTCGTATTCTGTAAGTTAAAAATTTTTTAGATTTAAAACATTGTTTTAAAAAAAAACACCAAATAACAGATATCTATACCTCCCTGAGAATCGGTTTTTCATGTACAAAAGTAAACGTCTTTCCGAACACTATTATAAGATTGGATTATCATTTGGACTTTGAGCTGAGCGGACGTGTTTTTTTTCCTCTCCCTAAAATCGGTTTGTTTTCTAACGTTTCTCCTCATTGGTATGTGATTTTTTTTCCCTCTTATTCCGTCTTAATATCTTTTACCTTTCTCTATGTGATTTCTTTGATTATATGTTATTATTTTGTATAAAATGAGTAGCTAAATTCTAGAATTCTTTTTTAGAACATTTAGCTAAATTCTAGAATTCTTTTTTTTTTTTTTCTGTATTTTACTGTGTAGGCGCAGAATTGTTCGGGCTTTTTTAGCTACGAGCGTTTCTCACTGCCTTTACTCAGTAAAGTGCATATTTATTTTCTGTTTTAATCAGTATTTTTTTTAAATATTTGGTTTTGTTTATTCTATTCTATTATGGCTGTTGTCGAAGGAGTTTCGCTCTCCTCAAACAGTACAACCATGTCTCTCTCCCCTGCTGACCAATCAACCAGTATACTTCATTTGATTGACGTTAATACTAACCCGACAGCGTTTAACTTTATTCAAGAAATTGATTAACTTAATAATAGCATGAACAATTTTTCAACATTCATTGAGTGCGAAAACCTCAATAATCATCTGAACATTATTGAAAATTGCTTAAAAATTGAACCTCAAATACCTAATTTAGATCTTTTTTTACAACTTACGCTTTCTAATATAACCAATAAAAACTTAAAGAAGCAAATGAGTCTCATCTTGGTGAAACTCAATGATTCAAACAACTCGGTAAGTACTCCTACTAAAAAGAAAAAAATTAAGGTCACACAAAAGCAAAGAAAAAATATAGCTAAACGGCCTAATACCAGTGATCCCACTGTTATCAAGTTATCTTCCAAATTTGCTAGCCTTAACCCCGATGAAAATCTTGGTCCTAGTGATGCAGACAACATACCTCCTGCTAAAATTGAAGAAATTTAAAAAAATGCTGATAAATTACATCTGGACGAAAACAGTATAGAAACTGATCTCACTAATGACCACAATATTGCTTCTTCTTGTCCTGCACCTCATACTACTAAATATGTTCCTCCAATTATAATTGACAACATACAAAATTCTACTGAAATTCTTAAGAACTTCAACCAGATTACAAATTTAAAGATTGAAGGACGCCTTTCTGGAGGCAAATTAAAAGTTTTTCCAACCACACCTGATGACTACCCATCCGTACGGAAGCAAATTGATCACCTGAAACTTAAAAGTCATATATTTGAACTGCCCCAAGAAAAGCAACTTAAAGTTGTAATTCGCGGTCTGCCTTCGGATCTCCCAATTTATGTCATCATGCAGGAACTCCAAATTCTCAACTTTCATCCTGAATTCATCACTCCACTTCGTAATCGTGCTGGTACCGGCAATTTACCTCTGTACCTAATAGTTCTACCAAAAAATTAATAGTTTAAAAAAACTAAAAAATACGCTTTTAGAGTTAATCAAACTAAAAAGTAAAAAATAATTGTTAACATAAGAATAAAATGACTGACGAGAAAATGAATGTCACTGTTCTAAAAGCGTGGGGTGCTTTGTATGGCATTTTTAAACTAACTCTGCATTTCGGAATGAAACTAGTGAGAAATTATAACGATTGATATCGAGCACCCCACGATTTTAGAACAGTGACATTCATTTTCTCGTCAGTCATTTTATTCTTATGTTAACAATTATTTTTTACTTTTTAGTTTGATTAACTCTAAAAGCGTATTTTTTAGTTTTTTTAAACTATTAATTTATTTGTTACTTTTTAGTCTGATTAACTCTAAAAGCATATTTTTTTTTAGTTTTTTTAAAGTATAATTGTTTTTATTTTGTTTTCCACTTAGCCGGTTATCCGCTAAGTTTACATACTTTTTACCCACCGAAATTTTCGGCCAATAGGAAGAGCGCAATTCGACATGATCGCACTCCTATGCCTTTGAGATCCGCCTCTTTTTAGTCACCGAAATTTTCGGCCAATAGGAAGAGCGCAATTCGATCGCGGATCAGTTGACTGACTCACCAGTAGATGGCGCCATCAGTCCCAAAATCGAGCCCAAAAAGTGAGTTACATACAAACATACAAACATACAAACATACATACATACATACATACAAACATACAGGTGAAGCTAATAAAAGCGTATTAAAAAAAATGAACAAAACAAAAGAATTTTCGACGTATCCACCTTATATTACTTTAGGGTCAAAGTTGAACCACTCAGAAGAAAATCAGGACCCAGCCAATGCTATAAATGCCAAGAATTCTATCATCATAGCAAATTCTGCACAAGAGACCTTCGATGCCTCAAATGCGCTGGACCTCATGCCACCAAAAGGCCAGATGAAGCTCCCAAACGCATTTGGGCATCGCCCTTTGCTCTGGAGAGCATACTGCAAATTTCTCGGGTTGTCCTAAAAACCCTGCTAGTTTCACTCCTGCTCCTCCCCCGAAGGTCAACGCTTGGACGGAGAGACTTAAAAAACAAGCACAACAAATGAAGCCTGAGAACTCCCACCAATTGTCTCTTCCCGCTCAACAGAAGGCTTCTCAAACTCTTCTTCCTTCTTCAAATGACTTTCCAACTCTTCCTACCCAGACCTCTCACCATACTACTTCTTCCAGTACTCTGCAGGCTTCCACGGAAACGCCTCCAATTCCACACATTCTGCAACAATTAGTTGGGGTACTTTCAAATCTTTCTGTTTTAATAACTGCTCTTCAAAATCAACCAGTCAATAACATTCAATTGCCTGACCAATAATTCTATCTTATGCGTGACTTGGAACTCCAATAGTCTTAAAGGAAAAATTAATGAACTACAAAATTTTATTTCTGAAAATAAACCTCATGTAATTGCTCTCCAAGAAACACATCTTCGGCCAGGCGATTCCTTCAAAATTCCAAATTATATCATATATCGCTCCGATCGTCTTACCCACAGAGGAAGAGGCACGGCTATCTGCATTCATAAAAATATTAATCATCATCAAATTCATTTTACTACAACCAGCTTTGAAAACTCTGCTATCGTTATTAATCTCAAGAATAATCTAAAAATTACTGTTGCTAGCATTTATCGCCCTCCAATTGGTAGATTCCTCACACAAGAACTTGATACAATAGCGAACTCCAATCAACAAGTACTTCTACTTGGTGACTTCAATTCCAAGCATCCTGCATGGAATAATGGACGCAGCAATTTAAATGGTTCTATTCTCTTCGAATGGACAAATGTTAATGCATTCAATGTTATTGCTCCTAATGATCCCACATATTTTTGCCTTCACAATCCCTGCAATAGTACTCTTGACATCGCACTTCTTAAAAATTTAAACGCCGGGCCTGCTTCTTCTATCAACGATCTTTCCAGTGATCATAACCCTGTGATAGTTGAAGTCTCTAATAATTCATTTACGTCCTTCCTCAATAGCATAATCACAACTACCAATTGGAATATTTTTACTAAAATTCTCACTCAAAGCATTCCTGGTAATCCAGTCATCTCCAATATTCAAGATATTGACAAAATAATTGATAAATTCAACTATGCTGTTACTTCTGCTATCAACCTTGCTAGCAAATCTAAAGAACTCAGTACACCACACCAAAAACTTCCTACTGAAATCACTTCTAAAATTGCGGAAAAAAACAGAATTCGAAAATTATGGCAAGATACCAGGTTTCCTCCGTTCAAGCAATCCGTCAACAAGCTTCAAAAAGAAATAAAGCAAATTATTCACAAATTAAAAAATGACAGATGGAATGAATTTTTATTAGGCCTAAATCCAGAAGATATTCTCTCTTCAAAATTAACAAACATTTTACCAAAAAATATCCCAAAATTCCTCCACTGGTTGGATCCTCGGATCTTATATTCTCATCTTCTGATAAAGCGAACTCTTTTTCTGAAAACCTTGAACTCTCCTTTCAAGAAAACACTGAACCTTGCGATTACTCACAAATTGAGCATGTTGAAGATACAGTAACTTCCTTTCTAGCTGATCATCAAAATTATCATAACAATATTTTTTTTTTCTCCATCTGACATAATTAACTTAATCAAGAATCTCAACATTCGGAAATCTTCTGGACCTGACAACATTCCAAATAAAGCCTTAATGTGTCTCCCCCTTAATGCCATTACTCATCTTGCAAAAATCTACAACAGCTGTACTAAATATCACTACTTCCCTCCTATCTGGAAAAAAGCAAATATCATCATGTTCCCTAAACCTGGCCAAGATAGGAAATTTCCTCAAAATTATCGGCCCATCAGTCTGCTTAGCTGTGTAGGAAAACTTTACGAAAAACTCTTAGTGAAACATATTACTTCTTTTTGCGATAAAAATTCCATAATTCCAGCAGAACAATTTGGATTCCGTCAACATCACTCAACTTGTCATCAACTTCTACGTGTCACCAATATCATCACTGAAGGATATAACTATAAACTTTTTACAGGAGGTGTCTTTCTAGATGTCAAAAAAGCTTTCGATCGACTGTGGCACGATGGACTGATCTACAAAATGATCAAACTTCAATTTCCAACTTGGATCACACTTATCATTACAAATTATCTTAAAAATAGAACCTTTCAAGTTCGACTTCATAATGAATTCTCCACAATCGGTCGTATTAGTGCTGGTACACCTCAAGGAAGCGTGCTCAGTCCTATTCTCTACAATATCTTTACCTACGGCTTTCCTCAATGCACTAATATTTCCACTTGCCTATTTGCTGACGATTCTGCTGCTCTTGCCCAAGGTGCTTCTATTCTTTATGTCATCAATACTCTTCAAAATTTTCTGAATATCCTAGAGGATTGGCTAACTAAATGGCGCATCGCAATTAATGTCTCTAAATCTCAAGCCATAATTTTCCAAAAAGGACACGCCAGACAACCATATATTAATCTCTCCCTTTTTGATCAACAAATTGAATGGGCAACTAATATTAAATATCTCGGCTTGATTATAGACAATAATAAACTTACGTTTCGAGCTCATATTCAAAAAATCAAAGAAAAATGTTGGAAAAAATTTTATCTCACTCTACCACTCATTAATAAATTTTCTAAATTAACTTTGTCAAACAAACTTCTTCTCTACAAACAAGTTCTTAGGCCTATCCTTACCTATGCTACCCCAATCTGGGGTCTAGCTGCACAATCTAACAAGAAATCTGTACAAATTATTCAAAACAAACTTCTTCGTATTATCACTGGTGCACCCTGGTTTGTCCGCAACTCTACAATTCATCATGATTTAAAAATTGATTCTATTGATAACTATATTACTAAACTTTCTAGAAATTTCTTCAATACCATTGCTACTCACGAAAACCCTCTCATCAAGGCACAAACTATATTTACGCAACTGAATGGAAAATACAAGCATCCTTTCTCTACTTCTAAATGGAATCGAAGCCTCAAACCACCATAATTTCCTGCTCACTTATCGCTTTTTAGATATTTTACTTCAACGCATATTTACTGATCATAAATTTCTCCATCACCGATGATATACATTTTTCTTACTTTCTTCTTTTTTTTCTCTCAAATCATACGATTACTATTATCTATTTATCATGACTTTTCTTTCCTACTGCCTTCACATACCATTGAGTAGATGAACGCTTCGCGTTCAGGCACTCGACATCTTTATTCAACAATGATGTATTATAAGATTTTTAAAAACTAGATGTTTACTAGATGATATTAGATACTATATCTGTTACACAAACATAAGAAGAAGGAGGAAAAATAAATTTTGAAGTCAAAATTCGATAAATGGGATTCGAATAATTGGAAATCTTTCATGATTAGATTGGGATATCAGTTCTAATTTTCCCACACTGGGTAAATTATGAATTTTGGAGTTGACACTGATATTTAGGATAGTCAGTTCTACTCTTAATAATACAGTTCTAGAAATTATATCGATGGATAGATATTAAACAATTAGATATATACTTAGAGTTATATTTAGATTTTATTTTTATTTTCTATCTTAAAATGGCAGAAAAGAAATCAAAATACCTACTATTTTCCTTCACATAGGGAACATTTATTTTTTTGAGATTCAATTTAGCCAAATGTTCAATCAATAATTTGACTTTACTAAGTGTTTTAAAATTTATGCAAGCGAATATTGCTTCATCTCAATTTTTCTAAATACTTTCTAAATAAAAGAGTCAATATGATGATGAACGTAAATTTATAATCAAACAAACAAAAAAGTCCAAATTTCGTTAATCAATGAAAGACTATCAAATTTGATAGATCTCTTGTTGAGTTTTGAACATGATTTTGAATGAAATGAAAATGCGCACTGACAACCAAACGAAAAGTAATAAGCAAGGAAATAATTTAGAAAGACAGGAGATGAATTGATGAAGCTATTAAAAGACTAGAACAAAAATTAGAAAATTAAGAAACATCGATAAAAATTTATTACTAACGAAAAACAATATAAAAGAAAATTAAAGTTTCCATCGCTGTCTAGATGATATCACTACAGACTTGTAACACGCCAAATAAACAAGTGGAACCCTAAAGAGCAGAATTCGGTTGAAATCTACAAAATTGTATCTCTTGAGATAATCATCAATCTTGAAACCCGGAATATTTTTAAGATGTTCCGCCAATTTTTTGTATAATACTTTATTTAGAGATATTCATTATTTCATCTTTTTCTGGGCAATATAATGACTATTTTAATGTTATTTTAATTGTTATTTGCAGAATTTTTATTTAAAATAAATAGGAACAGTAATATACACTGAAGTGACAAAAGTCATGGGATAGCAATATGCAAATTTTCAGATGGCAGTAGCATCGCGTAGAACAGGTACAAATGCGCAGTGCTTTCGCAGAGCTTTCATTTCTGTTCAAGTTATTCATGTGAAGAGGTTTTGACGTGATGATGACCGCACGACGGGAATTAACAGACTTTGAACGCGGAATGTTAGTTGGAGCTAGACGCATGGATCATGCCATTTCGGAAATCGTTAGGGAATTCAACATTCCCAGATCCACTGTGTCAAGAGTGTGCCGAGAGTATGAAATTTCAGGCATAACATCCCACCATGGACAGCGCAGTGGTCGACCGCCTGCACTTAACGACCGAGACCGACGACGTCTGCAAAGAGTCGTAAATTCTAACAGACAAGCAACACTGCGTCAAATAACCGCAGAAATCAATGTGGGACGTACAAGGGACTTGTCTGTTAGAACTGTGCGGAGAAATTTGGCTTTCTTGGGCTATTCCAGCAGAAGACCGACTCGAGTGCCTTTACTGACAGAACGACATCACTTGCAGCGACTCTCGTGGGCACGTGAGCATATCGGTTGGTCCCTAGATGAATGGAAAACCGTGGCCTGGTCCGATGAGTCACGATTTCAGTTGGTAAGAGCTGATGGTAGGGTTCGAGTGTGGCGCAGACCCCACGAAGCCATGGACCCAAACTGTCAGCAAGGCACTGTTCAAGCTGGTAGTGGCTCCGTAATGGTGTGGGCTGTTTTTTCATGGCATGGACTTGGTCCTCTGGTGCGACTGGACCGAACATTGACTGGAAATGCTTATGTTCAGCTACTTGGAGATCACTTGCAGCCATTCATGGACTTCATGTACCCAAACAACGATGGGATTTTTATAGATGACAATGCGCCATGTCACCGGGCCACAACTGTTCGCGATTGGTTTGAAGAACATTCTGGACAATTCCAATGAATGATCTGGCCACCTAGATCGCCCGACATGAATCCCATCGAGCATTTATGGGACATCATCGAGAGGTCTGTTCGTGCCCAAAATCCTGCACCATCAACGCTTTCACAATTATGGACGTCTATCGAGACAGCATGGCTCAATATTCCTGCAGAAGACTTCCAACGACTTGTTGAGTCCATGCCACGTCGAGTTGCTGCACTTCGCCGAGCGAAAGGAGGGCCGACAAGATATTAAGAGGTATCCCATGACTTTTGTCACTTCAGTGTATACATATTTGAATAATTATTCCGAGATATTATAGATTATTCCGAGAATAATCTTATAACGGAATGTCGGCAAGGTCGGATTTAGATGAAAAGAGGCCCTAGGCTATTCCACTTATGAGGCCCTTTCACCTTCCATTTTTAAGTTTGTAAATTACATGGAAGATAATAAAATACATCATTACTGTGATATATACCAATATGTTAAATGAAACATGTTGTGATGGGTACTAATCTTTATAAAAAAATGTGGCACGGATAATAAATAAAAAAAAGACTTATTTGGACATTTATTCTCAGCACCAGATATAGTACTTGTAGAAAAAACTCATCAAACATAACACACAACATTTACAAAGAAACAAAATTCAAATAATAAAAATCTTTGACTACGAAAATAAAATATGCAATAAAAATTATCATATTTTCTATTTTAATTAATTGTAGGTCCCTCTGGATCTTGAGGCCCTAGGCTGAAGCCTAGTTGACCTATAGGAAAATCCGGCCCTGAATGTCGACCACTGATATTGAATATAAGCAATTGTAATGATGTCACCATTCATAAAAATATGAAAGAAGCAACAAAAACGAATTTTTTAGTTTATTAAAAACTTATATTGATTATCAAATAATTAATTTATTTTTAATACTGTTGACATAGTTAGGGTTTTGTGACAACGTTATTTGAATTCGCATGAAAAATTGTTATTTTTTCATTTTAGAATGTTAATGGACGAAAGCGCCTTTCAAAACGTATTGAATTTTTTTGTAATTTTGTGATGCTGCCCAATTTCTTCATTTATTCGATATGGCTATGCAAGGGCAGATTTTAGTGAGGCAATAAAAAAATCATTTCCACCTGCAACAAAGGATATGTAGAATAAAATTTTGGTTATTCTCTTGTTTCTATAATAATGTTTTATCATACGAATTCGACAACATAAGCAACATGATTTTTTTTTGGTGATATAGCAAAAAATTTCAGCTTATTAGTTAATAATTTTAGCAAAATAGCGATTAATACCGATGTTAAAAGGATTCAATTTTGTGAATTAGAAAAAAAAATTTCCACATTATAATTTGGCATTAAAGGTATAAAATTTAGCATAAAAATTGATTTAGGATAAAATTTTTGTGAAATAGTGATATATTCTGTTGTTACTAATCACCCTGGTGTAAGAAAGCTTACACTAGGGGGTAATTCTAACATTTTTTTTTTTAATGTCAGCAAATATTTCATATTTAAGTGTTCGGAATCGTAACAAAATAGAAAATATGTCTTCATGTATGATACCATCATTCATTTGTAATGAATTGAGCGATTCTCCTCTGGTAGTCATAGAAGCTGCATTGAAATGCGGATGGAGATAACGTTGTTCGTCTTTCGGTACAGTGTATGCCATGGTGAGGCAGATAATACGCTAGCTTTCATTTTCCACTACCTTTTCTATATGGCCCATACAGGGTCGGATTTAGAGGAACAGAGGCGATAGGCTATTCCCCTTTATAGATGGCGCTACTAGTATTAAATCCATGTGATTTTTAGTTAGCCATAGCCTTCAAAAGACACGTGTATACATTTGACAGCTGTTGCATTATTAGTATGTGAGTATATCATTTTTAGTGCAGCAACTTTTGTTAGTTTGGAAAAATGGATAAAAAGGAATTTTCGTGTGCTAATTAAAGCATTGCTTTTTGGCGAAAAAAAATACTATTGAAGCAAGCTTGAAGACATTATTGAAGCTTGATAAACATTATTCGGACTTTGCACCAGGAAAATCAACCGTAGAGAAGTGGTTTGCTAAATTTAAACTAGCCGAAATGAGCATCGAGGACGATGCACGCAGCGGACGCCCCAAAGAGGCTGTTACCGACGAAAACATAAAAAAAGTCCACAAAATATAACCGTAAAGTGAAGTTGATTGAGATAGCTGATTCCCTAAAGATATCAAAGGAACGTGTTGGGCATATCGTGAATGAATATTTCGATAGGCGAAAGCTCTGTTCAAAGTGGGTGCCGCGTGAGCTCACAATCGACCCAAAACAACAACGAATGGATGATTCTAACCAGTGTTTGGAGCTGTTCAGTCGTAATAATTTTTGCGTCGATATGTGACAATAGGTGAAACATGGCTCCATTTCACACCGGTGTCCAATCAACAGTCAGCCGAGTGGACTGCACGTGATGAACACTAAAAAAGCTATAAATTCACTAAAAATACTATAACTCACATACTAATAGTGCAACAGCTGTCAAATTTATACACGTGTCTTTTGAAGGTTAGGGCTAACTAAAAATTATATGGATTTAATACTAGTAGCGCTATCTATGTGTCAGCCTATGAACTTTTCATCCCACCTATTAAATTGAACCAAAAGCGCTAACAACTCCAACTAAGAGTCTGGTTTGTTCTACTATCAAGAAACACCTGTGCGCATCTAGGGATGATCACTGCTTCACTGAGGTCACTCAAAGTGAAACATAGAATCTGTTATATTAGAAGTTTCAAGATGAGCGCGCCTCATGTGTTCGCAGAATATAATGTAATTATTCTACAAACTCATATCTGTAAATTTATAAATATAACAGGAAATATCTGTCCTATATTCGCAAGAATATTATTTTAAATTCAAAGTTAATTATTTGTCATCATTTCGACAGTTAATTTTTGAATAGATAGATGCACACATAATGTATTTTTTTAATACAAAAGGTTTTCACTACTTTGGCCATTATAGAATAAATAAATTTTGTAAAAGTGTGATAAATCTCATGGGCCGCAAAAATACGTAAGGCGGGCCACGGGTTGGCCACCCTTGGTTTAAAGTATCTTATAACAGTTCCATTTTTCACAGTTCGGTTTTCAACATATTAAAAATAATATTTTTTATTCAGTTCTAGTTAAAAAATGTCAAAAAACTGTCGGTCTCACTAAAGAGAAATATAATAAAACGAAAATTAGAAACAATTCAAGTCAATGTCGCTATACTTTGTTAAAAGGCTAAGAACAGAAACGCCAAAGAATGGAGAAATAGATTAAATCTGTTGTTGTTGCTTATCCCCCTGGTTTAGCCTTCTAAACCAGCTCCAAAAGATCATGTCACGTTAATAAATCTAAAGCAATCTCTCCCTCCTTCAACATCTGCCCCACAAAAGCACCAATACAATCAAATATCGATTGTGGGGCCTGAATGGTCGAGTGGCTAGCGCTCTGGTGCTCGGTACCACAGGTTTCGGGTTCGAGTCCCGGCGGTGCCATGGATGTATATAGTGGTTCGGAATCCACTTTAAGCCGTAGGTCCCGGTCTCATATGACTGTAAGAGCGTCACGGAGCAAAAAGTCAGACTTCTACCTACTGGTGCTCCATCACAACAGAAGCTGCCCCCTTTCCCACCATCCATGAGTAGATCCCTCATGGGATGTCCGTCCCGCACTGCAGGACATTGAGGATTGAGGAATATCGATTGTATTGGTTCTTTAATTGGAGAGGGAAAAGCGATGGCTGAGCAGTGGAAATAGACACAAGTCTTCACATTTCCGGTGAAGGTTAAACTCCCTAAGTGGCCAGTTCTTAACCTAGATAGAGTAGTTAGAGCAAATCTTGGGTAGGTGCATTGCAAGGACAATCCAGGGTATACCAGTTATGCTTGGGTGGATCAGATCATCATCATAGCACCCACCGTTCAGCATAACCCTTTCAGTGTAGTTTTCATTATTCTAAGTTTTTGTTTACATTTGTACAATAGTTTAGTGGTATCGAAAACTGGCCCCTAATTGTACCGAATTTAAACTTAACTTTTTTTTTTTTTTTTTTTTTTTTTTGCATTTTACTTTTATTTATTTTTAGTATTTTTAATTTTTTTTTTTTTGTGTACCACTTTAACTAAATTTTTGAAATTTTATCTGGTATTTTTACTAACATTAATTAAGCAGCCAACTATAATTATAATCATATTTATGAATTAGGATGAGGAGGTTTAAGGGGTATTGCCCCATGTTTGCACTCCGTAATCGGTACTCCAGTTGCCAGTTGGCCAAACGGTATTTGCTTTGGCCAGAAATAGGGAATGCAATTTGGAAGCTCGTAGATCGGAGCCGTGCCAAGTTTTCTACCCTCCCCAACAAGCAGATAGGCAACTTCGTTTCCATATATACCCACATGAGAGGAAATCCACTGCAAACACACAGAGACGCCCTGGGTCAAAGCAGCCAAATTGGTAATGATATCCTGTCCCAACTGATCCTGTCCAAGATGCATTGCCAATCCCTCGGGAATTGGATAGTGCTTTTGCTATCACTTAAAATCCCTACACCAAGTACACCAGATTTCAAAGAAAGCTTTCTTATAGAAATTAGTTCTGAGCGAAAAACTAAACCGTGGTCCTGATTTCTAAAACGTTATCTGAAATCATCTCCTCTTGCATTCACATAGATATCACTGCCCGTTTTTCCGGAGACAGATTTTCTTCCATCAGTGTAGTTAACTAGGACCTGAGAAGGGATATTATTAACGTCTTCGAGGACCAGTTGACGCAGCAGAGTAGAGGTCAAATCTGACACAATTTAACAAAATGACACCGCAGATATATACCTCTTCAATAAACATCTCTGAGAGATGCAAATACGAGGAGTTACTGCAAAACTACTGCTTCACAAGATCTTAACCACAGTTGCTCCTTAATAATTCGAAAGAGGACGTTTGAACCTGCACTGCTTCACAAATTGTTAATATCATGCAAAATATGTGTTCAATTGTCCAAGAAGAAACACTACTAAATTACAATAACCCCCATTCATGGATTGCTCTTACAAATAAATTAATATATTCCACTGTCACATAAGGTCCAGATCAAGGCGACAGCATTAACTTAAATATGCTGAAACAGACAAACCAGGTCAGAAATATATTAAGGACTGGTCTGATGTTAAACACATTAGAGGAGAAACTGTTAAAAGAAAACTGGATTTATATTCCATTAATCAAAACGCAATATTTTGTTTCCTTTTCGAATACAAATCGCACAATCTTTCACACTCACAAACAGAACTTCACGATTGGAGTTCACAGTTTCATCCGGTTATTCTACAACACGAAAATTCTCCGGGGAACTGAAATTTGCATGTGAAATGGAAAATGATCGAAAAGGTTCCAAAATCAGGAAATGCAATTGATGATTATGTAATTGACCTAATAAGAAAAAATTATATGACATGAATTATTGAACATAATATTGGATGCTAATATATTCCGTGCCAAAAATAATATTGCTCTTAGAAGTTAAAATGAAGTTATTGGATATTGTAGTGTCAAATAAGGACGTGCCCCACGTTGGGCGCCAAATTGTAGTGTTTTGCAGTTAAGATTGTAACTGAGTGTGGTTGGGTTAAGATACTTGAAAACACAGGTTTGAGAATACACAGCTTTATTGACACGCACACAAACACCACATACACACAATTAGAGATATATACTATTTAACCCATTTAAAAACATATAATTCCAGATTAGCAGAAGGATTCCACTTCTAATCCGAAAACCTGATACTTAAGTTTGCGCGAAATATACTTCCTCTTCGGGTGAGAGTCTGTAGGCCAACTTATACGCAGGTTGCGCTAAATATATTTCCTCTCGGGATGAGAGACTGCTATTTAAACATTTCTTAACAGAAGTGCATGAATACGCTGTTCTAAACGTTTATCAGCGACATCACCGGTTGCACTGTGCTTCCTCTCGGTGAGTCTCGAGGCCTACTGACCATTTCTCCTGAACGCAACAAGGGGCGCTTTTGCAGTGTGTAGGAGGAAGAACGGTTACAATATTCAATTTACGGCATTTTTTAAAGCTAGTATAATACTACTTTAAATAAACATATTGAAATATGTAAAAAAATTCAGCTTCTTATTTCTCGCCCAATATTCAAAATGAAATAATAAAATTAGTATGGGACAAGATGTGAAATGAAATAATATGCAGCAATTATAAAGTAGAGTATTACACACTGCTCGGATGTTTCAAGAAAAGAGAGTCAGATTCCATGTTTATTATAATGGGAATGTAATGATTGAAGAAAGCATCATCAATTTTATTCAGTCACATGAAAAAAAAAATCAGTTTCATCGATCAAAATTTTAAATAATCTAGAAGTTGATAAGATTGATATTCAAGATTACAAGGTTTTGACAACATATGGCTGACAAATATGACAGGGTAGGTGCACATATTTTGGAAATTAATAATTTATCAATATTTGCACCTTATGCATTTCATAATCTAAATTTATCTGGTGTTCACACTGCATCTACAACTCTAGAAATGATGATGATGATTATTTTTTTGGTACTATGCAGAGATTATTTAATTTTTTCACGTCTACAATAACATTTTGGTACTTTTTAATGAAGTGCCTAAAATGATCACTTAGGCGATCATCAACACAATAAAGGCGTGAATTTACAATAACCTGAACTAACACGTAATATAAAAAAAAAAAATTTTATTTCTAGATTTAGGTTCATAGTGAAATTAAGCAATCAAGACAACACAGATTCACGCGATAGAAGCTAGTGCTTAACATAAAAAACAAAAATTTTAGTCAATTCCTACTTTCTTTTCCACTTTATTGCAGAAAGTCCTTTATAAATAATTTTCATTCAGTTTTTTAAATTTATCTGGCGCCCTCTATTGGTAGATATATGCAACTTAAATCCAAAAGAAATTAATTAAATTTAATTACTGAATTAATATTTGAAAAAACTGCATTAACATCCAGTGCCATCCACTATAAGTTCAAAAAAATGTATTTGAACTTGAGTGGATGGCACTGGATGAATAAAAAGTATTTTATGAACGATTGAAAATGTGAACAAGATGTATATAGGGAGTGTGTGATCTAATAGAAGGAATTGAATAAAAGGACTGCAAACGATTTTTCAAATTCGGAATCTGTCTTGAATACAAAAGTTTGATTTTGCAAATTATAGATTTACCCGTATTCTTTCTATATGGAATAAAATTCTATAATGCGTCGATCGAACAAATAAAACATTACGCAAAAAAAAAGTCAATAAATTGAGGAAAAAAATTAATTACTAGATTATGTAGTACACTAATAGGGTTTCAAATTGTAGATTTTTAACAAAATTTTGTTGAAGAGATAGGATTTATTAATATACGAAAGAGAATTAAGATAATAGAAATGGATAAAACGTCAGTTGAAAGGAGTAATTTGACAATCGAAGAATTATTTAAAATATAAAGTTAGGGTGCTTTTGCCAATCTATTGTCTCAAATGCCTTATCAAAAATATCTGAGATTTTTTAGTTCTCTGCGACTCGTATTTACAATACATGAATGTTGCTGATTTTACAATATATGCTACAGATCTCGCTATTAAATATAACAAAGATTTAGAAAAGTGCGAATTCCCACATTTAAAATTGAAAGTTTTAAGTAACGACTCATAAGAAATATAGAAACTACGCCTCCGCTTAATTTTCTTCAGGTGCTGTGGCTTTAATTGAGTCTTATTCAAATAATAATGTCGCTCTTCGAATACTTTTAATTTTTCCTGTTTCTATTGCTTTGTGCGAAAGAAGTTTTAACAAATTGAGATTAATGAAAAATTATATAAGATCAACTATCGGACAAGACCGATTTACCAATGTTTCTATTATTTCAATAGAATACAATATCGTTAAAATAATTATTATGATGACGTAATTAATAAATTTGCTTGAATGAAAGCCAGAACAGGGAAATTAAGAGCAATATTATTACAATAGATGTTTAGTATATTTGTTTTATTATTTTCCCAAATCTAATTAATTAAGGGAGCATAAATGCAAATTCTTAATACAATAGATGACCACTGTAAGAGGGTAAGGTGAAAAGTTCTCGGCTTGACACAGAGATGGCGCTCCAATCAGCAAAAATTTATGTTTCCTGCCTGTGTGCACGTGTCATTAGTACGTCTGACATGCTTCAACTTGTTCTTTCAATTTGTTTGTTTACACGAATTTTTATAGTAGACGTCTTTCGTGTTTTTCTTTAAAACGGATAAACTTAAATATTGTGAGGTCATAAAATTCTTCGTTTTGGATGAATTAAGAAAAGGAAATTCATCCAAAGTTTACGGGGACTTTTCTCATTCCATGCCAACCGTTAAAAAGTGGGCAGCTGAATTTAAACGTGGTCGCACATCACCCACGTGAAGGACTGCCAAAAACCGCAACTACACCGGAAACCCTCGGAAAAAGTGCATGATATCGTGTTGGACGATAGGCGTGTGAAGGTGAGTGAGATAGCTGAGGCTGTGGGGATATGGGAAGAAAGGGTGCGAAACATCTTGCACGAAAAATTAGAGATGCGAAAGCTCTGCGCAAAATGAGTGCCGCATTTTCTGAAATATGCAAACGATTTTTACAGCAATCTTTGGACCAATTGAATAGGGATACGACCGATTTTGTCCGCGAGTTGTCACCATGGAGGAGACATGGGTCCACCACTACACCCCAGCAACAAAACAGCAGTTCAAGCAGTGGGTGGATTGGCATTGGACAGCAGTGCAGAAGCCGGTAGTTCAGCGCCAAAGAAAGCGAAGTCGATCGCATCTGCCGAAAAGGCCATAGCCAGCGTGTTTCGGTATGCGAAAGGGTTCCTATTAATTGATTACCTTGCAAAAGGTAAAACAATTACAAGCGAATATTACTCCAACCTTCTTGACCAGCTAGATGTCAAAATTCGCGAGAAGAGGCCTGGACTGAAGATGGAAAAAGTCACCTTTCACAAGGGTGTGTTGGCGATGGAAAAACTGCGGGATTTCTCAGAACGGGAAAACTTCTCGGGAAACGGAAAAATTTCGCGGACATCCTCCCTATTTGGCACCCTCAGACTTTCATTTGTTCCTGGTTTCGGTAATAAACTATTACAGTATATAGTAGCATATTTGAATTTCCGCCTGAATAAAAATTAGAAGCAATAAAATTTTCCTCCCCTCTACCTCTGTTTCTAAGTTACTCATCGTCACATACTGTTTCAGTAGGAAGCAAACACTATGTAATATTTAAAAATAGGAAAATTGAAGGGCTGGTGCTACACAAAGAAAAAACTTTGAAGGTTCGCAATAGATCCAGAAATTTCAGAGGCTGTAGCTGCAAGACCAGATCTAGTACTGTTAGATACCACTATAAATTTAGCGAAAATGCTAAAAAGTGTACCCAACTTTGCGAATTTGGGCCTGAATGGCTAGCGTTCGGTACCACGGTTTCGGTTCGAGTCCCGGTGGTGAGATGGATGTTTCTAATGGTTCGGAATCCACTTTAAACCGTAGGTCCCCGTCTAATATGATCGTAGAGCATTGCGGGGGAATTGTTACTCCGCGACCGTGGCTTATCTTCAAATTACACGCGCCCCCTGGGTAGTGCAAAGTGAGTGACGTCTGTGCAGCGCTTGCCTTAAGGCATTAAAAACAGCTAGTGTTTGCCAGCTGCATTAGAGGGGGAGGGGGAAACTTGCGAATTTAGAAAATTTAACTTGCCGTCATCCTCGAAAAACTAAACGGCCGATCACTTGAGAAGTCAACGAAGGCCGTTTCAATTGCCACTTCTTTTCGATAAATCAAGCCATAAAAATTATTTGATAAATACGAGAATTGACGTTTCTGTATTTCCCCCTATCTAAATCAAATGGACCTGAATTTCCAAGTGTCTAGCGCTGTGGACCTCGGTGTCAGAGGTTTCGGGTTCGAGTCCCGACGGTGGCATGGATGTTTGTAGTGGTTCGGAATCCACTTTAAGCCGTAGGTCCTGGTCTCATATGACTGTAGAGCGTCACAGAGCCAAATCAGACTTCTTCTCACCCACATCATTCACAAACTGTATAAGGGCTATAGTGAGGTGATGTGGTGTAGTAATAGTATCTAAATCAAACAAACTCTTTCACAATTTAAACATTATACAGTTAATTCAATACCAATTAAAACACATAGAACTCAATTAGTAAAGGCTCAATCTTCGTTTGAGAGGAAAATGTGACTGGATGTTTATAGTTACATATCTAAAAATCACTTACTTTTTGCAGAACTATGACCTTAAAATATTAAAGTCATATATTTAATTTAAAACAATTTAATTATAAATCATTATAAACTTAAAAAAAAAAAAAAAAAAAGGGGGGCAAACTTGATTTAAAACGCAAGCAGTTGATCGATCCCTTCGGTGTCTCAATACTAACGTCGAGCAGATAAGCCTGCAATAGATTATCTGAACTGCACTGAAAGATAAAAACAACTAAACTTGTTATTATAGAACTTAGACATCCAGTTCATTTGTTCATGTCATGGAATAAATATTAATTCGTAGCTCATTTAATTACTGCAATAATTCTGTATAATTTCATTTATTTGTAAATATTAATTTTTTTTAAATTAAATGCTGCAATGCAGTGTTATTTCACCATACATTCCTTCTTTCACGACTGCCAAAGTGTTGAGACTTTCCTCAGTACTGAGGCTTATAAAAAGTTATCTTGGATCAATATTGAAAGAAAATTTTATAGAAGATATCTTATTATTAAGAACAAATAAGATTTAATGCATTACAATTATAGCATGTTTATGATAAAATATACATTTTTTTTTCTTGCTTGTCTTACATTATTTTTTAATATTTTTGTAAACAAGTTTAGAGTACAAGAATATCTTTTAAGTTAATATGCAAAACCTGCATGTTAACTTAAATTGCACATTATCTTATAAAATTATAGTAAAAAGAAGAATCTAACTAGGAAATTTGGAACTTTTTCCCACTATAATAAATTAACAAATAGTAACCAATAGATATAGAATTAAAAGAATTCAGTAAGGATTTTAAATAGTATTTTTTGCTTAAAGCATGTTCTGCATTAAAATTACATTTTGGATAATCAAATTTATATATATATATATATAATAAAACAAATGAAATTTTTACACTTCCCATATCTATCAAACAATTGAACATCAGTTCTTTAACTGTAAGGTTTTTTTATTTAATCCATTTTATATTTTTTGCATATTAATATAATATAATATACAGTTTAAATATCTTCACAAAATGGTTCCCCTCCCCCAAAAGAACATTTTATTTATTTTTAAATGTACTTTTCATTCATTTTAAATATACATTAATAAGATTTTGTTTCGTTTTAGGCCTTTGGGAATTATTTCAATATTCCTGGCATGGAAACAACATTATCATTTACAAATGGACCTGTTTACATCTTTACTTGGCAATTGTTTTTATGTCTAATATAAAAAGAAATTTTAATAAGAATTCTAATGTTCGATTTAAATTTTCACACATTTTAGGTTTTAATTTCACTATCAAATTATTATTATTTTAGCAGCTAAATTCAGTAAAGTGAAAAATACAGACTTTTTTTTGTATTCTAAAAAACTGAGTGTTTGAGAATGAGGAAACAATTTTCGCTCCTATTTTAGGATTGTTTTTATTCATATTTTAACTCAATAAACCCTCCTAATCAAAATAAAATATATGTATTCTAACAAGATAACATCACTTTATATTTATTGCATCTTAAAAACCTGAAAATAAATGCTGTTTGTTCATGATGCTGGAAAGTTCAATCTACTTCCATCAATTTATATTTTGAAATGATAATCTAACACAGGAAATAAATGACAAATCTCAACCTAAAATACATGAAAAATATTTAATGATGTATGTGATAACATTTGTGAAAAGAAAAATAAAATGTTCTTTCGTAAATCCACATTAAGCTTTTAAAGCACAGAACTGCTGGAATATGGACAGAATATGATGATCAATATCACTTGTGAATAACAAAGACTCCAGAGTATCCACATATTTAAATACTTGTTCATGATGCTGGAAAAAAATGTATATAAGCATAAATTATTAATATTGCACCAGTAACAATGTCATATAAACTAAGAAATCAATCAAAACCTTACATGAATTATTTTGGTGAAAGAGACACTCAACTTATTCATCAATAATATTTTTTAAAAGCCTATTCATTATTTAACTTTAATATTAGTAATACAAATAATTTTGGTTAATTTTATACTTTTAAAATGAGAAGTCACATTAAAATATTTTCTGTTTGGTTATTAAAGATGTAATTTAGTTTTGCCTATAAATATCATTAGTTTAATTTCTAACCAAGTTATACTGCGATTATATAATTTGACAAATGATATTTCAAGGTTTATTTATAAATTTTTTAAAAATTCTTGTGCATTTATTTATGCCATATTAAAAAATGAATTTATTTCTAAAAATAAAACAGAATTGTCTTGAAAGTGCATTTCTACAACAATGTTAAATGAAAGCAATCTAAGCTAGCTTGCTAAAAACACTTCAAAAACTAATATTCAGCTAGGATTTCAAGAGAATTGTTTTTAATAGATTTATAATATAGAGACAAAGCCTGATGCTTTTGTTATAAAAATGGAAATGGGCATTTAATCAGGCATATGTGTAAAATTGAAATTCAACTACATAATGTGCTTATTTGATTGTATGGAGACAAGCTAGAACCTATTTTAATCTCAAATTGCACAGCAAATTTTTTTTCAAAACTTAAATTCAATCAATTTGTTTAATTTATTTTATTAATATCTATGTTTATTAAATATATTGGTACTTGCGTATTAACGCCACCGCAGCAGAAGTTGCGTCAATAAAGAGCTGCCAATGCGTCAAAATAGAGACTGTTTTGAATCTATGTTAAACTCTATATCGGCCCATTTTCCACCGAAATCCAATTGACTACTTTGTTTTTAAACAAAGTGTTTTATATATTTTATGATTTGTCACGAAAATTTTAAGTGCAGATTGGAGCCACTTAAAACCGCCAAATCTGTAGCTGCGGTGACATTAATACGTAAATACCAAAATATTTTAAAATCATGTGTTACATATTCCTTGTAATGCATTAATTTACTATAAAATTTGAGATTCAATTTTTACCTGGAAGAATACTCCTTGCAATCTTCCTAAAGTCAATTTAAACCAGTAATTATTAAAATCAATTCCTTCCGCTTCACAACGGGCAATATGTTCAGTTAATAACATAATAAATCTCTGGAAAAATATAGTTTAAAGTTTATAAATATATATATGATATACATTATAAAGCAAAGATTTCTCATTACAATAAAATAAAAGCACTTATATTACAGATTTAACAACAAAATAGTGATTTATATACTAAAAATAAACAACTTTAAAATTAAAGTGTGTTACAGACAGAATCTTAAATAAATTAAATCATAAATTATTAAAATCTAAACAAAACAGTCTATTATTACACCTGAAAAGATATTAATATAAAATGTTCTTTTTTGCTTTAATATAAAAGAAAATAGTTCTGGATAGATACTAATTAAGTGCATACTTCAGCAATAAACTCTCAAAAGACAACTTTCATTGTTATTTCTTATAAACCTGGAAATTATAGCTATCTGCGATTTGGCAATTTATTTTTGTAAAACAGTAAACCTTTGTCAAAAGTAGAATACAGTTTTGTATTGTGCATTATCCTAATTGTTTCTATTTAAACTGTCTAACAATTGAATTTCAATCATATGCAGCAAGGTGTTGCCATAGCTTTGACCAGAATTCACAATAATTTTAAAGGATTCCCATACATTGAAAATCATGCGGAAAAATTCTACAAATTGTACAAGCAATTGACAGCTAAGTATTTTAAAACACGGAAGAAAGAGAAGTCAATAAATTAATCAGAAATGACAAATGAAGAATTGGCCGATGACAAAGAAAGCAGCAATAATAAAGATACACCGTTTAATTTTGACAGAATTAAACAGATTGTTGAAAGAGACACATAAACTGTACAGATTGACTGAAAGAAGACCCTCTATGATAGGCATTAACAATTTTGTGACTCCTTATTGCAGAACTTTTGAGTTGTGTTAGTCTTAGTTCCAAGCAATCCATCCAATTAACATTTGTTTCATTTTCTCTATATATGACACTACTTAGGTTTGTTAGATTTATAAATTAAGATAGTATGTATAAAATTTATACATACTATCTTAATTTAAAAATATATAACACATTTTTGCTGTAGAAAGTTAGCTTTACAGAACACAATTTTGCCCTATACACAATCATTAATGACATAGAATTCAGTTGGATTTTAACTAAAACAACAGATTTAAAAGCTAAACCTTTACTCTAAGCAAATTTTCAATCGATTTTTTGCTTTCAGAATTTTCTTTTTCTGATGGAAAACTAAATAATGAAATATTTAGTTTTAATATGTATAATAAGCAGCTTGCAATTATCTATATATTTTTACTATGATATAAATATATAATTATTCCCAATATAAATATATATAATACAATAAAAAATAAAGCAGAAATTTGCATATAGTTTTAAAATAAAAATAATATTGCTTTTATTACAATTCAGACAATTTGAGAACTAACCTGAAAAATGATCAAGAATAGATTTTTCAGTTCACTTTGAGTAGTGTCCAATTTCTCTTCCATTTCTTCAATCATTTCTTCTGAAGGTTTTACATGATTAGAGTCCTCATCGTCGTCATCTTCATCATCCTCTTCCATTGCATCATCCTACAATGTAATACCAGGATTTTCTTTTTTAAATTCTCACTAAAGATATGCTTAAAAATTATGTTAAAATAGAAACATATATATTCAGTGAATAAAAAGATATATTTATTGAAAGCAAAATATATAGGAAAATTAATTCAATATTCTTAAAGATTAAAAAAATATTTAAAAAATGAAACAAAGGGAAAGAAGTTCTTAAAAATAAATACACTACTGGCTACACCAAGAAGGTGACAAGCTACATACGTGAAATTTAAACGACAGGAAGAAGGAGCTGTGATATGCAAATGAATAACTTTTCAGCACAGGTAGCGACACCTACAATGTGTTTAAATGAGTAAATTGTTCAGCTGGTTTCTCATACACAAACTGCACTTGAACGTTGTTGCCTAGTAAAAAGTTGTTGCAATGAATCGTGTAAGAAGCAGAAATGCATACCAGCACATAATAAGCATTTAGTTGGACTCATAGAGGAAATATATGATATCAAAAATATTGTGCATGAAGATCATGAATAGGAAAGTACTTAGAACATTGCCTTGTATAATTCAACAAGTGGAAATATTTTCATTGAAACAGAATTTCTCTGTTTTACATAGAAATCACTGCTATTGATGAAATTAAATATCTCCTTTATAGCAATGATCTTTATACTAATTTGTAAAGTCTCAAAAAGTAAACCGTCCCTCCAATCAAAATCATAAGCTGAAGATATGCCTAATTTAAGTAATGTAAAATAATCTTTGGCATTTTTAATTTGTCGTGACGTAGCTTAAGACTTAAAGCACTGAAATTATTTCTTTCAGACTGAATTTAAGACAGAAATAATAAATAATTAACAAATTTTTTCGAATAACAATACTGATTGATTTTGATAATGTTGTATGTAGCATTTGCAAATGAAAATCGGTTTAAAAAAATTATATTATTTAAATGCATTCTAATATTTAATTATTATAATACATTATACATTTAAAGAACATTTATAATAAAAAGCATATATATGCAAAGTTAATCCATTAAAATATATCATTCTTTAAAAAAAAAAAAAAAAAAAAAAAAAAAGATTTTGCAGATTAAGAAAGCTTTACAATAACAAATAAATGCAATACCATAAATATATTTAATTGTGCACATTGATTAAAATTTAATGTTTGTTTCTTAATTGTAAAAAGTATCTACCTGCAAAAGATTGCATAATCAAGAAAATTTTTTCAATTGTCCAAAATAGACAAGTAATACAAAATATTTTAATTTCTATCATAGTATTAATTTCTTCAAAAGTTAACCCAAAATGTAACCCAAATAGAACTGAATAATTCTTACTTTCTGCAGTTTTTTCTTAGATTCTTCTACTTGCTTTTGAATTTTTGTGACGTGACGAATCATTTCTCTTATTGTTAAATGCAAGATTTCCCAAATGTAAAATCTGAAAATGGCAAATGAATTGATTATTAAATTCATACTCTATATTGACAGGATCCCAAAGTTTTCACAGTAAAATTTATAATCTTTTACCCACTGTATGAAATTGGCAATTAAAAGTTTTAAGCAAAGATTTTCTGATCTGGTAAATAAGGCATTTTAACAAAATTAATTGACAAAATCTTACGTTTATTTAAAAACAAAAAGTCACAACAATTCATTAAAAAACAAAAAAAGTGGAGCCTGAAAAAAAAAAAAAAAAATACAACTAAAAAAGGTAAATCACATAAAATGTAGAAACTTTAAATTTTTCACACTTTTCAAAAAAACCAAAACTTTCAAACAAGATTAAATAAATAATACAAATAAATCTTTCAAACCTAATTTAGTAAAGTTAAACCTTCAAAAGGATAAAAATAGCTATATTTCTCTGAAAAAAGTTTAAGAGCATTTAAAAACATCTTTGGACTTCAGAAACCCTGAATTGAATTATATAATATATATATAATGTTAGAGTTATAAATATTCTAACAAATAAAGTAAATAGATATTCTTTTTTAATTCTTATTATTCATATATGAAATTTCATACAGAACTTTCTATAATAAGTGGAAATCTGAATTAGAAAAGGATTCTATTATCTATGCAGTTGTCCTAAATAACATAACTAGGCATTTAATGATTTATCTTTATTAGTTATTTTATTTATATTATTATTTAGTAGCAGATATTCCTTTAGATGACTTTTAATATAAATTCATTTACTCAAGCATGATAAACATGTTATCAGCTAAAATTAATAAGTGTAACAATGAGAAGTACCATGATAAATTTGAATAATAAGACAATAAAGTTAAGTAAATAAATGAAACAAAGTAACTTCAATTTAATTTTTTTCCCGTACTAAAGTAATATTTCAAGTTTTTCAAATGAAATCAAATGTTAGGATTCTTCAAAAACAAAATAAAAAATGTTATAGCATTCCAAATAAAAATATCACAATTTACTTAGGGAATTCAGTTGCCATTTCTTTTGAAAATAACCAGTTTGCAACAGCTGAACATTCAACCACTTTAGCTTTCAGAAATTTTGTAACCAGGCCAACCATCATCTATAAAATAAGTAAATATAATATACATTAACAATTCATGATTGCACGAGATACACTTATTGCACATTAAAGACCTTATCAAACTTTTAAATTCGACAATTTTCATTCATTTAATATTCAAGAATAGTATTAAAGAAATTTAAAATAAAATTTTTAATTACAAAAAAATTTAAATAAATTTTTTTTTATGTAAACAATCAAAAGAGTTCAGCATTGATAAAAAAACAAAATATAAATTACATTGTATTACAACAGAAAATTTTTTTTACATTAAGTTGTGAAATTATAAATAATTTTTTTTTCAATAAATCTTAAATCTCAAAGACTTCCATATAAAAGATTAATCAACATTGTATAGGACTACTCATCTAATACCTGCAACATTTATGAATTAAAAAATACTGGAAAACGTATACTTTTGTATTCTAGGTTTAACTTCAGTAATAAATATAAAGGTTGACTTTGAAAAAGCATTAAAAAGAAATTTAATTTTTCAACTTTCTTTTTTAATGAATTATCCCCCAAAAAAAAAATACCAATAAAATATTAATATTAGATATTACAATAAGACTCATCTTTGTTTCAGATAGAGAAATGTTTTGATATACTAAGTTTGTTTTTAAAATTTATTATTATAAAAAAAGGACTAAAATTTAATAAACATACTAAATATTATCCAACAGTATTTTGGTATCATTGTTTTAAACACGAAAAAGAACTTTTCAAAACCTGGTTCTAAAATTTTGTTACTTTTCTTATATTTCTTTGTTTTCTCATTATATTAAAATTTTATTCTAAATTAATTAAAATATAGTAGCTCCTCATCCTACTGCTCCTATTGGGAGACAAAGAATCGCAACAAAATGGGCAACTTTATCAAGAGCGTTTTTTTTTCCAATTCCTTCTATTAGTTCACACTCTCCCTATATATATCTTGTTCAAATTTTCAATCGTTCATAAAATACTTTTTTTCATCCACTTAAGTTCAAATACATTTTTTTTTTTAACTTGTAGTGGATGACACTTGATGTTAATACAGTTTTTCAAATATTAATTCAGTAATTAAATTTAATTAATTATAGTTTTTTTTTAGATTTAAGTTGCATATATCTACCAATAGATGGCACCAGATAAATTAAAAAAACTGAATGAAAATTATTTATAAAAGACTTTCTGCAATATAGTGAAAAAAAAGCAGGAATTGACTTAAATTTTTTTTTAATTATATTACTTGTTTTTTGTTTAAAGAAAGTTATAAAATATTCAGAGTAGATTTAATAATTTTCATAAAAGATTTCATTTAAGATACAATAAATAATCATAATGGACTTTTTCTAAAAATAAAGAGTGTTTCCAAATTTAGTAATTTTAGCCCTTAAAATTATTAAATCTAAACATGTTACCAATTACTTAAAAAATATATATTAATAAATTATAAAAAAAAATATTTAAAATTATTTTGTGAGCTGAATATTAAAGAAAACAGTTTGCAGTAAAACTGATACCTGTATAATTTACAACAATTATTAATCTAATTTACAAATTAAGCAGAGGAATTTAAATGAACTTATTCACTTTAAAAAAAAATAATAATATAGAAACTAGGTATTAATATTTTTTCTCTATAGCACTAAATTTTTATTATTGCAATTATTAAATAAATATTCTTATAAAATAATTTTTTAATATTTCTAAACATACACACAGATAGTTAAATCAAGAAAATCAATTATCAGTTTATCAACATTAAAATGATTGAATTTTATTAATTTTTAAAATTGTATAAAATTCATTAATAAGTTATTTACCTGTTGGTTACAATGCCAAAGTTCAAACATACTTCTTAATATACAAATTTGCGCTTCTTCTGATGTTGATAAAACTTTAAATACTGTGTGATATCTGCGGGAAAAAAAAAATGATTGAAAATGAAAATCTTGAAATGTTGTCAAGATGAGCCAAGTAAAACTATTTGAAAAGAGCAATTTGCTCAAATTAAAATTATCTTCAGATATTGTGACAGGGAAAAAAAATTTAAAGATTTAAATTTGAAAATGAGTTTTGTGTCTGAAAATAAACTACACATCTTATTAAATTTGTTTTCAAAATGTAAAATATTTTACATCATTATTTGCTATAAAATATTTTACCTCATTATAATTGGGTGGCCGGAAAGTAAAATGTAGTTAATTCAAACAAATTTTTAATACATTTTAATTTTTAATCAATAATTATCCTAGTTATCAACAACTGTTTGTCCTCTAGTGTGCAAATTTTTAAAGACAGACTGAAAAGAATACTGGATCAATTTTGAGTAAAATAATTGGAGGGTGCCTTTTGTATATAATCGAAATTTTCAAATGCTTTGTTCCATAGAAAGTGTTGTAGCGATTTTTAATAAATGGAAATATGATGGTGCAATGCCGGGGCGAGTATTGTGGGTGAGGCAATAACCTCCTATCCCAATTCATTAATCTTTTCCATGGTTTTAACTAGCACAGTGCTGTCTTAAATTATCATGTTGCATAATGCCTTTTATGTTAATAATCGTTGGGTGCATTTTAATTTAAGATTGGTTAATTCTATCCATTTGTTTTCAGTAAAGGTCTACATTCATAGTTTGTCCAGATACCAGTACTCCAAAATGAATGATTCCGCAAATGCTCCACCCAAGAAGCTTTCGCAATGTAAACCTAGCTAATTTGGAGAGAGGTAGTAGTAGTAGTAGTTCACAGAGGGGCCCTTTTTCATCCCCAGTGATCAAACAATAAGAAAACGCTTCTCTATTTTGCTGTTGAAGCAATAAATAGTATGTGGTTAGTTTTGTTTTTTTCAAACAAATTGTGCAGGACGAAACACCTGCTCTGCATACTTTACCAATCTGCTGCAAATTTTCTTGGATGGTTTGATTAAGGTGGGCTATGAGTATTTGACAGTTCCTTGATTGTCTGATATGGATTAGCTAAAACTTTCACCTTTAATATATTGTCTAAAGTTGTTGGTCTTCCTGATTGATGAGTTGGAAAGATCAAAATTACTGAATCTGAACATAGAAAACCATTTTTGTCATTTACAAAAGTCAAATGCACTTGGATAAATTGTGATGTTTTTGGCAGCAACTAGTGAAATTCAAAAAACGTATTCTATCTTTTATATATCTTTTCTCTCAAAAAGAGATACTCAAAAAGGTATAAACCTCTTTTTCTTTTCCTTCTTGGCTCTGGCCATTGCTCTCTCCAAAAAAAATTTAGATTTAAATCATTTATAAGTAAACAAGTTACTTTAACCTTAAGGGTCTTCGGTATGACTTTGAAGTACACGATGAACAGATAAATAACAAACAAATATTGACATGCACAGAAATTATATTTTCTTGTCCCACTAATAATAATAGAAAATAATGTTAAAGTAAAATAAAGGCAACATTAAAAAAAAAAAAAAAAAAAAAAAAATTGTTAAAAAATAATTTATTAATTATTTTAGTAAATATTGTCAATTTTTAATTTTTCTTGACAAATTGCAAAATTAGGAAATTATTTTTGATGTAATTCAAAATTTCTAGGAATCCTTTTCATTTATACTTTAAAATATCTTCAGATCAATTATATTTAAAACTCACTTTGCCACAGCTGCAAATGCATGAGAGAAAGATTTATCAGCAAAGTTAAGTAGCGTCTGAACGAAAACATCAATTTTCAGAGGATTATGAGTAGGTTCAACTAAAATAGAAATTTTTTTTTTGAAGCAATTAAAAGAAAATAATTCATTTTATAAGTGCTTCAATAATATTATACTATTTGAATTACAAATAAATAAAGAAAATGCAACAAATAAAAAAACAAAAACAATTCTGACAATCTCTACAATATTTTCCAAATTAAATTAAACTGAAAATATAAACCTAGTTACTAATCAGTAGATGTTTTTTTTTTTAAAGGTTAATAAATTTTATTAATTATTTTTAGATTACCATCAATGGTTTAGTGTATTATTTAAAATACAATTATTTTACACCTAAATAGAGTAAACCTTTCCAGATAAGAAAATTAGACTAGTAGTAAACTGTTTTAAAATTAAATTACTTAATATTTTCTTTTGCATAATATTTGACTGGTATATGGTATATAGTTCATAAAATTTATAGTTTTGTAGAACACTACAAATATTTACCAATATAATAATAATAAAAAATTAATACAATTTTTTTATTCTTTTTGAACAAGATTGTTAAAAAGTATGTAGTCAAAATATAGTAGATAAATGTAGTATTAGAATAGATTAAAATATTCAATAAATACTTTTTAAAAATTAAAAAATTAGTAGAATTTTTGCGATTCTAGAACAGGCTGTAAAAAGAATAATTAAAATTTTTTTTGAATAATCAGTCTTTTAATCAAAAATTAATGTTTCAGAATTTTTTTTTTTATTACTCTATCTTGAAGTTTCAGGTAAATAAAGCTAATAAATGAAGAATCAATATACAGCTTTTTAAAAAACATCAAAAATTATATTTAAGAATATAGAGCCTATAGAAAAAGCTTTAAAATAAAGTGTGGATGAGGTTGCCAGCCCTGTTTGTTACATAATTACGAATAATTTAGCAAATAGTAACAGTACAAAACTGATAAGCCAATATTAAATTTTTTTTACAGACTGAGTTTATACTGTAATCCAACAATTATAGAAATCTGAGTCCTTAAATTCTAGACTTATCATTAACATGGAATAATTCATATGCATCCAACAATAAGTAAGGAAAAAATGCTGCAAAAACATCTAAAAAAAGTACAAAAATACAAAAGGAGAAACAAGACATCCAGGAAATAGACAAAAAAATTCCAAAGATAGCTTTTCATGTGAAACATACCCTCAAGACAACATAAATCATTATTTCTGCCTGCTAGATGATTAGATCCAAGTCAATATATATTTATGCATATAGTGCATATCAAAAAATCATTTACAAAATTTACTTGTTTGTCTATCAGACCATGCTAATTGATTTTTACATGAAAATTGTGTCCAAAATAAGTGACCACTAACAGCTAGAATGTGATGTTTACATCTTGAAGAAAGGGATTATTTCAGGTAAGAACAAACACGAGAAGAAAGATTCAGTAACAAGGATTTTGCGGATATGCACAAATGGCACAACATCTTATAAGATCATGTATATGCAAGCTGCAACTCATGCATTTTCACCCAAAGAAGGTTTCACAAACTGGCATCTACAAAATCATGCCAATTTTCGACAATTGCACTGCAGATTATGTAATATAGGAGTTTCAAAAACAAATTACTACAATGGTTAGGCAATGCACTGCACTTGAAATAGAGCAAGCTATATTATGAAGATTGACAGAAACTTGTCAACACATTAAGGAGAATCAAACATAATTTTAGTGAACCTTAATTCAATATTATGAGCATATTGAACGAGGTCATGTTTAATTATCCTAAATATTTGCATTCATATGTTAATATCTACATGAACTTGCTGCAAAAGCCTAAATGTCCATCTTCGATTCCATTTAGTACAGAAGTAACTTTTTCAAAGAGTCCACATGATAATGCAAACTACCAATACCTCAACATTAATATTGAGATAGTACCATTAGTAACTTTTTAGAATCTAAATTATTAAATATAGGATTTGTTCTGCCATTTGTAGGTTTTGATATCTAAAAGACTACAAAGGAAATTTACCCCTTTCTCTCCCCATTTAGGTGCAATAGTATTTAAAAAACCTGGTATTCAGAGTTTTGGATTGGCTTGGAAATTTTCCTAATTTAGATCCCATTGAAAATTGGTAGCCAATACTTGGTGTTTAACCTTGGCCATAATTATAATCAAAACTTGGTTCCTTCTGTGCCAAATTGTTCCACATTCCAATTGGAGAAGAACCTTTAAATTATTGAGGTGTTTCTTTTGCACATGAAATTGATTATTAATTGTTGCATTTATGTTTCAATTAGCTCAGTGTCACCTCATATTTTGAATAAGCATGGGCTTTTTCATTTTCAAACTTATTTATGATAATAAGAAGCTCAAGTTAATTTATAGCACTTTATTTTTACAAGTTTATTTTTAAAGTACGTGTTAGATTTAACAGCAGCAACTTAACAAAAATCTCCATTTTAAACAGATGATGCAATTTTTTTTGTCCAGCACTGCATCATTTATTATTTCAAATTTTAAATAGACTTTACTTAGATGAACTACAAGCTTACCATCATCTTCCTGCAAAGGATTAGGCAGATCTTTAATCACTAGCAGAGCTTCTTCAGCTGTGCATTTATCCTTAAGAGCTCCTAACAATTGTTGGGAAGCTACTGTTCCTGGAAGAGATTCTGTAAAATATAAATATTTTTGTGAAAAAATTAATGGATTCATATCTTAATGAATAACTTTAATTACAAAAAAAAAAAAAAAAAAAAAAATTTTTTGTGGGGGCAAAAATATGTTTAATGCACCCTATGAAAATTTAAAATTTAAGGTATTGTCACATTGATGAAGCTTTTAAAAATTATAGGCCTAAAATTGAAATGTCAAAGCCAACAAGCCAGAGTTTAGTACAACATATGTTTTTTTTAAATTCATTAAAACTATGAATGTTAAAAAAAAAGCCATTATTGTTTATAAAGCAATTTATCCAAATAATAAACACATGATAATGCCTTTTCAACAATTTTATTTCAATTTTTATGAATAACAAAGAAATTTTTTTAATTAAAAATATCGAATTTTATAATATTTTCTACATTGCAATTGCAATTATTTAAAAATAAACACTTAAATAATGAAATTTAACTAATTTCACTAATTTTTTGTAGTGTAGTTAGCTAATTAAAACTACCATTAATGAAAATGAATTTTTAGTGTCATTCAGAAATTCATACCTGCTCCTTCTTGTGTATACTTATATAAAGTAACTGGTCTTAAAGGAAGTAGATTCGTAAATGCTTCAGATATTAAATCTACTATCCTCTGGTGATAAGAAAGCCTACAGTGAAAATACAAGGATTTACCACATGTATCAAAGAAATATCAAGTATACAAACATTAAACATTATTTGAAACCAATAATTTTTTTTTAAATTCAGAATAATTTTTATTAGGAGAGAGAGAGAAGATGAATGATTTTAACATTGATTGATGGAATATATTAAAAGTAAAAAGCCTAATAACCTAAGTATTTTGATGTAAAAATTTTTAATGATCTTCTTTTTGCTGGTTGATTGTTAATATATGAGTATTAATAACGAGTGTCTTTGTAAATAATGATATCAGAAATAAGCAAATATAACCTATATATATATATATATATATATATACACACACACACACATTACTATTAAAATTACATTATATTGCTATTAATATTGTATTTTTTTGCAATATAAAATAAAAAAAACAATTTTTCATTTATTTATTCTTATATTAATACTTACCTAAAGCATTGTTTGAAAAATAATAATAAAATAAATTTAATTTTTTGTAACTTTATCTATTTAAAAATATCAATTTAAATAGATATACAACATTTTTTTATAGTCTGATATAGAAAAAAATTAATATAACTTTTTTATTTGAATTGAGTACTAATGTATTAAATTACAAATTAAAGAAAAAAACTGGAGTTAAGTAGTTCATAAAGTAAGTTTTTTTAAATTAATATCAAGTATTTAAAGGTTTTCATTTCATTTTCAGAACAAATTCTTTTTATTTTTTGCTTATTCATCCTGTTATACCTTATAATGTGGAGATTTGCCCCCTGGCATGGTATAAAGAAAATATTTCAGCATTTTTTAATGCAGAGCCTTGAGAAGTACTTTTGGAGGAATTCAAGAAAATGGCATTTAGTGCAGATAGAGCTACATCAAGCTATACAGAATGTTAAAACCAAATGTTGTTTGTGTCTGAGTCGCTTGCCTACTAAGTAACAAATCATTCATATGAATAACACATGATAGTGCTCATATGAATAACAGATGCACACAGACAAAACTTTTTTTGCTACACTAGCACTACCAAATGACAAGGAAAACCTTGTTGTTAGGTACATGCTAAAGAACAGAATTGTTTAACCTTAAAAATAAAAAAAAATTAAAGGGCTAAGCCAGAAATATCTGATGTCTAATTTGGGAGACTTTGATTTACTCTCGGATGTTGTGCCATGAATAATTAAGACTATATCGCCTATTCTGAATTAATATATAAGTATAAGAACACATTTCATATTATTATAATACAAAATTATAATAAAAAAATTTTTAGTGCCATAAGAGTTTATAAAAAAAGGTATAAGAATGTTGACTTAATAATTATAAATTCTTAAAATACTGAACTTAAGATAAGATGCTGTAGTAATTTCATGAAAAAACAATATGACATAATTTTAAAATACATGGGTTTCAGTATAATTTAGTACAAGAATACATAATTTACTTTACATATGTCAAAAATATTCCCATTAAATTTAACATAAATTTTAAGGATGAAATACTAGTATAAAGTAAGCCTTTTCACATTTATAGAATACTAAATTAAAATATCAAAGACATTAGTTAAACACTGTTTAACAAAAACCAAAGAATTATTATAAGTTCAAGAATTTGTTGTATAAATACTTAATAAAAATATTTGAACTTTCTTTAATGTTTATCAAGTAAAAACTTTTTCTGGAAGGGATAAAAAAGATTTAGCTTTTTCTAACAGAGGAATTCAAAAAAGAAAAGTTTCAGAAGCATGATAAAAAATAGATACCTCATGCATTTCTGAAGAGTTTCACGGATAAAAACTGGCCTTGGATGCAATGGGTCTAAGCTGATGCAATCATTCCAATCATCCCAATTCCATCGGAATTGAAAATTACTTAAATGATATGCAAACCACGCAGCAAATCTGAAATTAATTACAGTAAATATCTAATAAAAATTCACAATTATTCATCACTAATTATATAATTAACAAATCATAAGAATTTTAATGGGTAAATTATATATATTATAAATGCAATAATAATCAAATAAAATATTAGTTATTTGTTGTAAATAAACCACAATTTTTTTTTTTTTAAAGTTGTTACATTGTTAAAAATATATCATAATTAAGAAAATAATACAGGATACATCTAAGGGGTTTTTTTATAAAAGTTTTTAAAAACAAGACTTCGCTGTCAACACAAAAGAGTTTGCAGTAATTTCAGTCTTGCTTCTAAATTTCTTTTTAAAATATAATTTTTATGTAGCATAATATTTCAAGAAATAAATTTTGTTCTCATCCCCAATTTGATTTTCCTTTAGAAATTCTAAATATAAAATTATAAATTCAATTTCTTTTCTACGTAATTCCTAAATGAAGCATGGAAAGAACCAAATTCAGATTTTAGATGTAAATATTAAAGTTTTTAAGCAGATACACACTTTTTAATATCTAGTATAATAACAGAATATTTAACTTAGTAATTAGATAACTACATTATAAAATCAAACAGTTTTAAGATTTCAAATTTGTCAGATTTTATATTGAAATTTGTATTGAAAATTGTTTTCAAAATATTTTGTATTTTTAAAGTAAAAAATTGGAATAGTATTATTAAAAGATTCAATCCAAATTTTTATTAAAAAAAAATATATACACAACTAAATAATTTTTCAAATCATTATTTGTATTTTATAGTATATGAGGATCAATATTAATATTTTTATCATTGAAAGAAAATTGTTACAAAATAAAATAATCAAGAATACAATTAAGTACATAAGGAAATACAATTATGAAAAAATACAAATTACAAAACAATAATAAATAATATAAATATAAAATTAACAAATTAAAATTGAAAATTAATTAGCTCCTCATAATTATTTTTTTAAAACATGATTGAGAATTTTATGTAAGTTTACCTATTAGCACAATCAATATTCATTGTGTCTAATCTTTCATACATCAGTTCTACTGCTTGAGCAAGCTAATGTGGGTTAAGAATTCATAATACTAAAATAAGTAATTATATGAAGTAAATGTTTCAACATTATATAGTATTAGCACATCTATTATATTATGCTATTTAAACATTATCTTTACAGTTCAAAAATTTTTAATACAATTAGTTCTTCCCAGAAATGGCTTTTAAATAATCATTTATGCTATAAATACTAAGAAGTTTGAAATTCAGAAGGACTACTTCATTGTCATTCAATAATGTGCAGTTCACAAATGAAGAAAATACAAATTATAACAGAAACTAAACATTCTTGCATGATGCACACAATTTACCTTTCACCAATGGTCATAATGAGGAATCAGCTCTTGTATCCCTTCTAATAAAACAATACGACTTGTGACGACAATCAACTTACAGCAATATACTTGATTTCATTTTTGTTGCATGTTAATAAGAGTTCCATCAGAAATTAAAACAACCTGCTTTAATTTAATTTTTTTAAACTTTCTAATAAATCAAAATACATTTATAAAAATCACAAATTGTGAAAGGATACCACTTGCGGCATAGTGCTTGGTTGAAGTTTACATAATTCCAAAAAAAGGGAACCCAAACAAATTTCAGGATAAAAAACAACTGGAAGTTTAAATAATTCAGCAAGCATCACCTACAAATAAAAAAGTATATATTTATATACGAATGAACCAGAATAACTCTACAGATAAATATCAAAAGTCTATGAATTTTATAACATATTTCCTAAAAAATTCCCTGAAATTGTTTTTTAAGCAATCTTATTGAAGCACCAGCTTACTGCTTGCTCTGCATTGACAGACTTATTTATAATTGTAATTATAGGTATTTTAATGGCCAAAAAAACATTTTTTCTATTATTGGAGAACAAAATTAAAGTTATACAAGTTTATAAATGAAATATTCAAATATACAATAAAATATTATTTAAAAAAACAACAACTTAATTTTATAAAGTAGAATAATTGAAACTGTAAAAACTAAAACAAATGGACATACCTCCACTATAACGTATTCTAAGGGAATTTTATGTTTGGCTGGATAACTTAAAAGAAGAGCAGCACTGAAAACATTAAAAATATTACTTTTAAGACAAAAATAATTTATTTAAAAGCTTAAATTCTTATTTTTCAATTTTATGCTTAAATACTGCAATTTCCAAACTATAATTTTTTTCTAATAAACATTATCATAGCTAACATTGATATTTTAATTAATTAGAACAAAAATAAAGGATAAGCATAGAAAATAGAAATAATTTTAAAAATAAATGAAATAAAAGTATTAATTCATGTTAGTTTTAAGTTCATTCAAAATATTATTTTGGATTTTATTAACAAATATGTTTTAAAATTAATTTTTATTGACAATAATGATGAAATAATTTAAAAGAATAAACTAAAGAAACATATGAGTTTAGTTTAATTTATAAGCAACAATTACATTTAAACAGAAGAGTTCATATGAAGATGAAGATGGCAAACATAACAAGAGTTATCAATTTGGGACATAAATTTGGTTGTATTTATAAAATATATTTTAAAAATTATCCAAAAACGTATACATAAAACAAGTTCAAATAAATTCTTTAATATATAATAGAAAAGATTAACATTATTTATCAGAGGATTTATATTTAGTGACACATGGAATATATAAATTTTTCAAATATTTGACTACTATACATGTATATATTTATTTTAAAAACTTTCTTGCAGTTCATTTTTGAATACTTATTCCAACAGTTATTTAAAAATTTTCCATTAAAGCAAAGATTTCAAAGGCAAATTATCTTCTGATAAACTCTAAAATGGTTTCATTGTTAAATTGCTAAGCTAAGTGTAACATACAAAGAAATTTAAGGTATTTAAATACTAATGTATTAAAGAAAAACAAAGATCTGTTACAGCATAGCTAGATAATGAAAACTTTAAAGCAATTTAATATATTTTTAATAAATAGATTAAGAATTGAAGCAAATAAATATAATCCAAATTTATAATTAAAATATATCATATTTTTGAACAAATACCTTAATCTTAAATTTATTCACAGCATTTAGATATGTGAAAATTTGCTATTGTATTTTCATAGAAGTATTAAGGAATTAAATAAATATATATTCATACCAATCTTTTCTATTAGTATAATGCTGCTGTATGACACGTCTAATTTGTTCTTCAATTAAAAATCTCTCAATTGAATGAGCGCCAGGTAAAACAGGACCCTATAATTATCAAAATAAGTTAAATTAATTTGTGGCTGACAAAAATTATTTACAAAGATGAATGCTGATTTTAGGATAAAATTACTTCTTATACATAAAAATTAATGTAAATGAAAATAATTATATAAATTTCAAACTAATAATTTAATTTAAAAAAATATTTCCAGATTTCCATTTCTTTAAAATAGGATTTTATGAATTTCTAACTATTAAAAAGCTGCAAAAACAATGATAAAGAAATATCATTATATTTTAGCCAGATTTAGTGTTTAAAAACAAACTGTTTAACAGAAAGGCTAGCTAAGTTAGAAGCTATAAAGATATAGTATTAAAAAATTTTTTTACTTCAATTTGTATTTGATAACATAATTATATTGTCAATAACAAATGAGTGTCATTCAGCATTATGATCAAAACATCAATCATGATTTATGTTAATTTACTCAACAGTTTCCAAATCTCCCTAATTAATGTACAAAAAAATGTGCTAGACCAGGGATGGGTAAACTTTTCCTGTCGCGGGCCAAGATAAATGTTTCTAAAATTTTAAGAACAATATATAAGTATTACAATTTAAATATGTTAATGAGATGGATTAAATTGCGATTTCATTTTTAAAAGTTCCTTATAGTGAGGTTCGAAGTGAGATGTACTGATTTTAAGGAACGAGGCTAAATGCTCATCTGTCAGTCTACTTCTGAAATGATTCTTTCTAAAGTTCATAGTTGAAAACACTTATTCACATATATAAGATGAAGCAAACATAGCACAAAAGAAAAAGCCGCCGACTGGAGCTTAAAATGCGCAGTCTGCCACATGTGAGGTCCAATTCACCTATATTGGATTTCTATATGTCTTCTCCCCGAGAAAGAGATAACGCTTGTTGGCGCCTAAACAGATATAACAGACAAAGAAATACCGCTTTTAACACTTTACCGATTGAAAGCTGTCTGTGCTTGCTATTTCCATCAATTTATGTTTTGTTGAACAAAAATAGAGAAAATAGAAAGTGCACCAGTCCTTTGAAAAAAAAGGAAGAAAAAAATAATATTTAATCACAGTAAAAAAGGAGATGGATATATAATACATAAATATATATTTCTTTTAATTTGCCTCGGACCAACAAATTAAAATTCTATCCGCGGGCCTGATAGAACCTTCCGGCGGGCCGCAGTTTGCCCATCCCTGTGCTAGACATTCAGAATTATTGAATCATATAGAATAATAATGAGTAAAATATGAAATAAAAGTCTTTAAAATGCCCTAAATTTCTTTCTGTACTAGTTAAATAATAAAATTAACTTATTGATATTTACCTCTGGGCAATCTGTGTAGTCAAAAAGTCTAAAAACAACTGATGGGAAGGGATATGAGCAGCCATCTTGATGAGGGGGCGGCACCATGGCAGGGATACTGTGTTGAAGAGCCTCACACAGAATACCATCAAAAGCTAAATAAGGCCTCAATATGTGATGTTCCACCCACTTATCAGAACGCAATTTATTGATCTGAGCCCACAGGCAATCCAAATACTAAAAAATAAGTGACATCAAATATTGTTAAGCAATATAACATGCATATAGTTATATTAATAATTATTATATAGAGAATAAGAATATTGGAAAACTAAAATCATGAATACATTTTTCACACAGAATAAAATTTTCAAGAACAATGAAATAGTATTAAATTTGATGTTTAATTAGCATTATGATGCATAGCATTATAATGTATAATTTAGCTTTGCCCATTGTTATTTGATTATGCACTATAAAAATTTACTCCTATGCACAATATGTAAACATTCCCCTATCCCCCGCCCAGAAATATCATAAAATCTGTTCTGTAAAATTGCAGTCTAATACTTTCCAACAAAAATTGATAAAATGTTATGCAAGAAAAAAATAAAAATCATCTGAACATAAATTTAGAAACATGATTGTTATGGATAATAGAACGGATATAGACTTTAGCAAAATTAAACAACTTTGCACTAAATTCTCTTGTTAGCAATTTTCTGATTTTTAGATATTTTTACGAATTTCCTTGGCTTTTCAACAGAGATAAAATTCGCTGATTTTCTGAAGCTGTCACCACCCTGTTAATCCTCAAATGAATTAGCGTAATGAAATTAAAAGATAAATTAATTAAAAATTACAATAATGAGTTCTAAAAATTTTTTATAAAGATTTTTAATAAAAAATTTAAAAAAATCATATTTACTTAAATATTCATAATAAAAATTTTTAAATAAAAGTTTAACTACAAGCATAAAAAAGTAATATCATAAAAATTATACCTCTTCTTGTACATGAGGTATATTGGTTTGCCATACTTTTAAGGATGGTAGATGAACTTTGTGGCGTTTGCTAAAAAGAAAAAAAAGTGTAATTAAAAAAAAAGTTAATACAAATCCAGTTTAAAGAAATAAGAAAATGTACTATACCTGATATAATCATCAATCATTCTTAATAAATGATCTAATTCATTGTCTTTCTTTTCATATAATTCACGACCCACCTATAAAGAGCAAATTAACAATAATAAAAAAATGCACAAAAAAGCAAGATTTTAAACAATGCAATATTAAAAACAAAAACTCATAATAAATTTTTAAAACAGCAATTCAAGAAATAATAATTTGCTTTCACAGGCTTTTATTCCATAGATATGACAATAAGTATTTTTAGAAAAAAAAAATGAAGTAGAAATTCTATTTATAATATACTTTAAATCTGATATGTAGGTAACATAGATGTGGCACAAAAACTTTTATAATTAGTAGTATATATAATTAGTACTTATTTATAAATTGATGTACTATAAAAATCTTTAATATATATATGGTATACAATACTTACCCATGGTAATGCACTTAATACAGTATAAACATAAAAATCTGCTCGGACCTAAAAAAAAAAAAAATCAAAGAACATATATTTGATATACATCCTTTTGCATGTTATCGTAGTTTACCAACCATCATATAATATTTATATGATGTTATATAGTTTAGTAACTTTAATTAAATCTTTCACAATGATAGTCAAAGCATTTGAAATTAGAAAACATATCTCATATGAGTGAATATTAAAAAAATTCATAGAAAATTATTACTAAAGATATTATTTTATATTTTATTATAGAAAAGTTTAAGTGAAATGTTGAGATGAAAGCAATATGGCAACAAATAAAATATGAAAGAGTTTTACATAAATAAACATTTGTTTGATAGAATTTGCTGATTATTATTTAAAAAAAAAAAATTAGTTTTCTTTTTCAGCAATAATATTGTTTAAACAGATTATACGGCAATTTATCTCAAGTGTATGATTCATGGTGAATGAAATAAATTTGTTTTAACTACTTTCAAAAGAACATAATTAACAAGTGAAAAAAAAAACTATTTAAAATGAAACAATTAAAAAATATAAAAATATTCTAGATTTGAACAAAAAAATTAAGTAGCATTAAAACAGAAATGTATATATATATATATATATATATAAACAACATATCTTTACTTTTTTTTTATTTCCATCTCACTAAATTCATCAAAATCAAAGTTTGTTTCAGAAGCATCACTAATAATTAAGACTATAATTGAATAAAAAAATTTTAAAACTCTAAATAATAGAAGTTCTAAATAATAATAATAAAAAAACTATTATCCTTTCTTTGGATTAATTACATTAAACATAATATTATTAAATTTTGAGTAAGTAGCCTAATCTTCTTAATTATGCAAATTGCAGTTATAATAACCTTGAAAAAATATTGCATAGCACACAGAAAAATTTAGTATGTTTTGTTGAAACTTAAAAATTGATGATATAATGAATATTAAAAAAATCAAAATAAGCTTACAAATAAAAATTAATTCCTCATGATATACTATTGCATTTACTAGGCATACAATGACTGCATCCCAATTATATGCATTATAACACATATCAGCATGTTATACAACATTTTTGTACAAAAAGATTCAAATCAAAACACATAGAATGTGAAATACTATAATAATTTAAATAAGACAATCTTTAAAAAAAAAATTCCTTAAGGAAAAAAGTTATTGTTTTTGAATGATATATTCAAAAATATACCTGAGGAATCCCAGTTTCCCCACTGACATCTGCTAGTGTCTGAAGAAAGTTGATCATAGAGCCTGCAGATATGACATGACAGTTGACTAGATCAGACAGAAACCTTACCTACAAATTTAAAAAATGTATTATTACTATTCATATGATCAATGAAAGAAAACAATATAAAATTAACAAATGGAGAAAATACTTACTGTAACACGAGCCTCTTCAAATTTTCTCGATTTCAAAGATTCTCTCAGACATTTAACTAACATCTCAACAAACTAAGAAAGAAAATTTCAAAAAATATAACATTCATTATGAGTAAAATATTTATACAAAAACAATTATAGACATAATTTAAAGAAAATGCTACTATAAAATATACAATGCTACTATAGAATACAATCCTCCCCCATAGAATATACTATCTATAACCAAAACTTACACCACTAATTACTTTAATAAATTATTTTTGAGCTTTTAACTCTGATAATATCTTAAAATTTTTTTAGCACTGGACCTAAAAGATCACTTTTTTGAAAAAATTAACATGCCTAAAAAGAAAAGCACTAACGAATTATGTAGAATCTTCACAGAATATCATATTTGTTAAGTATGAAATAAAATAATAATTTAACTATAAGTTCTTTACAAAACATATCAGTAAAAAATAAACATGTTTCCCTTTATAATCTTAAAACAATGCTCCCACATTAAGTTATCATCTTTTTCTACATTAGTTCCATGGTTCTTAAATAGTATTGCACACTGAGGCATGCAGATTATTGGAAAGGAGAGGGAGGATGGAATTTTTTTTTTTTTTTTTTTTTTTTTTCCAAATAAAAATTAAGTAAGTGAAATTATTTAAGTAAGTGAGACTATTTAAGTAAGTGAACAAAATTAACAAATCAGAAGATAACACAGAAGAGCATCTTCGTATGCACAAACAATCAGTCATTAATTTAGAATTAATAACAATGACATGGAATTATCAAGAATTTAATCTAATAATTGCAAAGATCAAATTTTTTTTTTCACAACAGCCCATTGATGTGGGCTTTTTTTTTTTTTTTTTTTTAGTTATTAACAATCCATTAAATTTTTACTTGTGGAATTCTGGTTATACATATGAAAAAAACCTTCAATAAGACATTCATTTTATGGATGACACAAGATATTAAAGTGTTCAAATATTTTGAAAGCTTGATATTTAAATGTTTCAAAATCTGCCAGTAGGCTGAAAGCCTTGATGCACTATGGGCTGTTGAGACAAATTGGATATTTAAATGTATTATTGTTATTACACTTGAAACAATAAAGTGCAAGTTAATCATTAAAAGTTTTACACGTTAAAAAAACTTTGCTGCACAGCTATTGCTGACATAAAATAAAATGTTCTACTTGAAATTAATACAGTAAATACTCTTTAATCCAGCACATTTGAAAAGTTGGCTCAGCAAGATTAGCAAATTTGTCATAGTACCCAAATGTACCATAGTATCGAGCATCAATATAATTTTAATGGGAATCAATCACTATAAATAAAAATTTAAACTAACTAAAACACGTCCATTTTAATGCATCTACACATATTTTGAACCAGCATAGACTATATAAATATCTGTAAGTATTTCATCAATATAGCAAATATAAAATTAAATTCATACATTGAATATTAATTTAAAATTATTGTACTGATAAAAAACAAAAGAAAATTAATATTGTACAATGATGTGACAAATCCTTGTACAGTATTAATGGGAAGAAAATATATACATAAGTGTAATTACTTAGAAAAGTAACTGATATTGCATTGTTTTCATGATTCAGGTCTCTTCTTTAAAAAAATCCTTACTATTTATACAAAAATTTATGAGTTCTCCAGATTTATGCTGTACTTGAATGAAAGCTGACAGTTACTATAAACACTTGGCAAAAATATGAGCAATACTATATCACGATCTGGTGGTAAAAGTCAAAACCAATGGCTTGATCAGTGCTGGATTACAGAAAGTGCTGAGCAATGAAAAGCTGGATTAAAAAACACTTACTGTATGATGTTTAATGATACAAATGGACAAAGGTAAAGTTTGAACACCCCTCTCTTGGTTTACATTAAATTAATTTATAAAAAAAAACCCAGAACAAAAGAAAAATTAGATAACTTATTAAGATAAAAAAGAAGAAATATTAATAGCATTTTCAAACATTTTAATGTTTAAGTTAAAAATGAATATATATATATATTATAAGGTATGATTTAGGTTTTAAATTAGTAAAATAAACTTTTTAGAAATTAAATGTATGGATGCATAAAAGTAATCTTAAAATGAAAACTATAGAAATTTTCCCTAAATATACTTGCAGATCTTAGTCATAGTTTCTGTGGATAAGTTAATAAATTATACGTTCCTTAAAACTATAACTATTTGCATATAGTTAATCGACAAAATCTGATTGAGAATGATAAAAAGTCTGAGTATATAAGGAAAAATAAAGAAAATTTTCAAATAAACAATCTACACACAAAAACATACTTGTTTCACATTAATGTTAATTTTTAATTGTTTGTTAATCGTTTTATTTTACATTTGTCTTTTTTAAGCAATACAGAAACATGTAATTTTGCAAAGTTAAATGTATAGTATTTATTTGTTGTATTGTCAATATTTATTTGTTCTGCTCTATTTATCATTAAACATGTATAAGTAGTTAAAATGTGTTTCAGCTTACCTACTAAAAATTAATAATTTTCTTCAATATGCAATGTCTCTTCTACCTTACATTTTAAAGGTCATACAGTGTAATATGTGTTTTTAGTAAATTTCTCAAAAATACTTACCTCTCCACCAAAATTATAATTCCGAACATTTAAAAGGCCAACTAAAGTTGTATATATGGTTGCTTTTTCAGGCAATCTTGTAACACTAAAATATAAAAGTCAATAAGTCAGCATTACAAAATCGAATAATTTACAATAAATTCTAGTCATTCTATTTTATACATTTAATTAACTTACTTAAAAAAAAAAAAAAAAAACTATTAGAGAAATTATATACAAACTTCAATAAAAAACTAGTCAAATTATAAAATGAAAATACTCAATTATTAAAAAAAAAAAAAAAAAACCAGAAAACAAGTAGTTTTAAAATTTTGATTTTATTACTATTTTTTTTATGAGCAAAATTTTTTTAGAAAATCAGTTCATTTGAGAATTAAACCATCTTTAATAATAGAAATCAGACAAGTATAGAATTTGTGTATAAAAAAATTGTAACAAAACACAATTTTAATTCTGAGTTAAATAATTTCATAGAATCAAATTCAATACCTCACCTTCTGCCCCCCCCAAAAAAAACATAAATTATATAGCATTTGTAATTTTCTGTTACATTTCTGAAAATAGAGCATAAAAAAATACATTGTCTTACTTCAATTGCTCTTAAGAGAAAAAAAATCAGATGTTTGAAAAATAATAAAATTATATTAAAATAATCTACATATTACTTTTTTTTCTTTCAATAAATGGTAACCAACAAAAAAAAGTTTCTAAATCTTAAAGTGTAAAATTTCAGATTTCTTTTTTTTATCTTTTAAATAAATTCTAATGAAATGCATTAAAATTGGTCAGATAACATAATAAAAACAAAGATTTGAATATCAATTTAAATATAAAGATTTATGATAAATGATAACAAAGTTTTTAATTTGCTTATTTTTAAATAATCCAAAAGAGCACTTGCATACTGTTCAAAAATAATTTTTTATTATACAAATAATTAGGTTATTTCAATCAATTACAAATTAGTTATTACCTACTGGAAAGTATTTTCAGTGAAAATTGTTTAAAAGTAATTTCTCAAAAATAGCAATTCTTTTTTAGAAAAAAGGCCAACTTTCTGCCATTTTATGATTATTATTTTTTTTTTATTGAAAAAAAAATTGAAATTTTTTTAATATCTAACGTAAATTCCAATTCTAAAATTTCTTCAATTTAATCTAGATGGCAGATAATTGTATAACAATTTACAGAGTAAGTAGTATAAATTATTTCTTAATTTGTATGCAATTTATCTAATTTACCATTGCTGCAACTTTTCACTGGCTAAGCATAAAACTGACAATTTTAATTTCCTTTCAGTTTTCCCATACAATTAAATATTGAACTGAATAATTTGCATATTGTACAGAAAATTTGTACAAGTTAGTAGCTTTGTTTTTTGTTAATTGAAGGTTAATTTATGTATAAAATGTGTTTTTGAAATGACATTTTTAATTGGTTAAAATGAGCAAATGTACAAAAGATGAAAAATATATTTAGCATTCTTAGTTATTTAAATGCCATCGAATCACAGTCATATATCATAGATATGACAACCTGAATTGATTAAATTAAATGAAAGGCAAGAAGTTTAAATATATTTCATTTAGAACATTATTAGACATTAGAAATATTTTTAAATTGATATTTAAATATCTTCACCAATATTGCATTAGTTTAACACATATCTTTAGCAGTACAGATAAAAAATGTCCTATAAATTTTTAAAGTATGTTTCTAGCAAAAAATTTCATTAAATTACCATTCACAGAGTTTTTTCATAATTTTGGTTTTGTGATTAGATAGATCTGCTTCTAAAACACCTGCAAGTCCCTCTAAATTGCTCTCTAACGATGATGTGCTCTGCAAAAAAAATATTTTTCATAAATGATAAATGAATGCATAAAAAGACTATTAAAATTTGAAAAAGCAATAGAAATATTAAGTCTGTTTTCACTTAAATTTTTTAATGAGTTCAATTAGCAATTCCGGGAGAAATAAATATATTAAGAAAATATGAACATAGGATGCTTATAAATTTACGAAAAGTAAACTAACAAATTAAAAAATTTTTACCTAACAAGTTGATCCTATTGTTAAAAAAAAAAAAAAAAAAAAAAAAAAAAAAAAAAATTATAGTAACCATAAGTTATTTTATATATAAAAAAATCAATATACAATACATGTTTAATAACCTAAAAGAACATACTGTAATCTTTGAGCATTTAAATAATTTAACTTGGCTCATTCATAGCTGCTTACATTAACAGTAATTACAATTAATAATAAGTTGCATTTTTAAATTAAATAGTTATTTTTAATTCTTCTTCATTTTCAATGGGAGAATGATATAGGTATATTGCCCACTATTGACATTTTTGTAAAATAAAGCATAAGATAAATTATTTTGCCACTCTACACAGAAAAATAACTATGGAACACGTATAATTTAAGAAAAACGAATTTGACAGTAACATTCTATAACAAAAAGGTGGAAGTAATTCAGATTAAATGCTCTCTAATGAAAAATAATTGCATAAACCCTTTTAGAAATTATATTAGCTCCGCTTATATCAATATGAGTGAATATCAGTTGAATCAATATTAAAATAGTAACATTTTTGTGGACAAAACTTCCAAGGACTTTTTATAAATATTTACTGTATGAACAAAATCTTTGTTATTAAAAAAAAATTAATGGAGCAAACTTTATATTATATATATATATATATAGATATATATGTATATATAATAAAAAATATTTTAAGAAATGTTCTGTTAAGATCATATAATGAGAATTTTTGATTCTATTTAAATTGGCCATTACTTTGGATTTAATGTTTTCTAAACTCCTTAGAAATTCCAAAATTTAAATTAAAAACAAAATCATAAACAAAAATAATAATGTTTGGAAATTGTTATCAGACGTTGGAAAATTAGATAACCGAACTGTTTATACAAAATTTCTTTTTTAACACATAACGAATTTGTTTCTTATATTCATGTACATACAAATATGACATAATGAAATTAAAAATTATAATAAATACCAAAGTGATGGTATTCTTATTATCCAGAGATAATAAATCCATTCATAAAATAAATAAAGCTTAGATAAAACCACTGAGTATATTATATTGTTAAAAACCCTGCTTTTTCTTTGTCTTCAGGCATGCAAGTTATAATGAGGGAAATGTACTTTTTATGATTTTTTCCTTCCACAGTTACAATAATAATTTTCAGCAAAATGTGTTAATATCAAATTTCTTATATTTAATAAATTTTATCCTACTTTATCACCAACTCGGACAATTAGAGAATCAAGTCTGTCTTCAATTTCTTTTGGTTCAGCACTATACCTCCTCCTTTTTCTTGAATAGCCATCTAAAAAAGAATTGTACACATTAATAAAACATTCTAATCTTTTGGAATGAAATAACATCTTTAGTAGTAAATTCTTGAGAGATAATACACCCAAATTTAATACTCTTGCATATTTCAAAATTGCAAGAAACTTGGCTAATGCTTAAATGTAACAAATTTGAATATATTTTTAATTGTATAACAAAGCAAAGGTTAAACTTCAATTTTTAAAGTAGTAACAGAAATAAGTAAAGCTAGATATTTAAATACTTATATGAGCAGCAATAACATTCTTCAGAAAAATTATGTCAGAGTTAAGCAAATTTATCAGATTTTAAAACATAAATCATTAATATTCAACTATGTAATTTTACAAAATATATATTAATTAGAATGATTATTATTTTTAACATTTTTAGACACATTAGATAGCAATATTTGTTTTAAGTTACAGAGAGGAATTATTATTATTTTGGTCTGACATAGTTCTCAAATACATATTTCTACCAAGTTTTCATTTCGATATTTAATACAAAAATCATTCTGACATCAATTTGATAATAGTCATATATAAAAGTATATTTAAAATTTTTTTTAAAATGTTTATTTAAATATTATTATTTATAGATATCAGCTAAAGCAAAACTGATAAATCAAAACCAATTAGATTTTCAAAATTGTATAAATTAGACATTTTTTTTCCCCCTAATGCACCTGGCAAATAGATTGTGATCTTTTTATGCCACACGGGCTACACCCTGTATATGAAATCTAAAACTCGTTTGTTGCCTTATATGTTAATAAAATTGTTCTGTACATTTTTAAAATCATTTTTTTTTTCTTTTTCTAATGCAGCCGGCAAATACAAACCGTGATCTTTTATGGCATAAGGTCTGCACTGACGTTACTCACTTTGCATTATCCAGGGGGCGCGTGTAACTTGAAGATAAGCCACGGACGCGGAGTAACAATGCCCCCGCAACGCTCTATGGTCCTATTAGGACCGGGACCTACGGTTTAAAGTGGATTCCGAACCACTACAAACACTCATAGCAACGCCGGGATTTGAACCCGATACCTGTAGAACCGAGCGCTAGTCACTGGGCCATCAGGCATTGACTCGGCCATTAGACATTGATGAAAATTAATTTTAGTCTCCACCATATGACAATTTATTTTAAGTTAATTTCAAGAAATTATTTTGCTTATTACACAGGACTACTGCTATAAAAAATAATTAAAATTATGTTTTATTTTATTTTTTCTATATGTTTGTTTTTTTTCAATTATGTAAGTTACATGGTTGTGAAATACTCGTTTATTTTAATATGTAATTTGATAATTTTAATATTGATAGCAAAATTCATAAAACAATGATGGAATTAACAGCATTCCTACAATTTTTTTTTCACAAAAATGGTTATAATTACAGTTTGGAAAGTTTGATATTATCTAATAGCAATGAACTAATCCTGCATTTTCAAATACACAATAATGATAAATTATGCCATATAATTATTGATGTTTTTTACATTCATGCAATTCACACATTTTAGCAAATTGTGTAGTAGAACAGAAAACTGGAAATTTAAAAATAACTAAAAAGAAATTAAATCACACAGTCACAATCAATAACTGTAGATAAAATAATTTCAAAAACTGAAATGACAAAAACTATATTGAATTTCAAATAAAAATTTTGCAACCATAAAAATAAAAAAAACTTATTATAAATTAATACATCAGTTTATTTGAAACAAAAAGGGGTAAAAAACATTTTGTGCATTAAACACTACATATGAAAATGCTACATTACTAATAGTAAAACTAGGACGAACCCACATTTTAAATGAATATTTTACATTTATATGTATGTTTAACACTTAATGATTTTTTCAGGGAAAAAAAAAATGACAAATTTACATTTTTGTAATTTTAACGATTTCAAAATTGTATCACCTAAAAATTATCAATTTAAATTGGTCATTATTTCAATTCTATACTTTTTTCTCTAAAAACTATGTTTTTGTACATATATGAAGAATAACAGTATTTCTAGTTATATTTCCCACCTGCATTTAAAAATTGTATCAAATGGAATGTTTTTAACTAAGCCATTTAAACATACCAATTGTGCATTTGGAACTTAATAATGTTAATAACAAAGTAAATGACAGATGAAAAATATAAATTTTACCGTTTTAAAAGTTTAACAGTATATGCAAAGTGCATAGATTTTCATTCTTAATGGAAAAATATTATTAATGAAATGTTAATTATTCCATCTAGGTAAATCAACAACTTATATTTAATTATCTGGATTTTCATATTTTTTTCCGAGTAATATATTATTCAATATCAAAAAAAAAAATTTGCTTTACATATATTAAAATAATATTTAATACAACATTACAATTTAAAAGTAGGAATATCGAATAATTCTTACAACAACCTTGGTTCTAAAAAACGTTTTAAAAAAAATATATATCTATATAAGCAAACTTGAAAAATTACAAAATAAAAAAAACAACAACATTCAAATAATTAAAGTAAATGGGTTAATAAAAACAAACCATCATCATCGTCTTCATAAGCCCTTCGTCTCGACATATTTAAAAATTTCTCAATAAATACCACAGTTGATATAAACAATACCGGTTGACGACCGCTAGTGTTTTAAGACTGACATGGCATTCTGCCTTGACTTGACTTGCCTTGACCATGTGTTTTGAGATCTATGTTCGCGAATGCTGTTTTATCTCAATTTATCTAAATTCTATTAAAATAAAAGAAATATGTGATGATAAACGACAATTTATAATCAAACAGCTAAAAAACTCCAAATTCATTAATATTTGACAGTCTTAATTTGATTGCTCAGCTTTGATCATGATTTCAAATGAAATGAAATAGTGTGTAGATTATTACGGAGACCCTTGGCCGCGTAGCGGCCACTAGCTCCTTCTTTGTAAAATGTTGAAACATAGCGGTGGTCTCATGCCCTTTGAGTTAATAAGAAAAATAGATAATAAAAATGCACAGTTTACTTGCAACAATAACAAATTATAATATTTAAAATTGTAATCAGAGGGACCGATATACAGGTTTACCATAAAATTTAGAATTTAAAGTAAAAACAAACGCAATCTTAAATAACAACAAAAACAAGTAATATAAAAAAAAAATTTTATGTCAATTCCTACTTTTTTTTCACTATATAGCTGAAAGTTATTTATAAATAATTTTCCTTCATTTTTTTTAAGTTTATCGGGTGCCATCTATGGGTAGATACATGCAACTTAAATCTAAAAAAAATTAAAATTAATGAATTTAATTTAATTACTGAATTAAGATTTGAAAAAACTGTATTAACATCAAGTGTCACCCAATACAAGTTCAAAAAAATGTATTTGAACTTGAGTGGATGAATAAAAAGTATTTTATGAACGATTGAAAATTTGAACTAGATATACACTCAAGAGCCAAAACATTATGACCACCTGTCAATAATGAGTTCGCCCACCTTTGGAGCGCAACACAGCTTCAACCCGCCTTGGCATGGATGCCACAATTCCTACGTAGATGGCCGGAAACAGATTGTACCAGATGTTTAAGCAACGGTCACACAAATCTGAGATATTGCAGATTGGCGGTCTTTGAACTCTGAGCTGCCGTCCCAGGACATCCCAAATGTGTTCTATCGGATTGATATCCGGTGAGTTAGGCGGCCAGGACATTAACTGGAATTCAGCATCATGTTCCTGGAACCACTCCAACACAATTTTAGCCTTGTGACAAGGGGCGTTGTCCTGTTGGAACATTGCATTTCCATCTGGAAAAACAGAGGCCATGTAAGGGTGCAACTGCTCCGCAATGATGTTCAGATACCCTGTAACATTCATGGTCTGCTCTACCACAACCACGGGTCCCAGAGACGCCCAAGAGAACGTCCCCCAAAGCATAATACCGCCACCACCGGCCTGTGTATGACTTACTGTACATTGAGGGTTTTACCTCACCAAAACAATCCTCCAAAATAAAACTAGAAAGGTTCATATAAACTTTTTCTTACCATTCCAGTTCCCAGGACCAATGAAGTGAGATATCCAAAGAGGCGGAAAGTAGGCGGATAATTCCAATATTCTCTTTCAATTACTTTTATTAAGAATATTAATGACGAGATGATACAAAACTTTACAGACAGACATACAGACAGAGAAAGCGCATCTTAGCGCGGCTAACTACTAACAAGGAAGTACAGTTCTTAAGCCGAAGTACGGTTGGTTGTAGTTAAGAGAGGAAAAGTGTTCACGTGACATACAAATCAAAAGTTCTAGTTCGACATCATTTTCGACAGAGGGAGCAACTGTTCGCCTGGAAGACGGCGTATCCTGACACGGCTATCGGCGTGATGAATGACAAACCGTGATTCATCTGACCAGGCAACTCTCTCCCACTGATCCATGGACCAGTCACGATGTTAATGGGCATAGCGCAGGCGTAGTTGGCGATGACGCTTGGTCAGCAAAGGCACGCGAGTGGGACGTTTGCTGCGTAGCCCCATATCCAACAGTGTGCTCCGATACTATTCTACTTGGTCCTGCATTGTATTGGGCTGTCAGCTGAGCCACTGTCTGGCTCCGGTTTTGCTTCACCATGCGAGACAGTCTCCGACGACCTTTTTCTTTGGTAGCGTGTGGACGCCCAACACCTACTGCTGATTTCACCGTCATTCATCCACTTTGATAAGTACTAACAACTGTAGATCGCGAACAACCCACGAGTCGTGCAGTTTCGGAAATACTTGTTCCGAGCCTTCGAGCCATTACAATGTGCCCTCTATCGAAGTCGCTTAGATCCACAGCCTTTCCCATCACACACAGAAGTAAATGAAAGATTGATTCTTCAGACTCTCCAGCAGCAGTTAAATACCACTTCCACCTGATCACGTGCCTTCCACGTCATCCAGGCGAGTTCATTGCAAAATGTAGGGGTGGTCATAATGTTTTGGCTCTTGAGTGTATATAGGGAAAGTGTGAGCTAATAGACGGAATTGGAAAAAAAAAAAAAAAAGAAATAGAGAATTCCAAACGATTTTTTTTTATACAAAAATTTCACTTTCATTATGAAATAAAATTGTCTTTCAGACGATCTTTTAAAACAATTATACATGAATTTTTCTTCTGCAATAATTTTTTTAATAAATTATTTAATGATTACTAAATTATTTTGCAAATAAATATTATGTATAAAAAAAGTTCGCAAATGAAATTTAAAAAAATTTATGGATTTCAGTGAAAATTTCCAAAATTGAAGATTGTCGAGGAGTCGAAAAACCCCACTCCCCAGAACAATATCCATACATTCATGGCTAATAAAAATTTAGAAAATAAAATTAGATGAATTGATGAAGCTATTCATCAATTAGGTCATAACACTTACATATGCTGCCCCAATCTGAGGTGTAGCTGCACAATCTAACAAGAAATTTGTACAAATTATTCAAAACAAACTTCTTCGTATCATCACTGGTGCACCATGGTTTGTCCGCAACTCTACAATTCATCTAGATTTAAAAATTGATTCTATTGACAACTATATTACAAAACTTTCTAGAAATTTCTTCAATACCATTGCTACTCACGAAAACCCTCTCATCAAGGCACAAACTATATTTACGCAATTGAATGGAAAATACAACTATCCTTTCTCTACTTTTAAATGGAATCGAAACCTCAAACCGCCATAATTTCCTGCTCACTTATTGCTTTTTAGATATTTTACTTCAACGCATATTTACTGATCATAAATTTAATCTTAAAATTAAGAAACTTTGAATAACACTCATTACAAACGATAAACAAACATAAAAGTAAATTGAAGTCCCCCATCGATGACGAAGTTGCAAGACAATTTGTCAGCAATGAAGATTTATTAACGCGTCTTGTAACGTGCATAATCTGTCAGATCAAATATTCAAGAAAAAGGCAGAACTTTGTATACCAAAGAGCCCCGTAACATGATTCTTTGGTCTTCACATTTACATTTTTCGTACATTAAAACAAAATATGTTCCAGGGTTTCTGCTGTAACGCAGAATAGAAATAAAGGAGAGGAGTCTAGTCCAAAGCATTTACTGGGTATATTTTTCTGCGAAATCTAGAAAATAGGACGTCCTCCTTTCCGATTTATAAGAAGTCGACGACAAGTTTAAGACGATTTAAATGAATAAATTTCTGAGAGTGTATTTTACTTGCCCGCTAATCTGTTGTTTTATGTAGTGTCTTTTATTTTTGTTGAAATATAAGATTTTTCGGAGATATCCAATGAAAAATGATGGTGTCTACTGATGATTCTGCTAGTTCATTTTGTATAATGCTAACATGTCCGGAAGTCCAAATAAACTCAATTATTAAAATGCTACTTAATATGGTTTGAAATTGAGTTCTGAGTAGTTGGATGACGGAATTGGATTGAAAGTTGCTATTTTGTAAAGCTTGAAGAACTAAAAGACTGAGTTTAAGGATAATATAGTTGTAAGAACAGGATGAGATAGTTAAAATCAGTGCAATGGCTTTACCCATGAAAATGCTATTGCAATTGGTAATCTGACCAGATAAAGACTTGTGAAGCTATTAAATATTAAGATATTTCTTATGAGTGATATATTGTATGTTCAAGATATATCTTATGAACAAAATAACCCTGCCTTTCCTGTGAAAATAAAATAACCTTTCCAAAATAACATTATCTTGCATCTGAATGCTGTTCAAACAAGGTGTTCGATGACATGATGGGATAATTTTCGAATTCTAACTTAATGGTGGGAAATTGGAAAACAGAATGTCCATGCTGTCTTGATGTTGTACAAAAAAAAAAAAAAAAAAAAATTTTTTTTTTTTTGAAAAGAAGTGAGGTGTTTCAACCATAGGGATTGATTTCCAGATCTAAGATAAATGGAGAAAGTAGAAATGGATCGAAATAAATTTGTTTGAAAAAAAAAATTTCTGTCAACATGAGCTTTCCCTGAAACAATGGAAATTAGTTCTTTATTATTACAATGGAAAGTAGTGGAAGCTTTTTTGTTTAACCTAAGGTTTTGGTATGCCGCTCTACAGTTATCTTGTGCACACTATAGCCTAAATAGACCGGGACCTACAGTTTAACGTGGATTCCAAACCCCCCAATAAACATCCATGCCACCGCCAGTTGGCCGTCAGGCGCTGTTTAAAATAAGTAGTGGAGTCCATCTTTGAAGACTTGATGCGAAACCTAAAGCGAAATGGTTCACTGAATTTAGAATATTGAGCTTTCCCGTTTGCTGATTTTGTCTGCTTTTAACGATGATCGATATGGAAGTTTCTATGGAGGGGAACGGACCTTCTCAGGTCCATCAGCAAGTACCCTCGTCGCCGGGCTTGGACGCCAACGTTATTATTGAAATTAATGAATCAAATAAGATGACACCGCAAGGATTGTGCCGCCGATTGGTATCAGCGCATCAAGAAATGGAAGTGATTGATGAAATCCTCACCTCTGCAAAGAAATCGGATTTTCAAAATGACTATCTCGAGCTTAATGCCAACCTCTCCAAGAAGAAGGAGTATCTCCTGAAATGGGTAAGTCGTTTTGGTATTTGCCCTATTGCCGAGTGTAAAATTCATCATGCTGACTTAAAACCTAATCAGTCAAAAACTACTACTAAACGTGCAGCTAGTGAGATATCCTCTCATAATGATCAGGCTAATAGCTCTAAAGACTTTAAAAAACCTAATCGAAAGCATACGGCTAAGGCCAACTTTATCTCCGGTAATGCTGAAAATGTCAAAACTATTACTGATAATAAATATGCTACGCTGAGCACTGCCGTAACTGATGAATCAGAGGAAACGGTTATAGTAGAGAGGAAGCTTCCTCCAATCATGGTCAAACCGCAATCAAACTTGCAAGAAATGCTTAAAAAATTCGACGAGGCCTTCAATAGCACTGTGAACGTTAAGTTAGCAGGGGAAATGCTTAAAATGTTTCCCAACAGCGAGGATCAGCATCGTGAAATCACCAGATACCTCAATAAAAACGGAATTGAATTCTTTATCATCACGCCAAAATTCTTAAGGCCTCTAAAGGCAGTTATCAAAGGACTTCCAAAAAATACTCCGATAGAAGATATTCAGGCTGCTCTTGCAGAAAAAGAATTTGCAGTTGAAAAAGTTATACAACTCACGCGCACAAAGGACAAACAACCTCTCCCAATATTCCAAATTTCTTTAGCCAGATCTAATAAAAATAATGAAATTTTTAAATTAAATAGACTATTATACCTAACTGTCACTGTGGAAAAATTCAATAAAAGGCCAGTTACATTACAATGCTTCAAATGTAACTTTTTTCATCATAGCTCTAATAATTGTGGTTTCAAACCTAGATGCTTAAAGTGCGGAGAAGAACACTCCCATACGGAGTGCCAAAATCAGGAACGTCTTGAAATTCCTAAGGTATCAACTGTGGGGAATCAGGTCATATTGCTGCATGGAGAGGATGTTCTAAGTTCCCCAAAATTAAACCTAACTCCACCAAATTTGCTACTTTTCCTAGATACATCCCGTCACGACCGGTTAATGCTAACTTCTCCTACGCGGCGGCAGCCAAAACGCAACAAATTAATAATGTCAATAGCTCCACCAATGTCACAACTCAAAACCAACTGACTGAATTACAGAGTCTCTCTGATAACGCCCAATTTATTCAAAAATCACTTTTCATTATGAAAGAATTTGTGTCAATTTTTAGTAACTTAAACAACGTGGATGGTCTCATCCAACAGTTAAGTTCTGCAAATAATAAAGCAGACAAGCTCCAGGTCTTTATTAATGGCCTGGCGTCCCTAACTTCTCCTGTTATTCCGTAATGACTCAGTTGGTTTCTGGTCTTCGCATATGCTACTGGAATGCATGTAACTTATATTATAAAATGCTTGATTTTACTGAATTTACTAATAACTATAATCCAGATCTAGTACTGCTTCAGGAAACTCACCTTAAAACCTCACAAACACCTTTCTTAATGGGATACACTTTCTACAGAAATGATGGTCCTCAGGATCCAGTCTCTGGTGGTACGGGTATTTTTGTTAAAAATTCTCTTCCGCACACTCATACTGCTACTCCGCATCTAATTGGCATAAAATCCACAATTGTTTCACTCACCTTTTCTAATTTCCCATCCTTAACTATTGCCTCCGTTTATGTGCCTAATGGTATTGCATCCGTCAATTTCAATAGTGATCTGAATACTCTCTTTTCTTTAAACAATAGTGTAATCTTGGCGGGAGATTTTAATGCTCACAACACTGCATGGGGTTGTCACTACAACAATAACACCGGCAGCGCTCTACTTAATTATGCTACTAATTTTAATGTTGAAATTCTAGCACCTAATACTCCGACCAGAATCGGTACTAACTCCTCTTCAATAATTGACCTTGTGGTCACGAACAACTTTCACTTTAATTATTCAATCTCTTCCCTTGATGAATTATCCTCAGATCATAACCCTGTCATCATTGATTATAAATTTACTTATCCTAATCTCACTATAAATCCCAAGCTAACCACTAACTGGTCTCTTTTTTTCATCCTATCTTGACAATAACTTTAATTACTCTCCTATTCAACTAGCAAGTCCTGAAGAGATAGAGAATGCTATCTCGGAACTCACTAACAAACTAACTCATACTCACAAGATTGCCTCCAAGCCAATTAATACTAACAACCGTACTTATCTTCCACCATATATTAAAAGACTCATTACTAATCGCAATAATGCTCGAAAACTCTGGCAAATCTATAGAGATCCTGTGAGTAAAAACAACTACAATCATCATCAAAACATCTTCCGTAGGGCTATCCTAAAATATAAGAATGAATGCTGGGACAGAAGGTTACAAACGGTGAATGCAGAGGACGGAACACTCTGGAATCTAACACGATCTTTCAGAAGGAAGCGGTCCACAATTGCGTCTCTGACTAATAATCAAACGACTGTCACCTCCAACGTTGACAAAGCAGAGGTTCTTGCAGACACTTTAAAAGACCAATTTACTGAAAACGATACTAATAATCTTAATACCTCTAATGAAGTTCAAAATACTATTTCTTCCTTCTTAGCGCAAAATAAGGATGCTGACAATATCCCAGCTACTAAAGCTTCTTTTATTATCGAATGTATTTCTTCTCTTAAAATTAACAAAACCCCAGGTATTGACTCAATCACTAATAAAATGCTCAAAAACTTGCCTTTCAAATTCATTCTCCAAATTTGTAAAATTACTGATGCCATTCTTAATACTAACTATTTTCCTCAGTGTTGGAAGACTGCTCGCATTCTTCCGATACGCAAACCTGGAAAAGACCCAACTTCTCCTAATAGCTACCGTCCTATCTCTCTGCTTTCTTCTCTCAGTAAAATAATTGAACGTGTAATTGCTAATATTCTGAATGAAAACTCTACTAATCTTAATATACTAATCCCTCAACAATTTGGATTTACTAAAAATCTTTCCACCACCCACCAACTGTATAATATTACCGAAACCATATCTGAAGGATTTTCCTGGAAACGAGATACTGCTGCTATTTTTCTGGATGTCGCTAAAGCATTCGACAGAGTGTGGATCGACGGGTTGATTTATAAAATGATTAAGTTTAATTATCCTTCTTTTTTAATTCATACCATCAGAAACTATCTAACGAAAAGAAATTTTGTTGTATCTGTTGGAAATACTGACTCCAAAGTCTGTAATATTCTTGCTGGGGTACCTCAGGGCTCCATCTTGGGACCATTTCTTTATAACATTTATATTAATGACATTCCTCAAGATCACAAAATTATTTTAGCTCTCTACGCAGATGATACAGCTTTAATTACTCAGGGGCGGCGCACACACATTATACAGAAAAATCTACAAAATTATATCTATAAACTTGAAAATTGGCTTAACAATTGGAAGATTAAACTTAACGTCGCGAAGACTGAAGCAGTACTATTTACCAGGAAAAATAAATTTAATACTCCTAACATAACCATTTATAATACTAACATTTCCTGGTCTAAAGAAGCAAAATACTTAGGTGTGATATTAGATAAGAATCTTAACTATTGCTCTCACATTAAATACCTTCGCAATAAATTTAATAACCAATTAAGAAATTTCTTTCCTTTAATACGTAGAAACTCCTCACTAACAATTGAACTTAAAAAGCTAATCTACCTTTCTTACCTCAGACCCATTATAGCATATGCAAGTCCAGTTTGGGGCTCTACTTCTAAAACAAACATCACAATTCTCGAAAGACTGCAAAACAAAATTATCCGAATGATCACGGATTCGCCTTGGTTCTTCAGAAATGCGGAAATACGATATGCTATCTCTATCCCCAGTTTTGTTGAATATGTTGAAAAACTAGCGATTAATTTTTATAATAATCTCTCCAACTCTAACAATCTTGTATTACAAGATCTTCAAAATTACAGCTATGATATTTCTCTTCCCAAAAACCGCAAAAGACCGCGATCTGTTTTAAATATCAATAGTTAAAATCACTATTTCCTCTTTCTGAAGGACCAATGCTTTCCTCTATACTGCAATGATGACTGATTTTCATTACGGCGGTGCTCAGTTTTTTATTAACTTTTCTTTTTTTACTACAGTATGCTTTCATTTTGTAATTTTAATTCCTATCCTTTTTTTTTTTTTTAATCAGTTTATTTGTAATTTTTATTCAATTATCTACTTTTTCTATAAATTTAACATTTTTTCACACTGGCAATGGGCTTAGACCAATCGACAAGAACCCTATTTTTTCAAGGATGGAGGTTTATGGTCGCTGCGCGACCAATGCACTCCGAAAATCTACAACGAATATATATCAGTATATTAAAGGAAACATGTTGTGATGGGTACTAATCTTTATAAAAAATGTGGCACGTATAATAAATAAAAAAAAACCGAGAACACTTATTTGGACATTTATTCACAACATCATATATAGTACTTGTAACCATAACTAATCAAACGTAACACACAACATTTACAAAGAAACAAAATTCAAATGATAAAAATGACTACGAAAATAATTATTTTTACGTTTAATTTAATTATTTTTACGTATACATTTTTATGTTTGTTTATTAGTCATATGTGTAGAATTTCTCTTTATTTTCGATTCAGTGTTTACTGTTTTCAGAATAGTGTAGTTCTAATTTTGCTAACAATTTGAATGTAGGCCCCTCTTGATCTTGAGGCCATAGGCAGAAGCCCTGTCTGCAATATACCAGAAATCGTGGAATATATTTTATTCCAATATGGGGCCTGATGGCCGAGTGGCTATCGCTCTTGCACTAGGTACCACACGTTTCGGGTTCGAGTCCCGGCGGTGCCATGGATGTTTGTAGTGGTTCGGAATCCACTTTAAGCGGTAGGTCCCGGTCTAACAGGTTAGTAGAGCATTGCGGGGGTATTGTTACTCCGCAACGTAGCTTATCTTCAAGTTAAATGCACGTCCTGGGTGGTGTTAAGTGAGTAACGTCGGTGTGACGCTTGCCTTAAGGCATCAAAGACAATTATCTAAGTGTTTGCTAGCTGCATTAGAAAAAAAAAAATATATTCCAATATACGAAATATGGAGACCAAAGAAATAAGCTGCAGAGAACTTTGAGATACAAAGTTCTATCCTTTTCATGGATATTCTATCGAGGAGGATGCACATTATAAGACTGTAATAATACTGGATTTTTTAATGAAAAGTCTCGTAATCTCGTCAGCAATGGGAATCTTCAATTTTCTTTTATGTTATTTTTCATTTGTTAAGGCCTGAATGGCTAGCGCTAGGTACCACAGGTTTCGGGTTCGAGTCCTGGCGGTGCCATGGATGTTTGTAGTGGTTCGGAATCCACTTTAAAGCGTAGGTCCTGGCCCTAATAGGATCGTACAGCGTTGTGGGGGCATTGTTACTCCGCGTCCGTGGCTTATCTTTAAGTTGCACTGCACTGGCACTGCAAAGTGAGTAACGTCTGTGCAGCGCTTGCCTTAAGGCATCCAAGACCAAGCTGTCTAAGTGTTTGCCAGCTACATTAGAAAAAATAAAAATTTCATTTGCAATAAATATTATTCAAAGTTTCTTATCATCTTTCCAATTTTGTAATGTTGGGATTTAGTCGATCAATAGCTTCATCAGTTCAAATCAATTTTGTTTTTATTCTGCTTATTTCTTTTCTTTTGATTTCTAGAAATAACATGAACTATTTCATTTTATTCAAAATCATGCTCATGGCTGAACAAGAGGTCTGTCGTATATGACAGATTATAATGTTCTCGTAGATGAGTTTCTATAAGAAAATATCAATGCTTTATAAATCGTTTCTTTATGTGTATTTTACCTTCCCTTAAGCTATCATCCATGAATTCAGGTCACTTTGTAGTAGTTGGAATAAACACTCAATCTGAACAGATATCTTTTTTGTGAATCAAAACAAAACATCCAATAAAGTTAGCAAAATTTATTTGGTTTTAATAAATTTATAAATTAAATTTTACTTAGGATAAAATTTAATTTATTATTATAAAAGAATATTCGTTCGTATTTAAGATTATTATTTTATTTTACTTTTGTTCGTTCTTTTTTTTTATTCTTATTTATTTAAGAATGGAACATCTTATCAGAACTGAAAACTTATTTTAGAATTGTATTTAATTGCATTTACCAGAATTCGCAGGCAAGAATTAATTTGAGAGGAAAAGTTATGGAAAATAAAACCTAAAATGAGAAATTTAATAGCTCGTTTTATCAATGAAAAAAGATAAAACACGAATGTAGTTTAAAAAAGTGTGTTGTGGGTGAAAGCGTGGTATAAAGTATTCTAGATGCCGCGGAACATATTGTTTCTCCTATTTTCACAAGAGTATCATAATTTCTAATGCGATACTTTCATTTGCTTGAGAAACATCACAATTAAATTGTTAAATATATATATTTTTTATAATGCTGCTGGTAAACACTTAGAAAGTTATCTTTTATGCCTTAAGGCAGGGGTCTCCAAACTTTTTCGGTCGCGGGCCAAAAATTGGAAAAAAAAAAGTTTGGCGGGCCAAGAAAAATTTTGCTAAAATTTTAAAAACAATATACAAGTATTACAATTTAAATATTTTAATGAGCAGAATGAAATCGAGATTTCATTTTTAAAAGTTCCTTATAGTGAGGTTCTCACTTCGAACCACACTATAAGGAATCACAAATGCTTCTGAAATAATTCTTTCCAAGATTCATAGTTGAAAACACTTGTTCACATGTATAAGATGAAGCAAACACAGCACTGATTTTCTGGCCGTGAGATATTGAATTTGGGAAACCTACTTTCGATATTGATTTGTAAAACTCTAACTTTGGCATATTTAGAAACAACTGCTTGAGATGATTGTTAGAATGTAACTTAAGTAATTCAACCTGCAAATCCTTTCCGATTGAAAGCTGTCTGTGCTTGCTATTTCCGTCGATTTTGGTTTTGTAGAACAAAAACAGAGAAAGTAAAAAGATCATCAGTCCTTTGAAAAAAGAAAGAAAAAAAAATAATATTTAATCAAAGTAAAAAAGGAGATGAATATATAATGTATAAATTTATATTTCTTTTAATTTGCCTCGGACCGGAAATTTAAAATTCTATCCGAGGGCCGGATAGAATCTTCCGGCGGGCCAGATTTGGCCCGCGGGCCGTAGTTTGGGGACCCTGCCTTAAGGCAAGCGCTGCGCCGACGTTACTCACATAGCACTACCCCGGGAGGTGCGTGTAGATTGAAGATATGCTACGGACGCGGAGTAACATTACCCCCGCATCGCTCTACGATCATGTTAGACCGGGACCTAAGGTTTAAAGTGGATTCCGAACCACTGCAAACATCTATGGCCCCGCCGGGATCCGAATCCTGTGGTACCGAGCACCAGAGCGCTAGCCACTCAGCCATCAGGCCCCAAATTGTTAAATATTACCCTGTGTAGTCAGAGTAGGTCCGAAAAGAAAACGATGCCCAATGCAAAGCTTGGTTGGACATTGAAACAAATTTAGTACAACAGAATAATAATTTATTACATTTTGGTATATATTTCCATTGTAAAAATTGTTATAGTAAGAAATAGATGAAAAGGATAATTTTTTTTATTTCCAATGGCAAGGCAAGTACAAGTAAAAAGAAAAAAAAATAATAATAACAAGGAAAAAATACAAAAGAATAAACGACAAAAAAAAAAAAAAAAAAAAAATACAAAGATGAACGAAGTCATTGCCTTAAGAGTTCTCTCGCACGCCAGTAAAGCGCTGTTTCCGTCAAGTACCGCATATCGTTGGAGGTGGTCTCTGGGGATAGGAGGCAGCCAGGGTCCGAAAAGATTTTAATGCGATGGGGATGTTCTGCTAGACAGTCATGGCCAGTCAGAAGTCGAAACCGGGCGACAGCATGCCGTCGCGGATTGCTGGGTATTGTTAAAAGATCTTCAGCTCTTCAATCCTTTGAATCCCGTCTTGAATTTGTAACTTGTGGCTTTTAGTGATCATTAGTTTGATATATAATTTTATAGAATGGAGTGGCAGTGACGAAGATCTCATTTAGACGAGCCTCTTTTTGCTAGACCAGGGGTCTCCAAAATCCGGCCCGTGACAGCGAATAGCTTATTGTTGCTGTAATAAGTTGGATAAAAAAACACAGAATTGTAATAACGCGGTTTTTATTTACTTGCTAGGTAAAGCTTAATGACAAGCAGCACACAAATTTCCAATTTACTTAGTACTACTCATTAAATCTTACCTGCAGGACAGGACCTTCTCTGTTAAAGTTAATAATCAGTTTTCAGTTGACAGAAAAATTGGGGCAGGTGTTCCACAAGGTTCTTTAATTGGGCCAATACTTTTTAATTTATACATAAATGACATCCCACATTACAAACACATCTCACTCGGCATATACGCAGATGACACTGCAGTAATCACCACTGGAAAAACTATCACTGATATACAAAGCAATTTCATGAATTATTTTACACACCTTGAAGCTTGGCTAACTCGATGGCGCATAAAAATTAATGTTGACAAAACCGAAGCTGTACTCTTCACGAGGAGAAGACTAACTCCGCCTAACATCTCTCTTTTTAATGAATTAATCCATTGGACTAATAATGCTCGGTATCTGGGAGTTTATCTTGATAATAAACTAACCTATATTAATCACATGAGTCATCTCAAACGCAAAGCAAACAACTCCATCCGCATGCTGTATCCTTATATTAACAAAAACTCACCTCTCTCACTTGAAAATAAACTACTAATTTATATGTACTATTTGCGGCCCATTATAACTTATGCTTGCCTGGTTTGGGGTACTGCTGCAAGGTACCATATAAACTTTATTAAGCGATTTGAAAGCAAAATGCTCCGTATGGTCACTAATTCTCCCTGGTACTTTAGAAATGATGACATCCGTCGTAGCCTAACCCTCCCTCCTATTCAAAATTTTATGTACAAACTTGCGAAAAATTTTTACGCAAATCTTAACTTTATTCCCAATGATGAAATTCGTAATCTCCCCAGATACGATTTCACATTGCCGGAAAACGCTAAGCGCCCTCGGGCGTCCTTGCATAATTTGCAACTGTCCTAGACTATTGTCATCATTTCTAGCAGCAATTACTCTACTTTGTAGTATACTTCACTTTTTAATAAATTTTTACTTTCTTTTTTATTTGTTTAATACTGTACATATGTAATTTTATTCTTTTTACTTTTTTACTTCATTTGATAAATTGTAGTTTGTTTTAATTCTTTTTCTCCATTTTCTTTTGTAAACCTTATTTTTCTTGTGTAAATATATCTATTTTTGTATTAATTTGGGCAGAACCTTGATTACTTATTCCTTTGTTGCTTGTTCTATGTTATATATGTGTTTTTTCCCAATGAACTCTAACGCTACTACTCTGGAGTCAAAGGTCGCCATCAGACCAAGGTACTCCGTAAACCCAAAAGATGATGATAATGACAAGCATAATACGCAGAAAATTTAACTTAAACATAACAACTAACAAATAATTGAAATGAATCCCACAAACATTATAAACTAGTGAACATCCCGAGGTAGTTATATAGGGGTAAAGAGTATCGCATATGTATGTATATCGATGTTTGGAATGTATATATCCTGAATCAAACATAAACATGCTCGCTTAGAGTGCGTACACGGCGATTTGTCTAGAAATTATAGATAATGGCTGAAAAATTAAAACGGTTTTGGCCCTTGGTACTTACTAGAGTAAACATACGGCCCTAAGGCTGGAGACCCCTGTGCTAGACAATCGGCCTGCTCGTTCCCAAAAATGCCACAGTGGCCAGGTTTCCACTGAAGTACCAATAAAGTAAATATACCACCTGTTTCATTTTTAAAGTCAGTTCCCGCATATGATGTCGACACTAGGAGATTTACTCTGATGAGGGTGGATGGGTTGAATTAATAGCCTGAATTGCGGCTTGTCAATCAGACAAAATAACCACTCTATCAAATTTATCCTCAAAAATCAGTAAATATTTCAAAGCAATTCGAATAGCCTCCACTTCTCCATCAAAAGATGTTCTATATTTCCTTGCTGAAGCATAGAAGGAGAACAAGTTCGAAAAGACTCCTGAACCTGCAGTAATGAGATTTTCATAAAAGGAGCCATATGTGAATATGTGCAACCATTCAGATTCTGGGTGTCTTGTATCAATAGTATAAAGTGTATAAACCCTCAAAACATCGATAGAGCTGTTCTTATAAAGTTCCTCTGAAAGACTTAAATTTGCTTCAATCTGAATACAATCAAATGGATTAGATGGCTTTTCCAACTCCTGAAAATTAGCTGGCAAATTAAGATTCTGTCCGACACCCAGGACAAACTGAACGGAACTTTTTTAGAGATTTTAAATTTCTAGTGGTTGTTGGATAATTAATCCAGTAGGGATTTCCAGTTCTAATTAATTTCTCATATAAAATCAAAGCTTTTTCTTTAATGGGTTTACTATTTGTCAATAACAGCATAAAATTAATTGGTGTTGATTTAACGGCCCCAATAATAAGCCGTAGAGTTTGATTTTGTAATAGCTCTAGTTTTTGCATGACTATGAAAATGATAAATAATTCTGTTATTTTAATAGTATTTCGATCACACACACAAAAAAAAGAAATCCTTTAAAAAAATCAAATGACAAAAATAATTGCTTTATATACTTATAAAATGCCATTTGGTATACAACTTAATTGATTAAGGTCATACGTGTTTTTTGTTTCATTTTTTCAAAGTTTTATAGCATATTCCTTGTTAGTACCATCATAATTTAGTTTTTTGACTGCTACTGATACAATAGGCTAAAGAGGTAAATGATTCTTGTTTTATGCGAAATCTCAAGTTACTCTTTAAAAAATATTTTCAATCTTGATGTTCTCATCAAAAGCACTGACACATGTTCTCTTATTTTGAAAACGTAACAGCACTTTATTTACACGACAGTCACAGCCACTCGCAGCCGTGCTGTTCACTCTTGCCTCTCTGGCATTACACTGACTCCGACTTATGCGCTCGCAGGCGCATGTGTACCTTTATGGGGTATCCTTGCGCGTCGGCGCGAACACTTGAGAAAGAACTTTCTACAGATGTGACAGCAATTAACAAAGTTAATACAATTTTCAGAACTAACAGGCTTTGCCAATATAGCAAACTACTCTCACTAGATATGAGAAAAATGAGATATTTAAACTCAATACACTTCTCTACCTAGCGGTTGTTATTAAAAAGTACAATAAGCCAAACTATACAATTCTGTTGTTTGACATAAGTCTTAAAAATTATACAAGGATTTAAAAATTTCAAACACAATTTTCTCAAAAACTAAACATTTAAACTTATAAGAAATACTTGTTTTCCAAGAACTATTTTTTATAAATAAATAAATTCAATACAAATCATTGAATTTATTTCTCAAATTCTTCTAAATCTATTATTTAAGATCATAACACATAAAATTATGCAGTTGGTATAGAAAATTGGACAGGGCAGGAAGTTTATAATTTTTTGGTCAACTGCCCACCCCTCTTGCTAACATCATGGAATGGTGACGACTCTGTTAACAATTTAACTATGTTAACAGGAATAACAGAATCATGACAAGAAGGCAGCAGCCAGTGTACAGAGAATGATAAAATGTGAGTACAATGAAAATCATCAAAGAGACTATTCATCATCATTGGTGCAATAGCCCCATGATGAACCAAGGTCATCTGCATTCTGGCAGATTTCTAGATGGGAGAGATGTTTTCTTTTTATGGGTCAGCCTTATAGCCAACAGACATATTAGACCAGGACCTACGGTTTAAAGTGGATTCTGAACCACTACAAACATCCATAGCATCGCCAGGACTCGAATCCAAAACTTGTGGCACTGAGTGATAGAAAGACTATTACAACACCTAAATTATCATTATCAATGCTGAATAATTTTTCAATTGCTTCCATTAACCATGTTAGCTATCCTATTTATTATGAAAATTTACTTATTTTTTTAGCTTGTAAACTGATTTTTAATTTTTGGAAACTAGTGTAGTATTTGAATATAGAGAAATGCTCAATTTTACTTTATAAACAATAAATGTTTTTAAGATGTCACTTTTATTGGTAAAATGAAAAAAATGTGTAGTCAAAACAAGCAGAATGTTTTTGTATTCTATCGCTTGAAAGATGTCAGTCAGTGATCATTATTCATAATGAATTTCATAGAAAAAGCCACATGAAATATTTAATCTTCTGATTTTAAGTTTCTTTATTTTTTTTTTTTTGTTTCTCATTGTTCTTATTTTGAGATAACGTTAAATGAAAACCATTTACCTTCTTTTTAATATAAACTAATTTCAAAACAGATTTTAGAATTCAGTGTAATGATTTATATTTGTAAGTTCAATTATCTACAATTTTACTTGAAAAATTCAATAAACAAAATAATTACACCAAAACAAAAGAAAAAATGTAGAAAATATTGCTTTAATTAAAACTAGTTAATTTTAGTGATGATAATGGAAAAGGCAATACATTATGAATGGAAAACAGTAATAATGATTGAGAAAATGATAAAAAAAATGATCAATTTGTTTATAACAAAATTCATTATATTCTCAAATTTCATTATATAACAATGAATAAAAAATAAAATAAATTGCTTAGTTTTACACTTTTTTGTTATTTTTTTAAAACAGCTTTTATTTTCAGACATTGTTACAACAACAACAAAATAATTTCCTAGTAGTAATAAATAAATAAAAGCTAATTCTTAAATAAATAAGCACACTAAATATTTTAATAGTTAACTAATATTCTGAACAAAATCTATTTTGTATTTCATTTCAAATATAATACAAACTTTTATGAGTGTACAATTATGCATAAAGACAAATTCATCTAACCGCTTTTTTAACTGATATATGTCTTGAATATCATTTTTATAAAATGAAATAAATCTTTTAAAATAATAAATAAAAATCAAATTTAGTTTAACATAGAAAGTGTTCCTAAAACTAATATACTAACTACTTCACTGATTTACTTTATTTATAAATAACATTCTCATCTCTATATAAATATAATCATGATTAAAAGTCAAATTTTGCCTTAAGTTTTTAACAAAACTCTTTTGCAGTAATTGCATCCAAATAAACAAATAAATCAAAATTTCATAAATGAATTGGTTTTTTTAAAAGTTCTATTTATTATTTCATTAAAATCTTTTAAAAATTTAAAACTTTTTATACAATAAAACACTTGGAAGATAAAATTATTTACAGTACTAAAATTTTTCCCGAGAATACAAAATAAGAGCACATGCTTATATTAAGAAACAACTTGAAATATATGTTTTACAGTGTCTTTCTCTTTTTGGACCAAGCACTTCTTAATTTCCATTCCAATAGCTTCAGCTAAAGGAGGAGGAACAGCATTGCCGACCTGTTAGTTAAAAAAAAAAAGTAATAATTATAACACTAAAGAAAAACGATGGCATTAAAAATATGTTATTAAATTTTTAGTAAATGTAAGAACAAATGCCTATTATTATAGTTTTTATACTAACTAGCTGCCTATTTTACTTTATATAGTGTAAGATTTTTTTTTTATTTATTAAAAAATATACACAATAGAAAGAAAAAAAAAATATCAAGTTGGTGAATGATCTGAAGTTTGTAGAAAATAGCTACAGTTTTGTAGAAAGAGAAAATCATTATAAACCCAGAGAATTTTCTAGAATCAGCGAGAAGCTTGAAATTAAAATGACTATTGAAAACAAAGAGTTATCCCAAAGGTTCTATATCCCTTTCTTTTGAAAGCTTGGCATTTGTGATTGGAATATTCTGCTTTCATATACAATTAATTTGACTTTTTTTCTTTAATCTTGTTTGCAAATAATCTGAGCTGTTTGTTTTACTCATGTTTGTCATTAAGAAATTTTAATAAAATTCTGCTGTTGAAAGTAAAATTTGTTGAAACTCCACACAAAAAGAAATGGGTGAATCCAAGTTTAGTATCATATGCTTTCCATTTTTTTTATGTTCATATACTTTTTTGTAACCTCTTTCACTTTTCTTTTTATTCATTAAAAAAAAAAAAAAAATTTAAAAAATTTATATATATATATACACACACAAAATGTGTTTACCTTATTTTCATGATTTAGAATAACTAATGAGATAAATATAACATTCAATGTAAATAGGAATTAATAGATAAATTATCTTAGAAGTAATGATTACAGAAATTTCTTCAAGAAAACTTACAAAAGCAAAATCTATACCCTAAAAGTATACTTATAAAAATTTATTTTCAATAACAAAAAGCATTTCAAATGATACCTGTCGATGTCTGTCAAGTACTGTGCCAAAAAATTTATATGAATCAGGAAACCCCTGGGATCGTGCACATTCTCGCACACTAACCAGACGATTCTGCTGAGGATGTAGCACCCGACCCTGTAATGGGGAACACACATTTCATTAACAAATAATACACATCAGAATATTAAAAATGCATTCAAAAAAATTTTTTGTGAATAAGCATTACATAATTTTTAATAGTAACATTACATACATTATTATCCTTTATTTTGACATACTTGAAATTTAGTATAAATGCAAAAAACTTTATTTAGATGCTAGAGTCCATAAAGTGAATATCCAACTTTGAAGATGTACAAAGAGTTTGCTCTCTTTTTTTTATTGAGATTCTAGTAATGTTTGTATTAATTGTATTGCTTATTTTCAAATACATTACAATTTTTCGAATACTTCATGAATGATGGTTCAATTTATCTTTCTGCTGTAAGTCATAATACCGCCAGTTAACAAACTTCTTTGTCATAACAAGATACATTTGTTGATAGTTCATAGCTAAGTAACAAAATAAACGATCCTTATAAGTATTTTACAATATTTCTACATGTGTAGGAGATCATAAAAATTACTGACAAAATTTAAAATTCAGAAGTTTAAATTCACTAGTTAATATTATTCACTATATTTAACACAGCAGTAATTCATTCATATATAGTAAATAATGTATTTCTGTTGCTTTTCTTATTTATTTGCTTATGCAATTTCTGGTTTTTGGATACCATGTTCAATATTTTTTAAAAGTCAATATATTTTTCAATGTCAAAAGTATTAGAAAATGCATAGTTTGAATGCATTTAAGTATATAATATTTGTATGTGCCATAGATGCATATATGATGTTGAAGATACTGAAAGCCTTATATATATATATATATTTTAAATTTCAATTTTGTTTTCCCCCTATATTTCGGATTAGCAATATTTTTTTTATATATATTTAATGAAAAAATTTCTTTTAAATTTTATATTTATAACAAGTTTAGTGATAATAGATAAGTAGATTGACATCTTCATTTCCATAAAACACTTTTTTTGTGATTAATATAATTGTTTTAGTGTTAAAATATATAAATTACATCTATCCCACAACTTACATGGAAGATAGGTTTTTATTTTCATAAATCTTTAAAGCCGTATTTGTAATTGTATTGGTATCATTTGGAATCCTCTTTTGAGCTGTATTTTCTAACCATATCATTAATGCTTTTTCCATTACAACATTTCTTACATATGAAGCTGTGCTCATATTTGTAGAAGATCCAACTGTTACACTTTTTCTAATGGGGTTTTCTTTTTTTTCTTACTGTCCTTATTATGGTTTCATTCATGGAATAAAATTAGCAACATCTGTTACTCTTTCTCCATTATGTAAACAATCTAAAATTTTAAAATTTTCTTTTCATTTTTTAAAAATTTCTTTTGGCATAGTAAAACTCCTAATTTTAATAAAATTATCAAAATGCTACAAAAATTATAATCACTAACTAGTAAATGTGAAAATTCCGAATACAATGATATATACCTTTCTGCTGCTAAACATTTACCACACTAAATTACATGAATAAAAACATGATTGTATATACAAAATGGGAAATCCCCATTTTTAGATTGGAATAAATGGAATTAAAAAAATGACTGTGTATATATATATATATATGTGTGTGTATATATATATATATATATATACAGTCATTTTCAAAAATATATATATATATATTTGAAATTCCGTATTTTAAAAACTATGTAAAAAAAATACCATGTAAATCGGGGAATAGGTGCATTACATATAGTTTAAATGCATTTAAACTAATATTTTAAAATATAATAAATATTTTATTATGATATTTATTATAATTAATAAATGTCACAGGTGCATCGAATAAGTTAAAATCATTTTTCTCACCTGCTTTCCCATAGGCTCTGGATTAGTAATAGTGGTGGAGAAAAATCCATCCCATTCTAAACGACCATACAGTCCACTCCAGTGATTGTGCCTATTCCCTGTATGAGGTAGGCACCAAGGAATTAAAGTATTAAATTGCCGATCAGTGGGATCACAAGCTTTTCCACTGGCACATGAACACACACCTCTCAAGGCACCATTACTTGACTGACCATTTTTAATATCCTCATGAGTATATTTCCTAAGAAAAATATTACATACTTTATTTTAAGTAAAGTTTATTATTTATAATTGAAAAAAAGAATGAGTTCCAATAAAATAATTTTTAGTCTAATATTTTTTTTGTTAAAATAATTTTAAAAATGACAACCATTCCAATTCTTTAAAGATTTACAGTATTTTTAATTTTGTTTCGATATATTCGATTCTGTATTCGATAAATTCTGAATAGATATTAAGGATTTTTTTTAAATAACATTTTACAATTTGAATATTTTTAAAGTAGGAAATTTTAAATACGTATCTGAAAATTTTTTCTTCACTTAAGATTTTATTATGAACATTTTAATTTCATATCAAAAACGCTCTCTTTTAAAATAATACAAATTGTATTGGGGGGGAATAAAAACCGAGAAATTTTAACGTGAAGATCTTAGATCTTTGGAATAAAGAATTGTGTTAGTATTATAACACAGGGGTTAAATCATGATTAGCTCTGTATTTAGAATGGATATAACATGAATCACAACAACTGTTATATGAAACATACAAAAGTTTGGAGTAGTTTCCATCACTGAGTCTGACAACAATATTTGGCAAGTCCCTCCAATCGGCACCTGGCTGGGTTGGAATGTGCCTCATGCGAGCTTCTACCAATGGGCTCATCTCTTTGCAAATGTGATCTCTCAAAACAGGTTCAAATACCACGCCCCTCAGCTGAAAATATAAATATTTTCCCTTAGAGAATGTTTCAAGGAATATATTTAATTAAGATTTTGGGAAATTAAGTATACATATATCAAATTACAACACTGATAGTTATTTCTTGATATAACTATACTTGATCTATAAAATAATATTTTACATAAAACAACAATCAACATTACTCGCAGAACTCGACTATTTTAATCACCATCTAATTTATTTAACTCTAATATACTTAAACACAATTCTGATGTTGCCAGAGAATTGATTTTTTTCTTTTACATCATTCTAGCAAAAAAACACCTATTATTTATTAAAACTACAAATGGACCAATATTTCCTGGTATTAGGCAGATGCAATTTTTTTAATCATTAATAGAAAAAAACCCTTGCTTCTATTAATGACAAAATCCAATAATATTTACCAAGAGGGTGTTCACCAAAAATATGGGAACATGCATATAAAATAGCAAAATTTGAAGTGAACTACTAAAAAATAGAAATTTTAAACAACAAAGCAAAAATACTAACATTGTTTGCATAAGATGTACAACTTTTATTTAACAGATAATAAATTTTATTATTCGATGAATTATTTTCAAAAAATTGAATTATCACTGTTTAATTTATATTTGCTTCAAATATCTGTCAATATATTCAAAATTATTTTTAAAAAATGTACAAAAGCAAATACAATTTTTAAATCACATTAAGATAGTTTACAAATATTCTTTTGAAAATGCAAAAGAGAATTTCAAAATAGTATGAAGGTAATTAGACGTGCAAAACTTTGCATTACGTTTTCTTAAAATAAAAAGCATAAAGCAAAATAATAAAAATATTACATTTTAACACATCTTAAATAATTATTCAGTTTTACTGTTTCCATAATCTAATAGCAGCCTGATGACCAAATGGCTAGTGCTCTGGCCTTTGGTATCACAGGCTTCAGGTTTGAATCCTGGTGGTGGCATGGATATTTGTGACTGGTTCGGAATCCAGGTTAAATTGTAGGTCTAGGTTTAATTAGCCTAAAGTGCATACAAAATGACTGTAGAGCAACAAACCAAGCAAATATATTCCTAATAACTTAAAACGACCTTTAAACTTTGATTAAATTATACGTATATTTTTCTTGTCTTAAGGTTCTTGGTTAAAAAAAAAAAAATAAAAAATTTACTTTAACCCTCTTTGCCTTAACATTGTTTAAAAAAACAAATAAACACCCGTTTCTTTGCAAATGCATTCTAAAACACAAAGTGAAATCCTCACACCTTGATTATAAATAGCACATACTTGCCTTGCAGAAAGAAAAAAAAAAAGTGATTTTGATTAAAATAAAAATTACTGATAACATTATTAATGCAAAGAAAATAGAAAGAAATAGCTTTATTGCTATTATTGAAAACTTCTTCACAAATTCTGCTTCATGACTTTTAAAAATTCTTTTTTATTAATAATTATTTTCATTAAAAGTTCTAATCCATTTAAAAGTTTCTTATCTTTCTTGACTAACTATATTAAATACCAAATAATAATTCATGTGATTTATAATAATACAGTTAAAATTGAAGTTGTAAGAAAAATTCAATTACCATGAAAAGAATATATTAAGAAATTATGATCTCTTTATCGAAGAAATGCACAATAAATTCTTACAAATTAAATTTAGTATCTGATTACATAAAGATATGTTTATATGAGTAAATAATAACGCTAAGTCTAAAAAAAATTCTAATCAGAGATTAATTATATATTACCAATGTTTTTATATTTAAACTGAAATAAATTAAAATTAATAAAATGTAAAAAGTTAATTTTTTTGGCAGGAAACATTTAAAAACTAAGAAATGTAAAATAGAAAATGAGTATAACCTTTCTTTGAAAATGACTAAGAGCCTCTCCTGAATAGGATATTTCTTCAACTTTAGCACCATTTTTTATTTCAGGTAAATCTGACAAGGCATCTCTCACTGTTATAGTACGATAAGGAGCAGAAGATGTCCATTTAATGCTTGATTGATACTATCAAAATAAATAAGCCACAAAAATATAACAACAATAGTATAGGAAAATAATTATTAATTTACAAACATATATTTAAATAACATGCAAAATGAGTAAAATAATAAATAAATAAAAATAAAATTTCAAAATGTTTTTCTTAAAGACAAGTTCGTAACTTCTAAATTATATTTTACTTAGTCCTTTTATGTAGGAAATATAATTTTAATCAGATTGATAAGTATAATTTTTCAATGATAACTAAAAAATAAAAATAATTTTTGACAACTCCACAATAACTGTTTTAAGTAATATACAAAATAAGAATATTTTTTAAAAAAATTTAAGAACTGCTGTAAACTCATCTTTGGTCTGTTTTTTTTTTTTTTTTTTTTTTTTTTAATAAATAATAAAGATATATAGTTTTATGGATATAAATATTTTATTTGAAAAAGAAAGAAAGAATAAATAAAAGAGAAACATAATACAATATCAAGAGAGGAACATATTTATTTTAACAAAGATTATGTCAAATATTTATTGTTTAATGCATAAAATAATTTATCTCAGTGAAACAAAAAATAGATTTTTTTAAAATAAATATAATAATCACTAAGCCAGAGGAGAAAAAAAAAAAAACCTAACAGAGAAATTTTTAAGATTATATTTTTAATTCTTAATACATTAGCATGTAATAGAAGGCTTATAAACCATAAGTTTTGTAAAATAGTAGTTGAATGCAAAATACAATTTTCTTATTTTTACTCTATAGATCAGAGATGCACAGATTTGTTAAGATTAAAGGCTAAATTAAACCCACTTTGACTTATTGGGGGGGGGGACATGGAAGCAATTTATTGTAATTAGTAATTTTGTTTATATTTCTTATAATATAAAGTTTATTTATATTTTTATCATATAATTATACCAGAAAGGTAGTAACAAGTAAATAAATAAATTTAATGTGAGACATTACAAATGTTATTTATTATTTGGATTGATTTTTAAAGCAGCCATGTGAAAGATTAGTTCTAAATTTTCATTATTTGAGTGGATTCTTCATAGTTCTTATCTATACTTCCAAACATACGCAGCAAGTGCATTTTCAATGTTTTGCATATTAATGAGTTCAAATTACATTCTTTACTTTCAGCCAAGATAGAAAAAGCATTGCTAATTATACACACATACATTTTTTAATTGAAAAAATAATAGTTGAAAATACATCAAATTATCAAACCTGAAGTTGGGTTTGAATTTCTTAGGAAACTTTTGCAATTAGGAAAGTGAATCTAACTTAAAATGGGTATGCTATACACATACTTATGCTCAGTGGACGGGCAAATCCTCATGGGCCCCAACCTGAGTAGAGAGGCTATGAGTACAGGAAGGGCCTGATATTTATTATAAAATAAAGTAAAATTTATTGATTAATAAATTTAAGTTACTAAAGTGATAAATTAAAAAAAATGTTTATCAAAATTTTGAACGTATTCATTTGTTTGAAAAATATATAGTATCTTGTAGTAATAGAAACAGTTAAGTACAGGTAATCCCAATGCTAGGGACTTCCCCAATTTCTGGTTCATGATTAGATATTTACAAAATAAAAAGTAGTAATTCCTGCTGCCATCAAACATTTTTAAATTCAATTGTAAGGAATTCCCCTGATTCTTGGATAGGAATTTACAAAATTAAAAATGGGAATTCTCACTGGCAAGTCAGAGACTTCCAGAAAATAGAGAAGTCCCATGTTTTGTGGATTCTCCATGCGTTACTATTATCTTATTTTTTGATCCATGATCTGTTGTAAATTTAATTAGTTGATTGTGGAAATTAGATTATTACATCTCTAGTAATATAAAATATCTTAATGGGAGTGAAAAAGAAATAAAACATAGAGTTTGAAAAAAAAAAAAAATAAGTTAATACTTTAAGAGTGAGGAAGAAACAAACAAACAGTGCGGCAGAAATAAAGAAATTAACTGAACTAAAAGAGATAGCATTGCAATTCCCGACAACACTGATCCAGAACCAACACATATACCCATAATCCATAACCCCATGATATTAGCATGCATATACCCATAATCAAAACCAAAGTGAAGTGATAGTAATAGACCCAGAAAAAATTGTCATAGATTACTGATAAGGGCAATTTTAAAGTTCTAAATGATCAAGGGAAATGGTTTGTGATTGAAAACGGATAATGCAAACCTAAAGGTACCTTTAAGTAGTGCTTTATTAAAAAGACAAAATAATGATGATACTTTGCATTGAGCCCCCCCCCACCATTAAAAAAATTTCCATGGGCCTCTGATGATATAGTTACGCCACTACTTATGCTGTGTACCATTCTACTGCTATGTGTGAGGTCAATATAAATCTTTGCACATCAATTTCTTTAAGTAGAAAAATTTCAATTTTTGAAACATACCTTTTTATCATCAACCATAACAGTCAATTGGCAAGCTCGAGGTGAGAATACATGAGTAGGTTCTGGATAAAGAGGAAGTTTTTCACCAGGAGCCGCTGCTAAAATAATGGCCCTGTAAAAAAATTAACTTCATAAATAAATCCATCCCTAATACATATCACATTAATAATAATAATAAAAAGAAATACAATATCTGTACCAGCAGTGTATAAAATTATTATGTCTTTAGCTGTTTTTGATAAATCTACTAATCAAATATTTATTTTTTAATCTTTAGATTGTCTATTAGAAAATCAAGTTTCAGCAGTACATGTTTTTCATTTCATAATTTATTTGAAACAAATCTTTGCATAAGTTATTAAATTATTTAATTAATTTTCATAAGAGATGAAATAAATAAATTTATAGAGCAATTCAAAACCAAAAAAATCTCTAAATAGAAATAAAACAATCAACTTTTCAATGAGAGACAAAAATTCAAAGAAATAAGCATTTTATTAATGCTTGCTTTTAATATAATTTGTGTTTTATAGCAAATGAATAATTTTGTACTGTGGTACATTATCTTTTGAAATATGATTTGTTATACATACTTAAATTTTTTTTTCTCTTTTAATATCGAATTCAGAGGATCTATAGTATATAAACTTTGTCAAAGAATGTAAAGATAAAACTAAGCTAATTACTTCTTGATTAATATGACTAAGAAATATATTTATTACAAATTTAAGTTAATAAATGACAAGACATAATAGTTTTGAATCTAGATAAAAATGAATAGAAAAACAACCTTCGTCTAGTTTGTGGGACTCCATAGCTTCCTGCCTGCATTACAGCAAAGGTGCATTGGTATCCCATCCTCAGAAGACATCTCAAAGTCAACTTAAGGATCATGCTACGCTTGAAGGACACAAAATTTCGTACATTCTCCAATAAGAAAAATCTATTAAAAACATCATATTTTTTAATTAATGAAAAATTTCATGTCATTTAAAAGTTTATAAATAATTATCATTAAAATTTCCGATTTTACGTTTTATTTAGTACTAGAATATAAAACAGTAGAAAAAAAATAAATATGAGAATGATTAATTTAATATAAATTGTTTCTCAGTAAAAACATCAAAACAGATGACATTGAGATAATATGATAAATAGATTGGTGATGAAATGCATTCATAGAATACATTTTATGTATAATTTTTCAACCTCATTGTATTTTTACATTGTCACATTTTAACCACATGTCAAATTCCAAGTACACTAAGTTCCGTTGATTTTTTTAAGATTACTTATTTATTTCATATATTTAAGATAAAATATTTCCTCCTGCAAAATTAGTTTTACTTAATAAAATTGGTTTTACTTACTATACAAAATACTTTACTATAACAGCACATAAAAAGAATAAGAAAACAAAATGAAGAAAAGCAAATTAAATAAATTAATAGAAGTTTTTAAGACTGTTCAACATAATCTCAGACTTTTCAGATCTGTAATGAACTGAATTCAATAATATTGACAAAACAAAAATAAACATATTTCATATAATAGATAAAACAAGAGTAAACATTACCGAGGTCGATAGTAATCACAGTAGCTAAGGTATGACACAATAAGAGAATTTTTGAAACTGGAATATTCTCGAGAGTTGAAACGATTCATACCACTAAAACCTTGGCAAGGTGGTCCACCTGTGATAAATTCCACTTCACCTTTTTGGGGTAGATGCTGACCTTTGTATGTAAGCTCCTTACCCTGGAAAAAAATTAAATGCTTTAGATCAACAGATAAATAAGGTACATCTTTGTATAAAACTGTTTTAATTATATATACATGTATGCTCACTTCCTACACTTTTTATAATCTAAAAATTAGTGACATGAATTTTTTAAAAATCTAGTTGTCTTATAACTCTGATATCATTTTTTACCTCATACAATTTCTATATTTGCTTCTCTATGTTAGCATAAATATATTACTAGACATACAGTATCAGAAATAATCTTATAATAGATTGTAAATCAAAAATTTTTTGATGGTAATCTCTAAGATATTAAAATATATTCTTTGGTTGATTTCCTGAAAATACTTGATTTTTGTATATTTTTACATTTGCTTATTAATTGTTATGGTAGTTTTTGTGTGTGCATTTCCTCCACAAAGGAATAAAGTAATATCCATTACGATTATCACTAGACTTTGAGATATTATAGCTAGGTATTAGAAATCAATTACATTTTTGATATTTTACAAAATCAAAAAAGAACAAATCACTAAGACTTAAAGACAAATTATTGATTTCTCTCCCAAATTACAAGGACGCCTCATAATATTTTTCATTCGATCAATTACATCATGGATTGATTAGTTCAATATTTTGTGTAATTGTAACAATGGATTTTTAGTAATCTTTCAATAAATTAATTATTAAAGAAAATATTTAATGTTTACATAAAAAAAAAAGTTGAAACAAACTTATCAAAACATACCAGAATATTACATTTAAATGAATGATGCATGAAATTGTTGCAATAAAAGGGAAAATGTGGCAATAATTGGCATATTTATTTTTAAAAAAATATTTCATGTAAAAAGAATAAAACTCACATCCATGACTAATCTCAACAAGTAATTACAATCCTCTGTAAAAACTGCACAGTCTGGAAAATTAAGACGAAATGCTTGAGCAGCAGCTTCTTCTTTCTCAATGGCCCAACGGGATTCAGTGATGCCTGCAGCATGGAATCCTTGCGATAATCCTATAATCAAAACATTAAAGAAATTACTGAATACTATTTTTTAAATATAAATAAAAATAATTAATTCTATGTTTCATTGCATATGATATTAATATATTGTATATGGTAATAACACATAGAATGCTTTAGTAGTGCTACGGAGAGAATAAAATTAGGACTACACACAAAGCAAAAATTTTCATTTCATAAATTTGGAAATTTTTACATAGTAGTCCATGCTATTATAGGCTGTAGTTTTAAGAACCGTGAACTACAGTAAATAGTTTTGTAAAGGGAAGTGATTTTATATCATTATCAAAAAGTTAAACATTAAAATTTTTACTAAATATTTGGAAAAACAATTCATTAAAAATTACCTCCACATCCAGCAAAAACATCCAATGTTTTCAATTTCTTAGAAATTGTAGGATATAGTTCCTCTGTTATTTCAGCGGATCCATTAACATTTTTCTTTTTTCCTTTCACATAACCTTTGCTACCCTAAAGGTAAAATATACAAATACGAAACAAAGAAATTACTAAAATATACCTTTTCAATTATTTAATGTTATGAATAATTTAATTTTAAATAATTACTAATATTTCTTTTATAACATAGATAAAGTTTAAGGAGAAATTTTTTTTTTTTTGCCTAACTTACTTTTCCAATTCTTCCCATTCTCTGTGCTATAGTTGGGGGTTCTTCAAATGATTTTGAAACTCTGTCATAACTTTCATTAAAATAAAATCTGTGAGGACCTTTTTTAGTATAATCATCAACAGATTCTGTTAAATTTTCACTATAAACCACATAGCATTTGCCCGTGATTTTACAGAAATCCACTGTGATTTCTATAAAAATAAATATATTTAAATTAATTTAATCAATAAAATAAAAAGATATAAATGTTAGGAGCTATAATTTAGAATGTAAAATAAACAAATAAAAGAAATATAAAAGATTAGTTTCTTGAGCCGAATTTTTTAAGAGAAAAATTGCTTTTATTAATTCATTATTTTCAACAGTTAGTTATTTTAGTCTCTAATGATAGTCTTCCTTAAAATTTATGATTTTTTAAAATTCTTATAATATTATATTTTTTATTAGCACATTTCACTTTTATTATTATTAGTATATACATATATATTAAGAAAATTTTAGTTTTGACTTGATTGTAGCCAAATTAAGAAAAGAAAAGAGTTGCACAGTTGCTTTGAATTATTCGTTATTGAAATTCTTGCTAATTAAAATTCGTGCTTTCCAAAAATATTCTTGCAATTTTTATTTATTGATTTTTGTTAATTTTCTAAATCATGCAAGGTGATTATTTAATTTATATACATAGAAAATATGCCATGCCCAACAAATTGAGAACCACTGCATTATCAACAAGCAAAACAATTTTTGCAATTAACTAGATTGAGAGAATAATATATATTAGAGGCATTTCTTTAAATGTCAAAACCACCACACTTTACTAGACGAAGCACTACAAACCAAACTGAAATGATTTAATTTGAAAACAATTTTAAACCGACAAAAATTTTATACCTGAAATGAACTTAAAATAAAAACATTTCTGCAGAATTTTTCCCTCATGAGTTCAATGATTTAAATAATTTTTATAATATAATACTGACAAATGAAAAGTTTAAAATAAAAAGAATGAAATAAATAGAAAGAAGAAAGTTAAAAGTATAAATAATTTTAAACAGATAAAAAATTATAATTTTTAATAGGGTTATCATATATTTTTATCTGCATTTAAGCAAGAAATTAAGAAAGGAAAAAAAAAAAAAAATTACCTTCATTACTGTAATAAAGTAAATTTAAATCTAGTTCATACTGAGAAAGATGATCTTTCTTATGAGTATCTTGAGGCCTAATCGAACAAATAAAATTTTTAATAAATAAGATGACACATTTTTAAAAAAAAAACATTATTTTAAATACCAATAAAAATAATTTACCTGTAAAACATTTTCAAAGTAACTTTTGGCGAAGAAGATTTTTTCATAGTCTGAAAAATTTTGACTATATAACCAATTTTAAAAGGTTCTGGGACATCAATATTAGAGCCTTTAACATATTCATTTTTCCTTCGATAGAGTTCAGGATACATGTCTTCATCAACCTAAAATAACAATACGCAACAATAGTTTAACAACTTAAATTTTCAATAGTTATTGACCTGGATTTTTTTTTTTTTTTGAAAAAACTGAAATAATATATCAATGTCTGCTTTTAACCTTTTTTGTAATGACCATTTGAATGATACTATTTTATTATGATGTACACATTTAGTTTAAGTAACACTTTTCACTATCTTTTTTTTGTTCATTCACAGACTTTTGCAGATGCCATAAATTCTTTATCAGAATATCTGAATCTATTGGAACCAGAAAACATCTCTGAAATCTACCAGAATATCCATACTAGAATATATGAATATGTAAAAAAAGAAATGGTATGTTTAAAAATTAAAATAATTGAAATTTTTCTCATCTCCTAAATGTATATAAAAAGATCATAGAATTTCTTTTAAATTATTTCCAAATCTTGTAATTTTTTTTATATTTTAAGCAAGCAACCGAAAGGATTAGGAAAAAAATATAATTTGAGAAAAACTTTTGGAGAATTATTTAGTAGTTCTTTTATGTATTTTTAGGAGCACATAAAAAGAAATATAGGTGAATGCGTTTTTCCTAATAAAACTTGCACAATTAAAATACATTATATATATGCTACATAATGGAAATTCAGAAGTATAAACACATGGATCCTAAAAAAATCCTTAAAACTAACAAAAGAATTTATTAAAATTGATAAATAAATAGTTTCACAGCTTCCTAAACAAGTACAATAAAAATATTTATATAAAAAAGAGAGATATTTGTTCATTTTTTACTACCTGGAACATACCTGTAATTTTCAAACTAAAAGTTATATATTTTCATATATATATTTTATAAGAATAATAAGCAAAGAATTTACTAAAGATACATAATGATAATATATAGTTATTTTAAGAATACTAAATACCTTAAAATATTTTATTACAGAAAAAATTGAATATGAGAATTTTATCTAGGAGAAAAAAACATTTTAAATTAATACAACAAAAATAATTAGATACTTTAAATTGCGATTTATGTAATACAATTGTCTATAAAATAGTCAATATACTTTCTATTATATTGCTCTCATTTGTCATTAAATTATAGAATATTTCTAATCTGATATGCAGAATGCAAATTAATTTTTACTCAAAAGTTACCTTTACATGTAAACAAGAAGCCCTTCTCCTATTATAGAAAAAACTACTCATAATATCATACCTCTTTTTCTTTGGTACTTCGCTTCTTTTTTTCTGATTCTACTTTGGTAGGGAAAACATCAGGTTCCAGATAAACACAATCTCCAGGTCTTAGACTGGCTCCTAACCAGACAACTGAATTATAATATTTGATACCATTGTCTTCTTCAGCTAAATCTAATTCTAAACATTTAGTCTGTATGAACAAGTGAAAATTATAATTAATACACATAAATTATTTCATAAAAGTATGCAAAATATTAATTTTTAACAAGCTGGTAACAAAAATATTCCTTTTTCAATTTAAATGTTTCTAAAATTTAAACATTTTACAGCAATTAAAATGTATATTTTAATTAAATAAATATTAATAATTGCTAACAGTTAACATCTTTTAACTTTCATTCAAGAAATAATTTTTTTTGTTTAAATTTCTTTAAAACATATAAATTTAATATTTTTAATAATTTCTATCTCAACAAATTTGAACACAACATATCTATATTTAAATGCATGATATTAAAATGCAATTAATGATTTTTTATTAAAGCTTCTTACGAAATTTTTCATTTAAATTAACTCACATTTGAGAATATTATTTTCAGTTCAGTTAAAATGTATTACAGTAATAAGAAATGCTAAATTTATATATGTACAAAATACTATATATACATACATACATAATAAAAAATTTCAAACAGATAATTAAAAAATCAAAAAAATAAACCTATTGCATAAATAAATGAATGGAGAAATAACAAAACCTGTTCTTCATTTGATTCCTTGATACAGCCCAAGCATTTAAAAATTCTTTCATTCTCATTGGAAGGGTTTTCTTGCAGAGGGCAGTTTTCATGTGATGGGGGTGGATCTTCAAAACGGCAAGTTTCAGAATCATACCTAAAAGAGAGGAATATATATACAATGCAAGCTGATCTAACTTAATAATCTAGTCTAATCATCAGTAATAATCCTCACTCTTGCTTCAATATATTGTTTCAAGAATATTTATTTAAAACATTGTAAGCAATTTTTGTATGAAACATGTAATAATAATAGGTACCATTTTTGATAAAAGAAGCTTTTCTCATTATCTAAAAGAGGAAGATCTGAAAGTGATTCTTCTGTTCCTCCTAATTCAAACCAGTTTTCAAGTGGCTCTTTGAAAACAACCTAAAAACACATTAAAATCACTACAACTTAAATAAACTCAATTTATGACCTATTGAAATGAATATCGAAGGTGATACTTACAGTGCATTTGCATTTAATGGTATACATTTCTTTGTCTTCACATTCAAAAGTTCCAAAGAGCTCTTGAGGATCAGATGTTTCACCAATAATAGTATCAGATCCTCGCCTAAATATGGAAGATAAATTTTACTCACTAAAAAATAATTATTAACGAAACATACATAGTCGGCAACATATATTAAATAATTTCTCACAGTTGTTTTTTATAAGAATGTGTATCCTACAAATTAATTGAATTTATCTGTCTGTTATAATTTATCACAAACAAGATACTGTTTTTCCTTACATTTCTATTTCTCAGTTTTAATCTTGAACCCTTTCATATAAGTAATGTGTTTTTAGTCCCAGTATACAACTATATGCATTTAACTTGAGTCTATCAGATATCATCATTTGTCTAACATAAAAAAATTAATGCATAGACAAGATTCTACTAAATAAGAATAGTTATTCACTTAGTACAGACTACTAAAATAAAATCCCATCTTAAATACATTTTTCAAAATTATTTCAATATTTTGAATTAAATTGTATCAATAATTCAAACAGGAGAAAAAAAAAAATACTTCCCCAGTAAAAATTATTAGTTATTTGAAATATTATTTAATATGCTTGAATATGAAAATAGTGGAAAAAAGCTATGAAATACACACACACTTGAGCATGTGGGTGTCATTTTAGGTATTCAAACAATCACACTAAAGAAGAAATTCAGATTAATTTATTTTTTAAAAATGCCATTAAGTATCTTATATCAATTTATATTTTCACAATTTAATAAAAACACCTATCTTGAGATTTTCTAGATATTCTTTGGGAATCAATTCTAATTATAGTTTATATTCATATTAGTTTATTGTTACTTTTCAGAACCATTATGACAACAATGAAATGTCTAACATAAAAAAATTAATGCATAGACAAGGTTCTACTAAATAAGAATAGTTATTCACATAGTACAGACTACTAAAATAAAACCAAAGTTACATAATATTGTAAAAGAAAGTTAAAAATTCTTACTCAAACCACAAGCCATGAAACATTTTCTTTCCCACTGACGTTTCAAACATGGATTGAATTCTTGCTATGTACATAGGCGTTGTAGGTTCAGATGGTGTAACCATAATGTAATCTCCACAATGAATCTTAAAAAGAGAGAGGGTGATTACATTATAAGATGGAATTGTGAAATTTACACACAGAACTAACATTTCTGAAACCAATAAATAAAATCATATTTTAATTAAAAAAATAATAAGAACAAAAATTAAATTATATTTTTAATTATCATAAAATCATTTTTAAATATTCATATCATCAACTATTTGCAACAGCCCCCCTATTTATGCTTCATATGCATTTTCCAATAAAAGGGGGAAAAAAACCCACCACAATATACTAGCATAATGTCAAGAGATGTGAAAAATGCAATTACTTTTAATTCATTTCATCAATATAAAAATATTTTATTTAAAAATTGAACTTTTCATTAATTGAAATAAATTTAAAACATTTAATTAAAAATACAACTGGAATAAATTTGTGAATTTTTTTCATAAAATATAACAGAGGGGATGTTTTACCTTTTCATTATTAATGTATGCACATTCATAATATTTTCTTGTTTTATCAACACAACAAGATTCACCAAACCATTCCACTTTGGTCTGTAAAATAAGAAATATTTATTATAGAAATAATATTTATATTATACAAATTAAGAAATGCATAACTTGATGCTATAAAATAATTGAAAATAAAATTTTCGCCTACTTCTTTTTTTGCTGCAGCATGTCTTTTTGAAATATTTCCATTGGTAGTTTTCTGTAAAATATAAAATATAATTTTGAAGTATAACAGAACAAAGTTAAGAAATAGCTAAATCTAAAACTAACAGTTAAGAGAAGAAATAAGAATATTCTCAATGTATATTTTAAATGGTATCAGAAAATAAGGTACTTATGTATTAACGCTACCTTGGCTACAGATTTGCTGATTTTTGACGCCATTTTTTAGTGCTACGAAAATGCGTATTTGGGATTTGCCAGAAACAGAACAAGATGCAATTTTATTTTTTCAGGAGCGAAATATTTTACCAAAAAAAACGAAAATGTCCCAATTCCCATGACATGAAACTTTATTTTGGTAAACGTAAGTTTTGGAAATGCAATTTCAGTCAGTATGCTTATCATGTGGGACTTAGAAAAGACAACTGGTTTGAGGGAAGCAGAATTCCATTTAAAACCGCCAAATCTGTAGCTGCGGTTGGCGTTCAAAAGATAACTGCGTGCGCGTGCGAACAACAAGATTGCTCTTTATTGGCGCAACTGTAGCCAATGTAGCGTTAATACGTAAGTACCGAAAATAAATTAATTTATTAATTCCTTCCTCTGTTTGCTTTTAAATACGACTGTGATTCTGATAATACTCCTTTCTTTCGATTTTTTAAAAACATAAATTATAATAATTTTGTATAAAAAATAGTGACAATAAGTCAGTATTATATATTTAAATGAAAAATGTACAAAAATATATACAAATATGAATATATAACCATTCATTATTGTTCCAAAGTTACAGAACAAGCAGTATTCATTGTTAATGAATTAAAACCTATTTAACTGGTATAAGAGAAATTTCAAAAATCTGTTTTTAATGAAAAGATTAGTTATAGAAATATATAGGAAATAATAATGAAAAAAAACATAAGTGAATAATTAACATCATATTTTGATAATCGAATTTGGAAGTTTCAGGAATCATTACATGTATTAAATTATTATATTATATACACACACATATATATATGCATCTTTTATACATATTAATTTGTATGTGTATATATGATATATATGTACTAATTAAACTCTAGTCAAAAATCAAAATGTGAGCATAACAAAGGCATGCTTTCAATAATATTTCTGATCATTCATTGTGGCAGTAATTCTTAATCTTAATTGGCAAATTAATTCTTAAGGTTGGCAGTGTATTTAAAAAAATATTTGGTGGGATAGTTCATCCTGGAATCTACCTCTTTAATATAAATTTATATTCCAGTGATCATAGAGATACTGATTAAATAAAATAATTTCATTCTCTAGGAATTTAGGGGCCTATTAAGCCATAAGTAACCCTACATCATCATCTGCAAATACTCCAGTATTTATCGCAGAGGAAACACATACAGCAGAATTCTTCTATATTTATTTAGATACATACATTATTATACATATTTATTTAGTGAGCTATTATTTAATAAAAATCTTACATTTTTATGTTACATTCAATTACATTACACATCTGTTCTTGTTAAACAATTATTTTGTGTAGCATTCTTTTGCTTTTCTAAATATTTTTGAAAATAAAACAATATTGAGAAATCGGTAACTTTACATAAATAAAGTTTTTTTTTTATATTTAATAAATAAACTTCTATGAAAAGATATTTTAAAAATATTTAACAGAATAATATAATGCATGCATTCTCACTTTATTAGATACATCAACTTCATCATCATAAACATCATTCAGTATATCATCCTCCTCTGCTTCTTGTACAGCCATATTGGGACATCTGAATATAAATTGTTATTATTACAAATCACATCAGTGTATCTTATAATGACACCAAGTAAAATATCATGTTTTAATGAAATATTTAATTGAATAAAGTACAGTAAAAGTGTAATATTTTTACATGCTGAACATAAATTTTAGTTTTTTTTTTTTGTTTCTTCTAATAAATTTCAATACTTTTTAGATTTTAAATAAATTAAGATAACAATAAAATAACTTTACTTATAATTATACAGTTTGTAGCATTTGTTTTAATATAAGTAAGAAATATTACAAAATAAACATGCATTACTAGATATAATAAACTTACTTTCTTTTGGCACAAGCTTGTTTTGATCGGCCACTTCCCCCAAATTTGATCATATCTTTACAAAACGAACATTGTCCACAGTCTGGTAATTGACATGTCTACATCAGGATAAAAGTAAATCAGTCAGTAATGCAAAGCTTATCTACATATTAAATTCATAAATTTATTGAAAGTAATAAACCCTATGTATTCAGATGAAATTAATTTTTGAGTAAAAATAATAATTAGTACTAAGATATAATCATTTAATGAGATTTAAATATTTTTCTCTTTTATAAAAGCTTTTTAGCATGGATATTGATTTAAAAGTTTTTGTATGCTTTATTTGTATTTTACTAAGATCATTGTATGAGTTTCTAAGATTTGCTTGGAAATGAACCATAATCGTAAGGTAAAGACACATTAATAAAAGATAACATATAACAATAAAAAATTAATATGATATAAAGCATATCATCTCATGCATTAAAATGAGAGAAAACTTAAAAAAAAAAAAAAAAAAAAAAAAAAAAAAAAAAAAAATCCATTGTAACAAAAAAAGCATGCATGAAAATTAATTCTTCACATATCCTTAAAAAAGTTACCTCACAAACACCACATCTCTTTCTTCTAAGTGCAGTGTTCTTTTTATCTTTTTCCAGCTGCCCAAAAAACAAACTTTCAAAGATACTTCGAACCAAAGGAGTGGTTGTAGCAAAGGAATGGACAGCTTTCTTTTCTTTTGGAATTCTGGTTCTCATAATTTTTGATGGTTTTCTATAAAGAGAAATAACTTTAAAAAAACTGGAGCAATCAAGTACACTGGTGTGCAAAACTTAAGCAACAGGTGGGTTTTTTGCCATAACTCCACAAGAAATCATCTGAGAGACATGACATTCAAAAATGAGGGAGAGTATTATTTACGTAAAGGATGACGAAAGCATCGGCGCTGAAAAAGGAATACAATGCATAAGGTATGGAATCAAACAAAAACAAGCTTTATTGAAAGCATAGTATCGTGATTTATGATTGCCTATCCAAGAGGAAGCACAACAAGCAGATGTTCCTTAATATGGGATATGCCCTCCCCTCACTGCAATGGTTGCTTCGCACCGTCTCCGCATACTCAGAACTAGCTGGTGCAACATTTCTTGAGGTAGGAGTGCCCATTCCTCAATCAGCATCTGTTTGAATTGTTGGGTGTTCTCCGGAGGATGTAAGCTTGCTGCAAAAATTCTCCAAAGTATTCCACACATGTTCGATGAAAATTAAATCTGGGGAATACGCTGGTCAATCCATTCGAGTGATATCTTCACTTTCCAGTAGCTCCTCAACAAGCAAGAGTCCAATGTGGCCGTGCATTGTCATCCATAAAAATGAAGTCGGCCAATGGCACCTCGGAACAGACGCACATGGGGAAGGAGTACCACCTCACAATAGCGATCCCCGGTAACAGACCCTCTGTCGAAAACGTGGAGCTCAGTTCGCCTGTTCAGCAAAATGCCTCCCCAGACAAGAATTCCAGAACCACCATAACGGATAAAACCGGATCCCGAACTCTCTCCAAATCAAAACGCGTCGTGAATCGCTTCTGGTGCAGAACCGACTCTCATTCGTAAAGAGGACACGACTCCATCGATCAGTTGTCCAGTTTTTGTGCTCTCTGCACCACTGTGAACGGTGGCCAACTTTCAACGGGAGGCAGCGTTCAGGACGGCGGGCTAATAGGCCCACTTTGTGAAGGCGTCTGGCTACAGTAAACAGCGACACTTGTCGCCCCGTTGCTGTACAGAGTTGCTGAGCAATGGCCCTTGCTGATTGCTGTCGGCCTCTTTTCGCCTGCAGGACGATATATTGGTCATCCCCTGCAGTTGTCTTCCTCGGGCGGCCACCACCAACTTTTCTAAAAGCTGTACCTGTGTGGTTTGGAACGCTTTCCAAGCGCGCGAAACGACACTTTTGTTGATTCCAAACTCTGCAGCTACACTGGTGACAGTACGCCCCTCCTCCAGCTTTCCGATCATTCTTCCACGTGTGAAGTCGTCCAGGTGATTTCTTCTAGCCATATTTCACGAACTGACTCACTGGCGAATATGTTGAATTGCGTTTACGTCCTTCCTTTTAATTCTACTGTTGAGCTGCGCGCGCCGACATCACGCGTTTTGCGTACGCTCACGTCGCCTCCGACGTTTCGTTCCTGATATTTGCATACGCATGACGTTTCAACTGACTTACCTGTTCATTGTACTGATCCCCAGACCTCCTTTTCTGCAGTTTCATGGCTATCTGCTAAATTCGTACATTGTTGCTTAAGTTTTGCACACCAGTGTAATTACAGATAGTCATTTAATAGTTTTAATAACTTTTATTATATGTTAATATATATATATAATATTGACAATTTCGGATCTCTAAACAATTTCTTCTTTTTTTTTGAAAAGTCTGAATGTATAGTACTTCAGATCTTTTGTATTGTGAATACCATGATGATTACAATTTTAGTTATACAATTTGCATGTATTTAATATTGGTAATAGCTTTTGGCGAGAAAATAGTTTTCTAATAATTCATTTGTTAGTTTTCCTTTGGTTTTTGTGATCATGTTTTGTGTATAGATATATATTGGTCACCTCTACTTTTCATATATCATACATTTATGTAATATAATACTTAAGTATACCTAAATCTCTTTTCGTTTTTTTTTTTTTTTTTTTTATGAATTAGAAAAATCAAAATTAAGTTGAAGTTTAATTAGTTGGAAAAAAAAATCTGTAATTCAAGAAAATTCTACATTTACTGAATTACATAGACTGGATTTTAAAGTTATTAATATTAAAAATATTTTAAAATTAAAGGAGTTTATTATGACATATAGAATATATACACCAAGAACATATATGTTGTGTATGCAAAAAGTTTAGGTACATATACATATTAAGCAAACCAAAAATAAATAAAATATTTATAATTACTAAATATCTCGTAATTATTAAATTCAGAAATCTAAAACAGAATCTGCATACAAAATTTGACTTAGATACAGAAAAATATATAATGAAATCAATTATTATTATTATTATTGCATTTGAATTTTACCAGTCAGTGAAAAATGTAATGCACTAAATTAGAAGTAATAAGAAAGTAAAAATTGGCACCATGATTTTAAGCATCATACATGATACAACTATCACATTAATAAAACAAACAGTTGTACATAAAGAAATTTATAAAATCATTAAGATTTTTTTTAATAAATATTAAAATGAATGATAAATAATAATAAAAATTAATATTAAAATGAATTAACATATCTATTTTAATGCACTATAAATTTATAGTTGTTTAAATTCAAACTTACTGCCCTCCCAAAGTGACTCCAGAGAGAGATATAAGAGCTCGAATGCATGGAGAAGTAATTAAAATTGTATCATTATCATCAGCAGCTGAATCAAAGCTTTGAACTTGATCAACAATAAACTGAGCATGACGTAGGAGAGTGTCTTCATTAAAAGTAGATACTCCTTGAGGTGGAACAGTTGTCTAAAACCACAGAAAAGAATTTTAATTTACTTTTAAAAATAAAGACAAGCAGGAATGAAACCATATTCATTAAGAGTCTTAGAATTAAAAATTTGAAAATGAAAAAATAATTTAATTATAACAATGCTTTAAATTATTTCAAAAAGAAAAATTACATTTAAAAAAAATGAAAATGTTAGATCAAGGATTCTTAATATTTTTTGTTCTACAGATCCTCTTAATTAAATTAAAGGCTAGGGATACTTTTCCAAAATATTTTCAAATACATAAACTAAAACTACAAAGTAAACTGATTACTACCAGTAAAAATTTTAAATAGTTAAAAAGTATTGTATCATAATACTGTTGCCATTTACAGATAATTATATATCAAAGTGAAAATGCATGTCTTCAATATCTGACGAATGATTATACCTGAAGAGTTACTAACAGTTGCTAATTGCTAGAAGACATTCTGCACACAGTTGGACTATAATTCAGCTGCTATTATTAACTAATAAATTAAATAAAATTATCAAAATAACTGATGAGTGAAAATTATTTTCTAGGTATGCAGAAACATCATGTGATATGAAATTATCAATTATTGCTATCATTGATTAAAGATATAACTCCTATTATTACAATTAGTCTACACATATGCACAATTGCATATTTTTAAGCTTCTGATTAATACTGAGAATAAAAGGATTAAATTTTAGAAATAGTAGATAGCAAATAAATTTTTCTCATTTAAACATGTATTCTTCAGAATCAAATCTAAGGTCGTTTGTTAAATAATAACAGAAATAATGATGAAAAATTCTAATGTGTATTTACTGAAGATGTTTTTTCTTAAACTTAATTTAACATATTCACATTAAAAATTCATGAGTGAATAGAAATTGCCAAACAATAATTTATGATAGAATAAATTTTACTTTACTTAAATATTCCATGTAGCGGTTTATTAATCTATATCTTCATTTCATTAATAAGTTTTTGGTCTTTTAATACATAAGAGATTCTCATTTTAAACTTTTAAAGAAGTTTTTTTTCTTTCTCTTTTAAAGACTAATTAAAAAGTTACAAATTATGAGAATATGTTTTACCTCCAATGTATTCATCAAATCTTCATAAGTGGCTTGTTCATTTTCACATAGCAATTCAATGACTGCTTTGCTAATGTAGATCTTTTCTTGAACTGCATTTACAAAAGGAGCATATTCTTCACTGGGGCTCATTAAAATATATTCTGCAAAAGCTGAAAATAAACAAAAAAAAATGTTTCTCACTAAAGACAATTTAAATAAAAGATATTTATAACACTTTTGTATAAAATAGTATTCACAGTTCTTGCTAATGTGACAATATTATTTTTGAAACTACTCCCTAAAAATAAATGTTTTAAAATTATACATTAAGGAAAATTCAATTAATTATCAACCCCAGTAAAAAAGCATTATTTGAACTCCCCCTACAAAAACATTTTAATTAAATATTTTTAATGATAAAAAGCAACATTAAATTACTATATCATTTAATAAAACTTTTACTAATTAAACTATAATTTTTAAAGAAATGATAAAGAGCAATAGACACATTAAGAGATCAAATATTGCTGATGTAGTTTAAATAACTAAAAATTCAAAAACATTTTTAGTATTTTCTTCAATTTACAATTAGCAGGAAAAAACCCCCAAGAAATGATATAATATTTCGAGCCAAAATATATTATAATGGGCCAGTTGTTTAAAGATGATTTCAACACTTAATTTCCACAGAATTTTCTATGAAGTACAGGAATGATCGTGGGTACCACTAAAATTTTCTGTACTACATGACAAATTTTTATCAAACAAATTAAATTCTCCTCTCCTACTACATTTCTAGTTGAACATTTTAGAAATTTTCCAACCAAATTTCAATTAAGGATACTTTAATTCAAATAGGATTAACTTAGAAATAATTAAAACAATTTTTATGACATCCAATACATGAGCTAAAATTATTTATTACAATTTAGATTTAATATATTAGAAAAATATGATTTTATTTAAATACATAATTTAGTACTAATTAAGTGTAAAAAAAAAAAAATTAAAGAAATAAATTAAAAAAATTCATGAATGAAAATTTATAAAAAAGGAGAAATAGTGATAATATATTTATTTGTGCACATTATTGAATATGACCATGTTACTTTTTATGTTAATTAAAAAAAATTATACAAAATATTTATTTTTTGAGAAAGTTAGTTCCTTTTTCACAAAATCGATGGAAGTTTCTTAGTAAAAAAATAGCTTCCTTTTAAAATTTTCCTTTTCCATATCAAATACAGAGTATTGTGGACCCTTGCTATGATAATTACATATTAAAAATTTGCTTTTATGGAATTTACATGTACTTAATGAATTATTATCTATTTTAATAAAAAAAAAAAAAATTAAAAATAAGACATTTATTTATTATTACAGCCTTTGAATTTAAATAGCATCAAGATGATACCAAGTTTTCTAAGGATAAACTCATTACAGACAATAATTAAAAACAACAGCTATTTGGTAGATTTGTGATTTATACTGGGGAATTGTAAAAATTAGGAAGAACTGAAAATAACTATTACAAAAATTTTATTTATTATTTTAAGATTTAATGGCCTTTTACACAATAGTTGTTATAGTTTTAAGGAAAGTTGAGGTCATGAATGTAGAAAGTCCCATTTATGAGCTTCAAAGTTGTTAAATGTTTTTATTTATTATTATGCTTGAAAAAACATTTATATTGCAGAAAATAATGAGTGATGTGTGTCTGTATTATTTTAATTTTGCAAATTCTCGATCAATAAAATTAATAATCAATAATATTAATATCAATAAATTTTACAGAAATTAAAAGAAAAGGAAAGAGAAAAATGATATTCAAAATGCTGACCTAAAACATCTGTAGAACACGTTAAAGAATACGACAAAAAAAAATACTATACTCAAACACTCTAATTAATTGAACAACAACAATGGTAATAGAAATTTAATTGCACAAAAGAATAAGAATTTACTCAGTAATCATGCTCAGTTAATCAGGAAATTCAGGAAAATTATTAAGGAGAAAGTATTGAAAGAAAAAAGATATTTTGATACATAACTCTTAATCTTTGTCACATATTATTAAGATAGAACAGAAAGGGCAGGGAAAGTTGAGTTTACATTATAAAGAATATGCTACTTTGAATGGGTAGAATAACAATTACATTTAATCAATTCAAAATGTTAAATGACATAATACAATTTTATAAAAACTAGTAGCAGAGTAAAAATGAATTATGAAACCATTATTGGATACCTTGGATGGCAGGGAAACAATACGATTTTTCTGATATATATTTTTATAAACATGGATTTATACAAGGTTGAAGCTTTTTAAATACACCATTAAATATCAAAACTATTTTATTGACATTCATATAAACAAAGAAAAAATCTAGAAACACCTTTACTCATATTGTAAGGCCATTTTTTAAAAAAAATATTTATTTTATGCATGTAGTTGGTTAAAATTAAATATAATAAGCTATAATTTACGAATATACATATATCATACAACAACTATCAGATTTATAATGGATATTATACAACATGAAATAAGGAATATGGAAATAATATTTTTATAGAGATAACATGGACCAAAATACATTGCACCTGGTAATATGTTACACATCCGCAGGAAAAAATAAATATGCAAAATTTCATGTAAAGCAGATTTCATTACATTCTTTAGATTATTTACCTGTACCAAATCCAATGAGTGCTTTAGCTCCACCATCATATCCAGAAACCCACCATTCAACAATGGGTCCTATATTCCTTGCTGGTATACCCCCTACAACGAAACAGTATATTTTATCTTGAAATTATCACTATAATTTTAAATAGAACTTTATTTATCACTGTTCAGTATAGGAACCTTTAAATATGATTTAGTCAAGTTTGCAACAAACTAATAATTTCCTCTCTCTCTATTAAAAAAAAATATCAGTAATAAAGTACCAACTTTAGAATTCTCGTTTTTTCTATCTATTGATGATGCTCAACTACTCTGAGTAAGAAAACTTTCTTTGTGTTTAAATTTTATACTTTTTTTTTATAATTTTGTCATATCTAACATTGTGGACATGAGATGTTAAATTTTTTTCAATATAATTTAATTAATAGATGCTTACAAAACATGCAAATTTTGTTAACAGAAAAAAGTTAATAACATTTACAGTATTTGGCATATATGTGTAAAATAACCGTTCTAACAATAGTATATGATTTCAAGCTAAATTTTCCATATATAAAGAAACAACATTTTTCATTTGTTACTATATTATTAAATTAATTTTCTATAATGTGCTAGTTTAAAAAGAAACTTAATATTTTTAAGAAAATCCTTGCATATATATATATATTTTTTTTTGTTCCTAAATTATTTTCAGAATTACATATTATCAAAATTTTATGAATATACCAGTAACAAGTATAAAAGAATTTTGTATTTTAAAACAGAACAAGGCATTAAAAATTTCTCACAGGGGTAAAATGAATTTTAATTTCAATTTTTATGTACTTGATAATGTCTTTTATATATTTTTAATACTAAATAATAATTTAAACCATGTAAGAAAAAATGCCATCATTTTTAGTAAAAATCTTGTACAAATTAATAATCTAAGTGCCTCAGTTTAAAAAGATTAGAAGTTGTTGATCATATTTTCACACATTGACATAATTAACATATCGTTAATAGAAATTTTTATGTTAACAATGCTGTTTAACATTTTTTAATACACAAGAATATTTTTTGAACATACATAGATATTCTCTAACAGGTTTTTTTCTTGTAAAAAGTGAAGCTTTTATCTACAATTTATTTTTGAAAAACATAAGTGTATTTTCACAAAGAAATTAAAATATAATCTGAAACATTGACTCATAGCACTATTGTAAAAAAATATTAACTACTAGTTTAGTTTTATTTAAATAAAACAAAAGATATATTTAACATTGTAAATATCATGACCATAATGTGCATATTGTTAGAATCTCTCATTATTTTATTCATTTTGCTCTTTTGCACAATAACATCAACAAATGATTTACAATACCCTACATTATATATAAATCTCCAACTTGAATCTAAAACCTTTTAATGCAAGCATAAATACATAATATAAAATTCATAATTCAAATTATAATCAATATGCATTTATCTAAAAAATACATATAACATCTTAAAATCCATTCTCCCAGAAATAATAAAAACAATTTAATTATATATATACTAATATCTCTATAATCCAACATTCAATAGTTTGGCACATTCTATAATCAGGCACTGATTGAGCCTCCATTTTTGTATGAATTCAGGCATTTATTGACCTTGACTTGACTTTATTAAGATGGTCATATAATGCTTTTTGTATTTACATTAAATATGTACATGTTTAAAGTGCACATATGCATTAAACATATACATGCTTTGATCTTAAATATTATTTTATCTAGAATGCTTTCTACCTTTGATACCCCACCTAAAACTATATTAATACTTGATAATTTGATAAATAGCTCATCTGTCACTACTGTGCCATATTAAAATGAAGTTACTGTAATAATCACCATGATTATTTGTCACCATCACTGGGACAACTCTATGCATTCATAACTAAGCACTTAATCTCCTTTATATGGGTTTTTTATTATAGCCTTAAAAACACCTGCCTTTCTATAGTTTATCCATATGTGAAGAAATTTAAAGCAAACCTCTAAGTGTCACAAAACTGTATCATAGATGCTTCTCCATATCTACCTACACATTTTATAACTACAGATGTAATATATTTACATCAGAGAGACTTTGAGAGAATTTTAAACCAATTTTCATTCTTAAATTCAAGAAAAATTTTGTAATTTCCAAAAAATATATTACAAATTAATTTAAAATAGCATTTGCATTTTTTTATAAAAAATAAAATAATAATAAAAAAAAAAAAAAAAACAATATTTTTTTTCCAATATTTTTTATTATTTTCTGCAATTGTAATAAATAATTGAAATGCAATATAAATACTTAATATTATTAATTATTTTAAAATTTTTATAAACACAAAATAAATTTGAGAAACTTATACAGCAATCATAAATGAAGATATGGTTTGGTTTGTTGCTCTATGGTCATCTTGTGCACACAAGGGCTAAACAGACCGGGACCTACAGTTTAAAGTGCATTCCGAACCACAACAAACATCCATGCCACCGCCAGGATTTGAAGCTGAAGCCTATCGTACTAAAGGCCAGAGCGCTAGCCACTTGGCCACACACAAAATGAAATAAAAATAGTTTTAAAACATGATATCCATTTCTTTTCACTTAAAAAAGAAGAAAAATTAGAGAAATCCATTATTGCTTTAAAACATTTTTAATTCTTTACAAGACAGAAATTGTAAGTGATAAGACTGTCAAATATTTCTTTATAAAGCACCTTCACAACAAACGAAGAATCTAAATTCGAATAACCTAATTAACAATAAAGCCAAATTTTTCTTAATCATTAAGAATTTAACTGCTAATGCAGATTATCCAAATAAAATTTGCATTCTAAAATTGAAAATTATTTTCATACCATCTGGACCTGGATCTTCTGAATATATGGGCTTTACAAAGCCACTAAAATAAAGTTCTATATTTTTTTCAATAAGACCTTGGTCAAATGGGCAAAGATGAGTGAAACGATCATATACTGAGAACTGCGTAATCTTGTGCTGCGGTCGTTCAACATCTTCAGATGCATATTCCCCATCAGTATGAACGGACAGTCTTGGATCTGTTAACATAACAAATTCTTCAACCTGCGGAAAAAAAATAAATCTACTCAATTTTTAAAAATTAATAAAGGGTGTCTCAAAAGTAATGTGCTGTTTGAGAAGTTAGTAACTTTCTTTAGTTTGATTCCCTTTCACAATTGTAGTTTTGCTTTAAAAAGCATCAGATTTTTCAGGTATAACATACCTATCAATTAATTCAGATTTTAAGATGTTAGGGTATACGTAAAGAAGCTGAAGTTATTCAGCAATTGAAAGAAAATATTCATACAGAAGTTAATGACTTGACCTAGCTTATCATACATAATAAACATTAAATATCTTTTTTTTAAAATTCTGACTATATTTGTTTTAATACAATTTTCTTTGATCCCATTTACTATCTAAATGAGAATTGACAGAATTAACTAAATTTTCTGCTATAATCAAAAATGTAGAAATCTAGTACTATCGATCAATTAAATTGTTTCATAAAGCAAAAACAATAATGGGCTCTAGATTTCTTTATAAAAAAGCATATTTTTTTCCCTATAGGTTTGAACCTTCAATACATAACAAGTATTCTTTAATCTTTTATTACACATTTGTCAACTTTTAAAAGTAGGTCCCACTAAAATTTGTGGAGCCTAAATATTAATTTTCAGCTGAATTTTTTGTTTTTATAGCTTATATTGTTATATACTTCACTATACAGATTTAATAAATATAATATAATCCAAACTCATAAGTTTAATACTTTTTATTTATGTTTATCTTTAATTAAATTCCCTTATTATTATTACTGATTTTTAAGGGTAAATAAAATATATATTTTTTATTTACCCTTAAAAATCAGTAAATTTTTCAAATATTGATTGAAGTAAAATTTACAAATTTCATAAGATTATTTCAAATGATATATATGACATGATAACTTATGATAGATTCATAATAATATTTTTTAATATTTGTAATTTAATTATTTAATATAAACAATTAAATTCATTATTAAATATAACAACATAATATTTCAATGAAATTTAGCACACTATATATTTTTCATCTTAATTTCTACAAAACCATATGGAAAATAAAATGAGGAAAGGAATGCTCATCAAGTACAGAATCACATTTCTTTCAAATTATTCAACAATGGGACAATAAATATTGAAAATTCTTAAAAAATTTGGAAAGAGAGAAAAATAAATACTAATAAAGTAAAATAAAATTTATAAATTGAATGATTTTATGTAAAAACTGGCAAATACCATACATATTGCCAATACATATGAGACACACTATTTTCTAATTATTAAAACAGTTTTATTATGATTAAAATAACACATGCAAATTGTCAATTAAAATAAATTTTCAGAAATCAATAGACTGAATGGTATTAGTTATAAATCCCATTTACTTTAAGTTAGTTTATAATTTCCACTTCTATTACTAATAAATATCAAATAGAATAGAAATTTTGGCCTTTCAGATTTCATTTATATTCGACATGCACATTTTTTTTAATTACTAGTGTAGTGTAACGACTCAATTAACTAATCATCAAAGAGATTTTGATATTTAATGCGTCAAAAATCGCATATAAGTCATGTATATTCAGTGCTTGAGTACATGATTAAACTCATATTTATTTCATATTCATAACTTCAACAGGTGGTAAAAGAAGAATGAAGAAATTAGGATAATAAAATGATATCTGCAAATGCTTTTTTTTCCCTTCATTTTAAATCAATTAATGGTTAGCATTAATTAATTTTTTATGCATATATTTCTTTTTTCTTTTAAAACATGCATCTTTTACTGCATTTTAAATTTGAAACATAGAAATCTCAAAATTACTTTCTTTTAATGAATAATTTGTAAATTTCTTTCTATCTATTTATTAAGATTACATATTTTCCCACATAAATAAATCATCATTTTATAATACTTTTTTTTTTTTAGGAATTCATAATCAAATTAGAAATGCAGTGGATTTTTAAGCACTAAAATTTAACTATTGGCATATTGTTATTAATGTGTAAAGTAAATATGAAGTTAATATACTTACTGCATCAATTGGATTATCCTGAAATATTTTAAGATCTGGACTATCTAGAAATTCCCGGCAATCAGTGCATCGTTTTGACAAAGATACCTTTTTTAATGAATTGCCATTACTAAATGGTCTGCAAAAGCAAGTAAAAAACAATTAGAAACATTCAATTTGAATTACTACATACACACATGCTGATAAATAAACATTTTATGACTAAATATAATTTTTATACCTAAAACTACTTGCTAAAATTTACTTTTCACAAAAATGTTCTTAATTTTATTATTCAAACTTACATTTTCATTTTATAGCAACACAAGCCTAGTAAATTGTTAATATTATATATATATATATAAACTTTCTTAAAATGTCACTCATTTAATTATTTATTGCTTGATTTACATATAAAAAGTAAAATGTTTAAACTCACTTGCTTATATCTTCTGTTTTTATCTTTTTGTGGTCTTTATTATCATTTCCATTTTCAAGCTTTCTTTTCTGATTCCTTAAACACCAAAAATTATTTTCAAATAAATTGTAACGAATCTAAATTTAAAATAACAAGAAAGCAAAAGTATCCCATAAAATTAAGTATCTGAATTGAAAACCTTACATTTTGCTGAACATATCTGCTATTGTTTGTTGTTGAGTGTTCTTTTCAGAAACTTCCACATCACTATTTGGTTCTTAAAAAAAAAAAAAACATTAAATCAACTAAATGACAAAATTATTTTATGCATAAAAATACATAGAAAAAATAAATTACATGAATACAAAAATGTCTTCTACTATTCATTTAAAAAATTCTTATAAAGTATGAAAGTTTTGCTGACTAAAAACAAATTCAAGATATTAAGCATAAAATTATATCATTAGCTGTAAAACTAAATTCAAGTTTATCCTTTCTTCTAGATCAGGGGTGGCCAATCCACTGTCCACCTTGAAAATTTTTCCGGTTCATGAGATTTATCTCACTTTTCAAAATATATTTATTTCATAATGGCCAACGTAGTAAAATCCAATGTATTAAAAAAAATACATTATGTGTGCATCCATATATTCAAAAATTAAGTGTTGAAATTATGAGACAAAATTAACTTTGATTTTAAAATAATATTCTTGCGAATATAGGACAGATATTGCCTGCTTTATTTATGAGTTCACAACAGTTAATATATATTAAATTATATTCTGCGAACTGATGAGGCACTCACATTTTGGAACATCAAATATAACAGGTTCTATGTTTCACTTTAGGTGACCTCAGTGACCAACCCTAGATACACACAGTTGATTGTTGATAGCAGAGCAAACTAGACTCTAGTTCAAATTGTTAGCGCTTTTGGTTAAACTTACACCTACGAATCATTTTTTTTTTTCGAACACGAAATTGACTCAAAACAAAACCCGCTCAAACATAAAGGAAGCTAACCTGCAACACCCATTAAGATGTGCAAATACACAAATGGAGATTGATTTGCAAAAGCTAAGTGGAGAAACAAATATCGAACTAGTAAAATAAATATTTTTTAATGATTTCATTTTTTTTATTTTGTTTATATTTATATATTTCATTTTGAGAGTTATATATTTCTTTACAATGTGCATTTAGTATCATTATTATTATATTATCTATGTTTACATGTAAGAATAATAGTAAACATAAAAATGATAACTCATTATGTTTCAATTTTTCACTCCAAAAAATGTCTATAGTAAATCTAATATGGGAATATATAATTTTATATGCAGCCTGTAGAGTTATGATGTATTTCCAAAGTGGCCTACAAGATAATTTGGGTTGGCCACCCCCGTTCTAGATAATAAAAGTTTTCTTTTCTTAAAATTTTAACTCATTTAAGACTGGAAAAAAGTGAGGCTTGTAAAAATTAACATACACACTCTGCAAAATTCGTCATTTTAAAAATATTTTTAAACCATCAAATAAAAATATATTCTTCCTTCAAAAAAGAAAATATCTACAAAAATAAATATTTTTAAGCATCAAGTTCTCTTATAAAGTTGTTGTGAAATATAAGTTATACAGAATTTTTTTTTTTTTTTATCAGTATCAAAGCAAAAATTTATTAAATGAGCAAATATCCACAATATTTAATTAAAATGTGAAAGATTAAACAAACAAATCTATAATAGAATACATAATTATTTTTTTACCTGAATCTTTTTTTGCTGTTTTAGATGGCTTTTTTGTCTTTGACTATAAAGAGGGGGAAATAAATAAATAAATAATAATGCAAAAATATTAGAAAGTAGATATGAAAGCTGTTTGCAATGAATAACAAACTTCAATTTACAAACTAATCATAATAATATAATAATTTAAGTATGCTAAAAAAATCACAAGATATTTTGAATGTTTTTATATTAACAGGGGTGAAATCTGGTTATTATTTTTATCACATTTAGCAAAATCTAAGGAATTACATTAACTAATTCATAAGTAAAAAAAACTCACAAATTGGCCTACATATTATTAAATCCAACATTTTCTCAATAATTTTAGCATAAATGAAAATAATGCAAAGATGTTTGAAGTAGCTTCTGAAATGAAGTGGATGTTATATCATTGCATTTCTCACCAAATTTGGAAAGACGATTTAAAATTAATTTACAATATTTTTTAGGTGTAAAAACCATTGATACCAAACTGTTATATTCTAACAAATATATTTCATTAGTATTTTATTTTCTAATCCAACATAATTATCATATAATTATTAATAAAATATACAAAATGATGCATAATTCATTATTTGTGTTTTTATAGCTATTGTAATATTTAAATATACTATTACTTTTAGGACATATCATTCTTAGATAACGATACTTTGTAAGTTTATTATGCTGATGAAGGAAATTTAAAAAAGACATTTTGCCAAGAAGAAAACTTTTGTTTAATAGTGATAAATAACATGGACAAAGAAATATTATGATATATTAATATGCCATATTTTTAATCAACTAATATTTTAATGAAAATATTTCTTTTAGCTGTAAAGCCAAAATAGTATATTTTTTTCCTAGCTTTTTAGACCTAACAATTACATGTGGCATGCTCTTCTCTAGGTTAAGGATTAAATGTTTTAAAACTGTGAGTTTTTACCAAATAGTGAACTCTTCGAATACACACACACACACACAATATATATATATATAACATTTAAAATTAAACTTACTTTATTTCCATTTTTTTGATTATCACCCTTTGAGGATCTAAAAAATTAAAAAAATTCTTCTTTAATCATTAAATTAGATAAACTGAACTGACATTAAAACACTGTAATATAAAACTCTTAAGCAGCAAACTAACATTCAATATAAATCAAATAATGTTTAGATTAATATCTGATTAATCCAGGCCAAAATTTTTATGATGAATAAAATCAAAATTTATACAAAACTAATTATAATTCTGTTGCATAAGTATTCTATAAATAATAGGGAATTTTTTTTTTTTTCCTGTTGTAGAAACCAAAAAATATTGAAACTATTTTTATCGAATTAGTTTCAGCATTTTATGACTTGAATTCACTTGTAACTTTGAAATTTATGCTTGCTAACGCTGCTTTATCTGAATTTATCCAAATGTTGTTAAAATAGAAAAAAAAAAAAAAAAAAAAAAAAAAAAAAAAAAAAAAAAAACCTAAACATTTAACGGTTTCTTTATTATTTTAATGACATATTTCTGTTATACTCGCTAATTGATTTGTATAATTGATAACTAAGAATCTTTTTATCTACTTGTCTAATAATTTATTGTATTCATTATGAACATGTGCTGATAATGATTGTTGAACATACAAGAATTCATCGTCACATAAATCAGAATGAAGGAATTTGCAAAATTGTTGTGACGCTATGGATATTCTTATGGGTGTTTTCAAGAATAACATTAAATTATATTGAAATAAATTGAATGCGAAATTAAAGTAGCACTTTTTTCAGTATTACATTAAAAGTTATGCATTTGAATATTTGTACATAAATTACATGGATAATAACCAGATATTTTAATTTAAGCACTAGAAATGCATTTTGTTTATGATACACATACTAAAATTTTGGTTCTAATTAAGATTATTATTGGTATTAATATTCCTCGAGGTTAACACGAATGAACAATTACCGGCATGCAGTTAATACAATAGCAAATTTTATACATCCTATTAATTCATCAACTGTATTTTCATGATATTATTTAAAATTGTTGCTTTATAGAGTTAGTATTTAAATTTTATTTATTTTTTACTACTTCCTTCAGTTCCTATGTTATTAAAGGAATAAATGTGATACTATGTTGTAAATCGTGATCATGTGAAAGTACTAATAAGTTCTTTCTTTTACATATTCTATTTAAAGATATGTTTCAGTTACGGTAAAACTTCATTTTATTAATAGTTATTGCTATGAAAAGGAGTGAAAAACTGAAAATTAAAAACAAATAAGAAATTATACATTAAAGCAGTGTATAAAAAGGCCACAAGCTATATAAATAATATAACATAATAAAAAGGAAACTCAGAATTTGTTTTATGCCATTACATGACCCTGATATTTTAACATTAGATTTTTCAAATGATTTTAATTCATTTTCTTTTTTCCTTTTGATATTCATTCCACAAAAATTATTGTTCACGAATAAGTTTTTATCTATGTTTGAAGCCATAAATAACTTAAAGATAAATAAAAAAAACATTCTGAATGAAGTTTAATATATTGACAGAAGATCTGATCTTCTCGCCTGCAAACAAAAAACATTGAATGAAGCATTTTTCTAATATATATATTTTCTCTTTTTTATTACACAAAAGTTGGATACTGTTCCGTCTCTCAATCTTTCATCAAAATTTGAAATGTGTTACAAGGCAGGCCATCAGAAAAACACAGTAGAGATGTAGCCTGGGCATCCTTAGGGCAATGCAACATTTTTTAATTATTATTAGTAGTAATCTATGAAGAGGGAAACAGATTGTTCAATAGTGGCAAGAGCAGGGCTTTAAGCATAACATTTTAATCAAATTGAAATAAATAAAAACTAATAGGAGCATAGTCAAAAAAAAAAATTTATATTTAAGATCATATAATTATTGACTAATACAGCATCAGTCGAATATGAAAAGTTTTTTTATATGCCCCACTTTGTCTAATTTTAAACAATTAAAAGCTAACTGAAAATTAATAAATCATTAATTATGATAATATAGATATTATTAAATTATGATTATTTCATTGGGGAAAGTATTAAAAAAATTTAAATGGTTGTAAAATAATGCTAAAATTCTTTTAAGAGAATAAGAACCAGGATTAACACTCTTCACAAAAAAAGAAAGAAATGCTATGCATAACTAATTTGTCAAATAAGTAATACCTAAATTTTTATAGATTAATGAGATAATCAAGAAAAGGGAACTAAAACATACTAGTAAAAAAAGAAAAATTTAAATTATAAAGTAATTCATATTCATTTAATTTAATAATAAAATCAAAAGATTTTTTAATGGTTTAAATATTGTAATTTCCCAGAAGCATGGATTTGTTTCCAGAAATATTAAATAAAATGAAATTACTTATCAATTGAAGTGGATTCCTCCGCTTTTGTTTTCACCATCGTAACTTTAAACTGTTAATTAAAATAACCAATAATAAAAGCTGTAAATATCCAGTTGGGTAAAAAGTAACAAAATAATTTGTTAAAAAAACAAATAAATAAATAGAAAAAAAAAAAAAAAAAAAAAAAAAACCAGTAGACTTAAAAAGATTGAATATAAAATACGGCAACTAAAATATAAATAACCACATGCTCGCGCCTTAAATTTAAACACTAGCACCGATGCCAAATATGAAAAGATAAAAATTAAATAAATAGTGGATCCTGTCCAAAGATGTTATATAGCCATGATTTTATCCTAATCTTCTATATGGTTGTAATATTACGCTGTAAACAAAACAATGAAACCTTCATTGTAATTCGCGAATATAAAAGATCATAAACAACAATTTGCGATTATTTTGAATAATAAAGTCAATTTCATGAATGATCAAAAAAATATTTTTTATTCTCTCTTCCCCTTTGGATTATGGACATAGAATATTACTTTTTAAATAAGTTGCTTTTTGAAAATTTGACGCAAATATATTTTATTCAGCAGTAACACAATTATTCAAAAAAAAAAAAAAAAAAAAAAAAAAAATTTTTTTAAAAACAATATACATTATCCATTTTATTAAAAGTTATTGCTATAAAAAGGAGTGAAAAACTGAAAATGTTGAATATTAAAAACAAATCAGAAATTATACATCAAAGCAGTGTATAAAAATGTTAATAAATGAAGTTATAATAAATGTGTGTGAATAAGTATATTTAAATATGGTAATGAGTGAATGAAGTTACAATTTCATTCTTAAAAGTTCCTTATATTGAGGTTCGAAGTGAGATGTACTGATTCCAAGGAACGAAGCTACAGTGAGTGTAAAAAGTATTCGTACAGTACGAAAACTGATTTAAAAGAGATCCGTTCATAAAAATTATAAACATAAATTCCATTTTAATTAACTATAAATATATAATAGAACATATTTTCACTAGTGTCATGTGAAATTGACACAAAAATAATTTTATACATGAATAAATATTTACAAAACTGAAACAATCAAACATCTTGTGGTGTAAAAAGTATTCGTACATCAGGCATATATTGGCCAATACAATCATAATATTTCAGCTAATACCTTGTAGGATATCCTTTAGCTCGAATAACTGCCTTGAGTCTCTTTGGCATCGATTCCACCAATTTTGCTGTTATTGAGCTAGATATGGTGTCCATTCTTGATTAAGAGCTGATTTCAAATCATTTTTATTAGAAATATGTCTGGATCTAATATTTTTATGAAGAACATCCCATAAATTCTAGATGGGGTTGAGGTCCGGCGATTGAGGAGAAAATTTCATGAACTTTGGGGTATTATATAGTATCCAGAGCCTTGTATTTCGGGCTGTGTGCTTGGGGTCGTTATCATGCATGAAAACGTAATCACCATTCAAGCCCATTTTTGTTGCACTAGGTCCTAAATTATTTTTTAAAATGCCAATATAAAGTTGATGGTTCACAATGCCTTTAATAAAGACTATTTTGCCCACCCCAGAAGCCCTCCTACAACCCCAAACAAGCAGACTTCCACCCCCCTGTTTCACTGTTGGCACTAAATTCTTAGGATGCATTTCAGTATTGCGCTTTCTCCATACCATTCGTCTCTCGTCCGATCCAAAAATGTTGTATTTACTTTCGTCTGTAAAGATAATCTTTTTCCAGAAATCTGGACTTTCATTAACGTATTGCTTGACGAAAGACAGTCGCAGCTTCCGATTCTTCTCACTAACAAAGAATTTTCGTCTCGCAACATGGCCATGTAAACCTTCATTTCTGCATGCATTTCGAACAGTACTTACGGAGATTGCTGTTCCCATGTTCTTTAGTTCTGATGGTAATGTAGGAGCACTTATTTTGGGATCCTTCTTTAATGAACATACCAGAAACCGTCTGTCAGATGATGTCAATAGACATGGTCGCCCAGTACGAGAACTGTTTAGAACCTTTCCAGTGGCAGCAAACTTTTTTATGATTGACTGCACAGTTGAACGGGGTCTACCGACCAGATCAGAAATCTTGTTGTACGATTTACCATTTTTACGGAGCTTTAAAATCAGTTCTCTTTCGGAAACACTTGTCTCTTTACTTTTGTGACCCATTACAGAATTTCTAGTTTCTCACTACATTAAAATTTCCACTGAAGAACCTTTTAAGTAACTTACAAGATGTCGTCAATTAGCTACATCATAATGGCTAAACCAATCACAAAATAACTAAAAAAAAATTTGCATTTCTTTTAGTGTACGAATACTTTTTACACCACAAGATGTTGGATTGTTTCAATTGTGTAAATATTTATTCATGTATAAAATTATTTTTGTGTCAATTTCACATGAAACTAGTGAAAATATGTTCTATTATATATTTATAATTAATTAAAATGAAATTTATGTTTATAATTTTTATGAACGGATCTCTTTTAAATCAATTGTCGTACTGTACGAATACTTTTTACACTCACTGTAAATGCTCATCTGGCAGTCTACATCTGAAGTAATTCTTTCTAAGATTCATAGTTGAAAACAATTGTTCACATATATAAGATAAAGCAACCATAGCACTGATTTTCTGGGTGTGAGGTATTAAATTTGGGAAAATTATTTTCGATAATGATTTGTAAAACTCTAACTTTGGCATGTTTAGAAACAATTGCTTGAGATGATTGTTAGATTGCTACTCAATTAATTCAACCTGCAAATCTGACTTCACTGCTTCACAATTTACGTTGAAAGGCATGGTAAAAATATCCAATTATGTTTGAAGGGCACTGAAATCTTGAAATCTGCGTTCGAACGCAAAATGCAGTTTTTTCAAGCCATCTTCATAATTTTTAAGCTTCTCTTCATTTATTGAGGGTATTGAATTTAACCTCGGGAAGTGAGACCAGTCGTTCTTAGCTAGTTGCCCAGCAAACAGATAAAGTTCCAGTTTAAAAGCTTTGAGATGGGCCAGATATCGTCGATAAATTGATTTTTCCCTTGCATCTTGGCATTCAAGTTGTTCATATGGCAGAGAAGATCTGTGAAAAATGCATTCTGCATTTCGAAAGCCATTCTGTATCTTCTAACATTTCGCACTCCGCAGAACACTGTTTCTCATGGAAGAACGGCACAATGTCATCTTTCAGCTGCCAAACTCTCTCAAAAACACATCCTGCACTATGCCACCTTACTTTCGTGTAATAAAGTACATCAGAGTATTCAGATTGCACGGACTGAAGAAAATATCGAAATTGCCTGTGAGTAAGCCCACGAGATCGAATAGTATTTACAAGCTTCACGACTACATCAAGCACGGGTTTCATATTCAATGCAGATTTACACAGAGCATCATGATGTATAAAAGTTTATGTTTATAATTTATGTTTATGTTTATAATTAAAGTATGAAGTTGAGTTTTAAAATATAAATATAAAATAATAAAAGTTGAGTTTTAAAGTATTTTTTTTTTTTTATAAATTGTGTTTTTTATTGCACATAAAAACTGAATTTTTAAAATTCGTTCTGCAATATATATTTAATTTTAATCATTAAAGATTGCATACAATTAATTTTATGAAATATATTCATAAAAAAAGTCATATAAAAAAATTTTAAAGTCGATTCCTACTTTTTTTCACTCTATTGCAGAAAGTCCTTTATAAATAATTTTCATTCATTTTTTTAAGTTTATCTGGCGCCCTCTATTGGTGCAACTTAAATCTAAAAAAAGCTAAAACTAATGAATTAAATTTAATGAATGAATGAATGAATATTTGAAAAAACTGTATTCACATCCAGTGTCCTCCACTACAAGTTGAAAAAAAAATGTATTTGAACTTGAGTGGAAGAATAAAAAGTGTTTTATGAACGATGAAAATTTGAACAAGATATATAGGGAGAGTGTGAGCTAATAGAAGGAATTGAATAAATGTTTTTTTAATAATCAAACTTTGAACTTTTCGTCATTTATTTTAATAATTTGTGTTTAAATAAAATAATCAAAAGTCATTTGGTATTTAATTTTTTATTAATTTGCTCAATCATGTATGAATAGATGCATAAGAATTTCAAAATTTTATGATAATAACAACAAAACAATCATACAAAAAAATATTGAAACAAAATAGCATAAATATAACAAATTATATAAAATTCAATTCTGTATAATTTCTAAGACAGGCACTATTAACAAATAAAGGTACTTTGAGTTAGTAATAAAAATGCTTTGAAAAGCAGCCAGCAAAGGAAGAAAATCACTATAACTTGAATGAAGATAGAATAGAAGTAAACTCTGAAAAAGAGAACACAAAATTACAATTTTTATCTGAAAAAACATAAATAATGAATTTATCTACAATAACAAAAATAACACTTAATTTTTTTTCTTTTTTTAAATATTAGGTTTCATTACATTTCTCATGAAATGAATTTTTCAGTATTAGCTGCAGTACTATAATATATATATATATATCAGTATAACTTAATAAGAATGTAATATGAATGTTATATCATGTTATATTATGAGTGTGCCACTGTTTATTTTGTGCTCTTTCTAATGATATGTAAGTGTTTATATATATATATATATATATATATATACAGGGTGATTATAATTAAAGCCCCACTTTCAAAGTGCTGTAAAAAAAAACGAACCACTCGTCACAATGAGTTCAAATTTGAACTGAAGTACTTGAAGTAGGTGGAAATGGTACGGCATCATAAAGTTCCAAAGTGTATTATTAGATGGCGCTGTAAGCGGCCTAAAGAAAGTGAATTCGATTGCCAGTGGTGAATTCGTGGCCAGTGACAACGCATTTGGCATGAGTTGGATCGGTGGAACTATTTTTGGAACGGTTTTTTTGATGACGTACCGTTTCACCCTTCTTCAAGTACCTTCAGTTCAAATTTGAACTCATTGTGACGAGTGGTTCGTTTTTTCTACAGCATTTTGAAAGTGGGACTTTAATTATAATCATCCTGTATATATACAGAGTCCAGTCACATTAATGTGACCACCTGTCAAAATCCAGAATATACACTCTTGTATATTCTGGCTCTAAGTGGAATGTGGTATTAAGTGGAATTCTTTATATACACTCCACTGCAATGCGCTGCCCCCCTGCCTTTTGTGACTGGTTAGTTAAATTTGACGTCGAAAGTAGGTGGTGGTCTCATTAATGTGACTGGACTGCGTATATATATATATATATAATTTTTCTGTGTGAGTATAAACTTAATCAATTTGTTACCCGAGCAATACAAAACATTAATGCTGCATTTGGGAATGATGCAGCTAATGTTTACACAGTGGGGAGCGCAGACGATCTACCTCCCCATGTTGCACCTGGTAACACTTTTTAGTGGCTAAAAGATCTGCAACTTGGCATTACTGTTAGATTAATGAACTCTGTTTGAGCATGTTTTGTTGTATTATTTTGTTGCTGTATGTCGTATGTTCTTTTTTTTTTTTTTTTTCTTTTTCGTGGTTCTTTTTTTGCTGTAACTGTTCATAATCTGCCATTGGAAAAAAAATGCTTACACAGTGAGACGATGGTTTGAGAAGTTGTTATTGTTGTTGTTTTACTTCACAGGATCCAGGCGCAAGCAAGACCAAATCCACAAACCCAAGAATCTTCAAAACTCATAAGCAAAATGAAGACTGATGTTAACGTCATCCCTGTGAAGACCCGCACAATTCAACAGGTGTTTGGGAGAGGCCTGCTCTGAGTCACAGTTGGTACACTTTCGGAAAGTTGTTTTTTTGTCTTATCAAAAGAGAGGCGCAAGATGCGTCCACTTGCAAGCTTACTATAGGTAGTCTGGACTACTCTATGAGCCTTGATGGTGGGGGCACCACCAGGGATCTGTCTATTATACCAGGGGTGAGATTTCCCATAGCTGGTGGTTCGAATTTTTTTATCTTGGTTCAGATCTCAGAGAAGATCAAAGAGTCATTTGATATGGGTACATAAGTGGTGGCCAAAAGATCAGCAATTTCAGTTTGAGAAGTTTAAATCAGGGGATACGAGCTTAGAAAACGAACCCAATGGAAGACCTGAAAGCGTCCTCTTTAATGACGTTCTGAGGGCAAAAGGTTGACAATTGTTAGAGAACTTGCTGTAGAACTTGGATGTTTGTAGTGGTTCGACTTTATATTGGAGATATATACTTGACATGTGACTGTAGAGCGTAGGACTGAACACCCAACATACTTCTTTTAAAACATATCTACAAACAAATCTGCTATTAGGCAGATGGCCTTAGCCCACCATGGGCCTTAGCCCACCATGAAGAAGGATTCTTAATGAAAAGTATTCACGTTAAATTAAGAACTTTTTTAGATATCAATTAATTAAAAAAACCACTGTGTGTTTGAGTAGAAATATTATTTTCGTGGAATATAAAGCGTTTGAGCATATTTAGGGATCTTTAAAAGTTAACAATAATACTTAAATAAATATGAAAATATGTAAGGGGGTGGGGCGTGAGATTATTCACAAAACAATTTCATCAAAATGTTTTAATACTGTTTAAAAGAATCGCCTCATTGTTATTGATATAGAACAAATTTTATGAAAGATTGCACATTTTCAGAAAGATTGGCAATTTATTTTTAAGTTAATGTGATTATTCAATTCCGTCTATTATGTCAGACTCTCCCCATATATAACTTGTTCAAATTTTCAATCGTTCATAAAATACTTTTTATTCGCCCACTCAAGTTCAAAAACAAATGTCTTTGAACTTGTAGTGGATGTCACTTGATGTTAATATAGTTTTTTTCAAATATTATTAATTAAATATAATTAATTAATTTTAGTTTTTTTTAGATTTAAGTTGCATATACCTATTAATAGATGGCGCCAGATAAAATTGAAAAATGATTGAAAATTATTTATAAAGGACTTTCTACAATAGAGTGAAAAAAAATGTAGAAATTGACTTTAAAACTTTTTTTTTATATTACTTTATATCTTCCAATATGAGAGATAAATTGTATCTTTCCAAGAAAAAAATATCACGTAAGTGTACATAATTATTTGATTACAATGAATACATAAACGATGTAAAAATCACATTAAGAAGTAATATAAAAAAAAAATGTTATAAGTCAATTCCTACTCTTTTTTCACTCTATTGCAGAAAGTCCTTTATAAATAATTTTCATTCATTTTTTTTAAGTTTATCTGGCGCCATCTATGGGTAGATATATTCAACTTAAATCTAAAAAAATACTAAAATTAATTCATTAAATTTAATTGCTGAATTAATATTTGAAAAAAAAACTGCATTAACATCCGGTGTCATCCACTACATGTTAAAAAAATGTATTTGAACTTGAGGGGAGGAATCAAAAGTATTTTATGAACGATTGAAAAATGTGAACAAAATATATACAGGGAGAGTGTGAGCTAATAGAAGGAATTGAAAAAGGAGGTACATTAAAGGTAAAATTATTTTTCTATTGCATTCCATAAAACTTCTCTTTTAACTAAGACGAACACATTTATTGAAAATAATTTTTATAGAGCGCATCTGCTTACCGTCTTGAAGATTTAATTCTTTCTTCTTTGGATTTCTTGTCGAACTTCCAATCGTAACAAGGGGCCCCACTGACACAAGAACCCACATAGTCTCACACGTCTAGAGCTTTAATATCCGTATAAAATACATAGTACAGAAAGAAGAATTATTGAATGCAATAACACAAGTTATTGAATACACTAACAAGAATTATTGAATACAGTTATTGGAACACGAATTATTGAATACAGTTATTGGAACGCGAATTATTGAATACAGTTATTGGAACACGAATTATTGAATACAGTTATTGGAACACGAATTATTGAATATAGTTATTTGAACACGAATTATTGAATGCAATGAGCGTTATTGAATGTGAATTCCGTCTCGGGAATTATTGAATTCAATAATGGAAATTATTGAATACAGTAATGCGATTCACTGAATGCAATAACACAACTTTCTGAATACAAGAATTATTGAATACAATTATTTGAACACGAATTATTGAATGCAATGAGCGTTATTGAATGTGAATTCCGTCTTGGGAATTATTGAATTCAATAATGGAAATTATTGAATACAGTAATGCGATTCACTGAATGCAATAACACAACTTTCTGAATACAAGAATTATTGAATACAATTATTTGAACACGAATTATTGAATGCAATGAGCGTTATTGAATGTGAATTCCGTCTTGGGGAATTATTGAATTCAATAATGGAAATTATTGAATACAGTAATGCGATTCACTGAATGCAATAACACAACTTTCTGAATACAAGAATTATTGAATACAATTATTTGAACACGAATTATTGAATGCAATGAGCGTTATTGAATGTGAATTCCGTCTTGGGAATTATTGAATTCAATAATGGAAATTATTGAATACAGTAATGCGATTCACTGAATGCAATAACACAACTTTCTGAATACAAGAATTATTGAATACAGTTATTTGAACACGAATTATTGAATGCAATGAGGGTTATTGAATGTGAATTCCGTCTTGGGAATTATTGAATTCAATAATGGAAATTATTGAATACAGTAATGCGATTCACTGAATGCAATAACACAACTTTCTGAATACAAGAATTATTGAATACAATTATTTGAACACGAATTATTGAATGCAATGAGCGTTATTGAATGTGAATTCCGTCTTGGGAATTATTGAATTCAATAATGGAAATTATTGAATACAGTAATGCGATTCACTGAATGCAATAACACAACTTTCTGAATACAAGAATTATTGAATACAATTATTTGAACACGAATTATTGAATGCAATGAGCGTTATTGAATGTGAATTCCGTCTTGGGAATTATTGAATTCAATAATGGAAATTATTGAATACAGTAATGCGATTCACTGAATGCAATAACACAACTTTCTGAATACAAGAATTATTGAATACAATTATTTGAACACGAATTATTGAATGCAATGAGCGTTATTGAATGTGAATTCCGTCTTGGGAATTATTGAATTCAATAATGGAAATTATTGAATACAGTAATGCGATTCACTGAATGCAATAACACAACTTTCTGAATACAAGAATTATTGAATACAATTATTTGAACACGAATTATTGAATGCAATGAGCGTTATTGAATGTGAATTCCGTCTTGGGAATTATTGAATTCAATAATGGAAATTATTGAATACAGTAATGCGATTCACTGAATGCAATAACACAACTTTCTGAATACAAGAATTATTGAATACAGTTATTTGAACACGAATTATTGAATGCAATGAGGGTTATTGAATGTGAATTCCGTCTTGGGAATTATTGAATTCAATAATGGAAATTATTGAATACAGTAATGCGATTCACTGAATGCAATAACACAACTTTCTGAATACAAGAATTATTGAATACAATTATTTGAACACGAATTATTGAATGCAATGAGCGTTATTGAATGTGAATTCCGTCTTGGGAATTATTGAATTCAATAATGGAAATTATTGAATACAGTAATGCGATTCACTGAATGCAATAACACAACTTTCTGAATACAAGAATTATTGAATACAATTATTTGAACACGAATTATTGAATGCAATGAGCGTTATTGAATGTGAATTCCGTCTTGGGAATTATTGAATTCAATAATGGAAATTATTGAATACAGTAATGCGATTCACTGAATGCAATAACACAACTTTCTGAATACAAGAATTATTGAATACAATTATTTGAACACGAATTATTGAATGCAATGAGCGTTATTGAATGTGAATTCCGTCTTGGGAATTATTGAATTCAATAATGGAAATTATTGAATCAGTAATGCGATTCACTGAATGCAATAACACAACTTTCTGAATACAAGAATTATTGAATACAATTATTTGAACACGAATTATTGAATGCAATGAGCGTTATTGAATGTGAATTCCGTCTTGGGAATTATTGAATTCAATAATGGAAATTATTGAATACAGTAATGCGATTCACTGAATGCAATAACACAACTTTCTGAATACAAGAATTATTGAATACAATTATTTGAACACGAATTATTGAATGCAATGAGCGTTATTGAATGTGAATTCCGTCTTGGGAATTATTGAATTCAATAATGGAAATTATTGAATACAGTAATGCGATTCACTGAATGCAATAACACAACTTTCTGAATACAAGAATTATTGAATACAGTTATTTGAACACGAATTATTGAATGCAATGAGGGTTATTGAATGTGAATTCCGTCTTGGGAATTATTGAATTCAATAATGGAAATTATTGAATACAGTAATGCGATTCACTGAATGCAATAACACAACTTTCTGAATACAAGAATTATTGAATACAATTATTTGAACACGAATTATTGAATGCAATGAGCGTTATTGAATGTGAATTCCGTCTTGGGAATTATTGAATTCAATAATGGAAATTATTGAATACAGTAATGCGATTCACTGAATGCAATAACACAACTTTCTGAATACAAGAATTATTGAATACAATTATTTGAACACGAATTATTGAATGCAATGAGCGTTATTGAATGTGAATTCCGTCTTGGGAATTATTGAATTCAATAATGGAAATTATTGAATACAGTAATGCGATTCACTGAATGCAATAACACAACTTTCTGAATACAAGAATTATTGAATACAATTATTTGAACACGAATTATTGAATGCAATGAGCGTTATTGAATGTGAATTCCGTCTTGGGAATTATTGAATTCAATAATGGAAATTATTGAATACAGTAATGCGATTCGCTGAATGCAATAACACAACTTTCTGAATACAATAAGAGAAAATATTGAATATAATAACATTGTAACATGAATTATTAAATAAGATAATATGAATTATCGTTACAATAACACATATTAAATAGATTAATAAGTAAAAATGACCAACTGAATACAATAATAAGAAATACTAGTTAGTATAATATATTCACCAGAATAGTTGAATCCAATAATGCGAATTATTGAATCTAATAACAAGAAATATTTATTACAGTAATACAACAAAACGAATTATTGAATACGATAATACAATACTAAGAAAAGAATACCATTTAAAAAATAAGCATAACTGATCAATATTACTGATAGAACATTATGACTGACCATAACAGTTATTCAAATTATATTTATTTGTTTATATTTTGTCAATCTACATTTTAAAGTGTACCTCAATCATGTTAAGTTTGAAAACTTCTTATAAATTTGTAAATAACTATTTCAATTAACTTGCATATTTTAGCATATGTAGGAAATTAAAATTTTGTTTGTCCTTTATACAAATTCGCAGTTTTAAACCTGGAGATTTCACATCTGGTACGTGCATAAGTTATGACCGGCGTAAAACCCTATGTTACTTTAAAATTTTAAGATTACTCTTGATATGCATCTCTAATTCCCTTATTATTAATTAAATAAAAACCTTATTTTTGTTGACACCAGATGGCGCCAGTGAAATTATTGAAAAAATTGAAAAAAAATTGTAAAGAAATAGGACAGAAATTTAAATTTAAAGATTTCTCTTGATCTCCGTTATTTTTATTGCCAATAAATGGCACCTGTTAAATTAATGTAAAAACAATTAAACTAGTGTAAAAAATTATTCTAAAAAAATATAGTAAAAAAATAGAACAGAAAATTAAATTTAAAGCTTTCTCTTGATCTCTGTTCCTTAATTGTCTTTTAATTAAACAAAATCTTCATTTTTATTGCCAATAAATGACTCTCGTTGAATTGTAAAAAAAACAATTATGACTCTTGTTAAACTACTGTAAAACAAGTAATATAAAAAAAAAAAATTTTAAACTCAATTCCTATTTTTTTTTATTTTTTCATTCTATTGCAGAAAGTCCTTTATAAGTAATTTTCATTCACTTTTTAAAGTTTATCGGACGCCCTCTATTGGTAGATATATGCAACTTAAATCTAATATATGCTATAGATGCAACTAAAATTAATTAATTAAATTTAATTGCTGAATTAATATTTGAAAAAACTGTATTAACTTCCAGTGTCATCCACTACAAGCTCAAAAAATGTATCTGAACTTGAGTGGATAAATAAATTTGAACCATATATATATAGGGAGAGTGTCAGCTAATGTAAGGAATTGAAAAAATAATATTAATAATAAAAAAGAGAAAATAATAATTATTATTGCTTTTTTTTATTATTATTAAGATGAGATATTTAGAATTTCAAACCTTAATCTACAAATTTCTTTTTCTTACTAAAATTTACGCTCTGTAACTGGGCAACGCCGGGTCTTATCCGGCTAGCTTGGAGCAGCACAGAGAGCTGTGGATTAATTAAACTGCCGAGGAAAGGGTTAAGCTGCTATCTCTTGATTCACCATTTCATCTTAAGATTTTCGTAAATTAGTCTTCCATACATGATTTTCTTTTCAATTCCAAAAGATTCTTTCCTCTCTGTAAAAAAGATTAGGATCCCGCGGGAAAAGAAAGGCAATTTCATAATCTCGACATTTCAATATTCTTTTTCCACAATCCATTTTAGAATTTTCAAAGGTAAGACATTATAAGCCTAAAAAGCGATCTAAATTCCATCATTGCTCGTTAAACGGCTAGTTCATGAATAATTTGGGTTGTATAATTGAATTGCTTGTGGTGACTGAAATATTTGTGATTATTGCATCAATAAATTATGCGTGGTGTCCTTTTTTAGACCACTGATGTAGAATAATTAAATAAATATGCACAGAAGCATATAAAAAAATTCTTTTCTGAAATATAATGTTTAAATACTTTTATTATTTCTTTTTTAAAAAACCCTACTATTTATAAATTTCTTTAAAACAAAAACTGGAATAAATTATCCAAAGTATTAGAAAATCTTTTTTAAAGATAAGAATTTAAAATGTAGAAGGGAAAAACAGTAAGGAGATGCATAAATAACAAATTTTAGAATAATGAATACACTGTGTTAATAAATATATTAAAAGGTCGCCGTTACCGATGAGTTGGAAATGATTTAAAGAAAACAAATTTTGTGCATCTTCTTTGAAACAAACGTGTTGAAAAAACTCGTAATGTTATCGAGAGTTTTAAAGAAACTTTTGAATAATGCAGTTGGCATGATAGAAATATGTATCACTTCAAATTTCAAATTAAAAAATCTATTCTACGCAGACATTTTTTTCCTTTTTACTAATATATAAAGCAAAAAAAATGTTTAGAACAATCGGAGTATACTTTACAATGCATTGTATTTTAGATAGCATTATGTTTGGTGGTCACAAAATAACTTTCCCAATTAGGAAGCATCAGCAGAAACTAAAGAACGGAATAAAATCGAATTTCACGTACAGAAACCCTTCCATCCCATCCCCCAAAAAATAGCACCAAAAGTTGACAATAGGTGAGATTTTGATGTTAGTGGGACAGAAAATTATAATCAACAAAGGGATTACGCTCATCAAAAAGGGATTATATAAAAATTTCATTAATGTTCAAAAATTGAATATACGAAAAGGAACAATATACAATCTGAAACGTACAGAGAATAATATTTTATCATCAAGAGTAAAATCTCCCGGACCACGCGCTCTATGTTGAATGCGCTGACCTTCCCTGTGGTCAAGATATCGTCATCCGGTGAAGGGCACACTCAATTGTTGTACGTCAACTGTCACTTTAGATGTTAGTAAAAATTCATCTTATATGCTCTTTCAAGGAACTCTCTTTTGTAACATGCACAAGGGATTTAAAATACCCCCACAGATAAAAATGTTGAGAATTCCAGGGTATGAGGTGGCCATTCCATCAGAAAATATGGGTTAATAGAGAGTTTTTGCATAACGTTTTTTTATCGTCTGGTATTTTTTTCTTCTTAGTGCGCATGCTCATAGAAAACATTGCACCTATTGCGCATGCATATCTGTAATACTGCACCACTGAGCTATTCCTATGAGCATGCGCGCTAGGAAGAAAAAAATGCCGGACGATAAAAAAAACGTTATGCAAAAACTCTCTTTCATCCGCTATATATTCCTGTTTTATTTGCTGTGTATCATACCGCTATATACACCAACGCGAAATTATCCCCTATAGGCAATTTTTAGAATTTTTTGTTATTCGTATGACCGTGCTTTTCACAGCCAGAACACAAAAATTTGGTTTTGTTTTGTTCATTAGTTTTAGCTCATTAGATCCTCCAAATAGGGATGGTTATTTTATTAACCTGTGTTTATAAAGTGACAAAAGTATTTTACCTCTTTTTCTTTGCTATTCACCATGCGTTGCAAACTCCAAAAGTTTTCGACTTCGTAAGTCCAAGAATTGCAAATGAAATAGGTGGACATCTTCACCACTCTGTCCAGAAAGCGATACAGGGATACTAATCTAAAGAAATAAGTGAATTTTGTTAGAATTCAAAAAAGAATGTCATGTATTTCAAAATCGTATGATTAAGAAGCTAATAAATCTATTCACATGATTCTTGGAAAGAAATTTAATGAAAGAACCTAAGTTTAATTTTGATCACTAGATGGAGCTGCTAGTGAAACTTTTTTTCTCTGTTTTTTCAATGTGAGGGTTTTATTATTATTATTTTTTTTAAGCAAGGATTTTTTTTACTTTTAATTTAAGGTTGAAATGAACATAAAAAGCAATTAAATTCGCATCATGATTGCGCATTTGGTAAGGCCGGCAGGGGCCGTTGATGTCAGTCTACTCCAGCCAACAGCAGTAACTTCTCTCACAAAACAAAACATCTCTTGAGAACGAACTCACAATCTTCCATACACGAGCAAAAGACAAGGAATATATGGTGCATGATATCTTGTATAGGAGGTCCTTATTAGGGCGTTATGTGCCACCATGTGAATATCGCAGCCATTTAAGGATGTCTATACCTGTCTGCGATGGAATGCTTTAGGCGTATATTCCACGAAGCATCAGAACTTTTAACTAAATAACATCTATAATCAAATGAACTTAATAAATGTATATTTAACAAAGAACATCCATATATGTATACATATGTATGTAATTTAAAATATTCTCGATAGATATGTTTTTAGACAATAATATATATAATTTCGGACCCAACGGCCGAGTACCTAGCGCTCCACAGGTTTCGGATTGTGTGATGGATGCTTGTAGTGGTTCAGAATCCACTTTAAACCTTAGTACCCTGTCTAATATGACTGCAGAGCGTTAGGCGTACAACTGACAACCCCACTTCTTAAAAAAAAAAAAAAATCTCTCCTGTCTTGAAATCAGCCAGTAGGCAGACGGCCTTAGCCCACCTTGGGGCTGTTATGCCAATGAAGAATAAGAATAAGTATATTTTAAATATATATGTGTATATATTATTGGCAAAGATATGTATTTTAATCCAAAACGCCTTATAAAGGAAACTTCATTTTTCCCGTTTCTTATAATGTATTCTCCTGTTTCTAAATCACCCAGGAAAACATAGAAAGGGCCATCTGCAATTTTGAATTTCCCCAAATCGTCAATGAAACATAAAACATAGACTTGAAATTTCTTGTGCTTAAGTCATGAACGAATTTGTAAGAAGAAAAAAATATCACTCACCTTGGTCTTTTACCCTGTAGGAGAAGCATCAAATCCAAACCCACAGCGGGAATGTAATGTTCGAAAGGTGACAACAATTTTGTCTTTATCGGATGATTGTCACCCCAGCACTTATTGCTGTATCGAAAAGTGTGCGGAATCGTATTTTTCATGCTGATTTCTGTGATGACGTTGATGTGTTCGCCGATTCTGTATTCGTAGGATCCGTGGGACGAACAGTTCACAATGAAAGGCGACGGATGACTGGATAAAAAGGAATAAATGTTAATAAAAATCTTGCAATCCTAATATTTTATTGACATTCTAAGCCAATGTTTCAAAAACCTGGGATCATATCTTGCAGTTTGGACGGATTGAAAGGTGGGAAAGGTATGATTTACTCCCTGTTGATAAGACTAAATCACTTTTTTTTTCGCCACGCTTCACAACCTAGGAGTATGTAGCCGTCCCCCCCAACTGATTAAAAAAGTGAGGATGGAACATAGGTGAGACTCGCATACCACGAAAGGGTATTGAAGGGGGTGCAGGGTATTCTGGGAGGATTTTTTAGAGGTAGCTGCCCACCATGTGCGTATCTTATGGGGGGAAAACCAGGAATATTCCCCCTACAACTTATTACTTCAATAGCACAATGTACGGAAGCCGTATTTGATCCAAACCGCAAAAGGCAATGGATCTAGGGTAATAAGCTGATTTTACACTCCAAAAAAGGTTCTTTTGTGAGTTTGGGGGTATATTCGCAGAATTGTTCATTTTCAATTTCTGAAATCTGCACAAACTGTGATTGCAGACCTTTACTGTAACGAGTTTACTTTACCAATTAGATCGAGTAATCATACTGTCGGATTGGATCAATCTTTAATTAAAAAGTGTCCAGTGATTGTCAACAGAAAAGGCGTCAGATTGTAACGCGATAATTCAAGGTCGCACTGCATTGGAAAAATTAATGAATTCGAGTGGGAGGTACAGCCTTACCCATCACACTCGCTGGAAAATGCGCCATCGAGTATCCATTTATTCTGATCGCTACAACCCTTTGTATGTGACAAAAGAATTTGAAAAATTTGAATGATATCCAAAATGCCATCTCCAAATATTTTGCTCAAAACTCAACTGTTCTTTATCAATCCGACATTGACCATTTGTGAACTTGATGGCGAATGGTTGTTGATAACGGATTAAAAATAAAAGACTTGTTAAAAAAATACTTGTTTGAATTTATTAAAAAAAAACACGCTACTTTCCGGTTGTCCTAATAATTAGATTTATGACTAACACACACACACACACACACACACACACACACACACACACACACACACACACACACACACACACACACACACACACACACACCCCCATGCACACACACATTTATATATATATATGGCTAATCTCATAAATAGGAAAACTGCAAATCGTCGTAAAAATACGATCTTTTTTTGGTTTTTGCCATGGTTCTGAAATACCTATTTTCTTTCCGATATCGAAAATTTTTAACAAACTTTTTTGTAATTATTAAAATAATTTAAATAATATATTTTGTTATTATTCTAAAACAATCTTATTTGTTTTATCAGTGGTATGTGGCGAATGTAAGGACAAAATTGTATTGATTTATGGTAACATCCGCGTATTATACAATGTCTTTTTATGTCAATAATTACCATATAGCCTATGATTCATACTGCAATAAATAACAAGTATAATGAATTTTAGTCATATTTGTAAACTGCATATAAGTGAAACACATTTAAGTATAAACGAAGAATGTCCAAGCTTTAAAACACCATTTCTCTAAATAAATTAATTACCTTTTGGTTGCAAGTCTGCATGCAGCTATTACGTGTGCATTGGCAACTACATCGGCCGGTATAAAATCAAGGCACACTTTTGGGTGGGCAGGTAATACTTTAAGAAATCCTTTGCTTATCTACAACGGATAAAAACATTCACATTTATATACACTTGTTGAAGGAATACATGCAAAAGAGAGAGAAAATAAACCGTTTCCGTATCAAAAATGTGTGTGATCACGTATTTCATATATCATTGCTTAAAAATATTTCATAAGTTGTGAGACAAAAATGTAATTCTGATCTTTTTCTTACATATGAGATATTTCTCTCCGATTTTAATATTTTCCTTTATTAACATAGATGAACGTCGTGTATGGCCAATTGGCCATCAGGCCACTCTGAAGCAAAGGGTGTAAATTCAAAGCCACCCAAGTAAGCAGAACCTAATGTTCCAATGATTTCTCCACTTAAAAACACGGTAAATAAGTAATCTATAAAATTCCTCCATTAATTCCTAAGTTGATGAAAGGGTACATATCTCCAGATGCTGACTATGGTACTGTTAATTTTGCATTGTTTAAGTACTAAGGGGGTCAGCGCAATAATGATTAGCTGCTCTATAAAATAGATTATTAGTTTCAAATTGTGAAAGTACCAGAGACTAAAGTATAATAACCACATTACCAATCTCTTTGTTAAATAAACAAATTACACGGTGAACTGGATTGTTAGTTTCAAACTGAGAAAGTTACAGGCATTATTGTTACTCCTGCTAGGTCAAATTTCGGAGGATTGGATTGTTAGTTTCACAATAAAAAAGCACCAGAGATTAATGGTTACCTAACATATTTGTGATCTCTTTGTTTGGTAAAGGAACAAATCGCTGATGAGAATTTTTAATCGGGGAAACACTAGCAGTTATTATTTACTTCGCTGGTGATCTCCTTGTTAGAGTCCAATGAGCTACTCGGAGGATTGGGTTCTTAGTTTCCAATTCAAAAATGTAATGTAAAATAAATGTACAATACGAATGTATATAATACATACATAATATAATGTATATGTAACACTTGTATATAATGCACATTAATATATAATAAATGCATTACTAATCTCTTTGTTAAAAGATTTACACAATGGACTGGATTGTTAGTTTTAAACTGAGAAAGCTGCAGGCATCATTGTTAATCAAACACATTGGCCATCTGTTTGTTAGATCAACGAGCTAATCGGAGGACAGGATTGTGAGTTTCACATTAAACAAGTAATAAAAAAAAAAAAAAAAAAAATTAAAGTCAATTCCTACTTTTCTTTCACTGTATTGCAAAAAGTCCTTTATAAATAATGTTCATTCATTTTTTTGAAGTTTATCTGGGGCCATCTATTGGTAGATATATGCAACTTAAATCTAAAGAATAACTAAAATTAATTAATTAAATTTAATGAATGAATTCATATTTGAAAAAACTGTATCAACATCCAGTGTCATCCGCCACAAGTTCCAAAAAAAAAAAAAAAAAAAAAAAAAAAAAAAATGCATTTGAACGTGAGTGGATGAATAAAAAGTATTTCATGAACGCTTGGAAATTTGAACAAGATATATAGAGGGTGAGTGTGAGCTAATAGAAGGAATTGAAAAAGCACCAGAGATTAATGGTTACCTAACATCCTTGTGATCTATTTGTTAAGTAGACGAGCAATTCGGTGTTAGAAAATTGTTATTTCCGAATGGAGGAAGCACCAGTGACTAATGGTGGTTACTTAACACATAGGTGATCTATCTATTAAGTAAACGAGAGACATGATAATGACAATCTAAAATAGCTAAAAAAGCTCGGAGAGCGCCCAGAGCGTGTATTTGTGACTTAAACGCATACTCGCTTATATCTATGGAAATAAATTTGCTAGGCCAATTCTTTTAAGGGGTTTAACTAGTGGCGTGAAATGCTATTTAACGACATACACATTGTGGGAATCGCACGTTAATTTCTCCCGATATGGTACCCGGGTATATCGGCGAATGCCCAATTGGGGCTCGGCGAGCGCATGCCCGTAACTTCTACAAATAATTTCTTAGAGACACACGGATGGTGGCTATCGATTCGTGGCGTAGCCCGGAAACATCAAAAAATTATTCCTATGTAACTTTTTATGTTATGGCCAAGTCGATTTTTGGCCAAATTCTCCCCTTATCCTGGATTTTCCGGGACAAATTTTAGGCGCAGCCAAAAATGCTGATAGGCGATCGAAATGTGTTCATCTGAGGGACTCCCATGCAAAATTTCAGCCAAATCGATCGAAAATTACTCCCTTAAAACGCTAAAATAGCTAAAAAAGCTCGGAGAGCGCCCAGAGCGTGTATTTGTGACTTAAACGCATACTTGCTTATATCTATGGAAATAAATTTGCTAGGCCAATTCTTTTTAAGGGGTTTAACTAGTGGCGTGAAATGCTATTTAACGACATACACATTGTGGGAATCGCACGTTAATTTCTCCCGATATGGTACCCGGGTATATCGGCGAATGCCCAATTGGGGCTCGGCGAGCGCATGCCCGTAACTTCTACAAATAATTTCTTAGAGACACACGGATGGTGGCTATCGATTCGTGGCGTAGCCCTACATCCTCTGGAAACATCAAAAAAATTATTCCTATGTAACTTTTTATGTTATGGCCAAGTCGATTTTTGGCCAAATTCTCCCCTTATCCTGGATTTTCCGGGACAAATTTTAGGCGCAGCCAAAATGCTGATAGGCGATCGAAATGTGTTCATCTGAGGGACTCCCATGCAAAATTTCAGCCAAATCGATCGAAAATTACTCCCTTAAAACGCTAAAATAGCTAAAAAAGCTCGGAGAGCGCCCAGAGCGTGTATTTGTGACTTAAACGCATACTTGCTTATATCTATGGAAATAAATTTGCTAGGCCAATTCTTTTAAGGGGTTTAACTAGTGGCGTGAAATGCTATTTAACGACATACACATTGTGGGAATCGCACGTTAATTTCTCCCGATATGGTACCCGGGTATATCGGCGAATGCCCAATTGGGGCTCGGCGAGCGCATGCCCGTAACTTCTACAAATAATTTCTTAGAGACACACGGATGGTGGCTATCGATTCGTGGCGTAGCCCTACATCCTCTGGAAACATCAAAAATTATTCCTATGTAACTTTTTATGTTATGGCCAAGTCGATTTTGGCCAAATTCTCCCCTTATCCTGGATTTTCCGGGACAAATTTTAGGCGCAGCCAAAATGCTGATAGGCGATCGAAATGTGTTCATCTGAGGGACTCCCATGCAAAATTTCAGCCAAATCGATCGAAAATTACTCCCTTAAAACGCTAAAATAGCTAAAAAAAGCTCGGAGAGCGCCCAG